>CAUJNA010000685.1:142500-170538 GCA_963377175.1 Effrenium voratum | reverse complement strand
CTGATGAAGCTCCTTTCCCAATGGCAAGGATACTGCACCTGCACACCTTCGGCTCGCAATGCACTCGTCGAGCTCTTGTGCACCCAAAACGTGTCTAGCGAACCTGCATGCTTCGAGAACTGCTTTCAGCCTGGTAGCAGGAGCACCTTCATGACGCTGAGAAACCAAATACTCATAAAGAGCTGGCTCATCACAGGGAAAAAGCTCTTGCCGAAGAGCCAGGTGATTGACCACACGTCCCAAGCTGTTTGCTCTTTTCAGCAACGTGCTAGGAGATTTATTGTAAAAGATGTCCACCAAGATCTGAGCTTGCTTGCTGAATCCAGTCTCCTTCACGAGCAGTTGTACAATATTCACATCTGGTTTCCATGCCAAGACCAAAGCATGCCACCTCCGAATTGCTTTCTGCCACAACGCTTCACGTTCATCTTGCCAACTCTGAACAGTTGTGTTCTTGATTACCTGATGGTAAGAAGTCACGGCTCTCTTCTTAGCTGGTTGAACCATAACATCAGTCGTCTCCTCGCAAGGTTCTTCAGCAGGGTCACAAGAAACGGCGGCGGGTCTATTCATTTCCAGCATGTCAAAATGTCCGAAATGACCAACACCGGTTCCAAAAATTTGCGACCAGAAGCCTGTTTCCCAAAAAGGAGCGCTTGCTGAAGGATACAAACTGTTCCAGGCGTATTCCAAATTCCTGTTTGGATCCACGTGAATCGGTTCAGCTTCGCTCACCGCATGAGAATGAGAATAAAGCGAATCTTGCTCCACATTGTTTCTCAGATCGTCCAGCATGTCTTGCATCTCCACGTTCTGCTGCGGTTCGACATCTATTGAAAAAGCTGCAGCATTTCGTCCTGTAGAAGATGCAACGATACTGTCTGACGCAGAAGCACCTATACGCTGCCACACATCGCCAGAACTTGCAGCATCCTGTGCAGTGTCATCGCCCGAGTCGTTTGAGTTCGACGATCGGGCATCAGCGCCGTCTGGAGGTTCACACATTCAAACCCCCAATGCCAAACGAAATAATTCCATTGCGAAATGGCAAAAGGCGCCCCACCCACCCACCACTTGATCTCGCCACTTGTTGCGACTCGCACCCACCGTCGTAGCGCGAGCCAGGTTCGGTCGAAGTGAAACGAGGATGAAAGACAGCCCGGTCTTCAGGCTTCCACTCACCCTGCCATGACAACAAAGATCCCCACAAGAAAAACATGCAGAAGGCGGGCACGCCTTCAGTCCGATTCAGGGCAGGCTCACCCTGAAGCTCGGAAATGTCTCTTGAAGCGATTTTTCATGGAGGTGCACCCACCACTTGATCCAATGTTACGGATCAACAAGAGATGAACAAATTGGCAACAACCGGCCCTAACTTTTGCAACTCAAAAGTTGTTTCCAACTTTTTTTTCAAATAAGGCGTTCATCCCGATAAATCGGGAGTAGCACACGTCCTGTCTTATCCTAACCTACCCCATGTTAGCCTATCTTGCCGTGTCTTATCCTACCTTATCCTAGCCAAGCCTATCTTATCCTATGTGTAGATCTATCTCTCTCTAGTTATCTATCTATCTATATATATATATATATGGAATCTTAGTTTAGCCTACATATGGAATCCTAGGTTAGCAGATTTTATCCTATCCTGTCCTGCCTTATGCTGTCTTATCCTATCTTATCCTAGCTTCCCCTATCTTATCCTATCGAATCCTACCTTATCCTATCGAATCTTATCTTATCCTATGTATCTATCTATCTATCTACCTACCTATATATCTATCCAGCTATCTGTCTAACCTACACACCTACCTAGCGATCTATCCTATCTATCCAATCGATCATATCTAGCCTATCTATCCAATCTATCATATCTATCCTATCTATCATATCTGTTCTATCTTTCCTAGTTGTCCTATCTATCTCATCGTATCTATCTTACTATCTTCTTCTATCTTATCTACCTGATCAATCATATATGTTTTATCTACCTTGTCTGTCATGTCTACCATATCTATACTATCTGCCTTATTTGAGATACCTAACTTATCTTATCTTATCATGCCTTGTCCTGTCTTATCTTATCTTAACCTATCTTATCCTGTCGTATCCTATCTTATCCTGTCTTATCCTATCTTATCCTATCTCATCCCATGTTGGCCTATATTGCCATGCTAAGTGCTGTGTGTCTATCAATCTATCGATCTATATTTATCTTATCTCTATGACCGCTGGGGCTCAAAACGCAAGTCCATGAAGCATACTAACAACGGAAACTTGCAGCGAGCACTTGCGAAAACCGCGAAAACCGCAAAAAACGCGAAAAGCGCGAAAACGCGAAAACCGCGAAAACCACGAAAACCGCGAAAACCGCGAAAACGGGAAAACGCGAAAACCGCGAAAATGGGAAAATCGCGAAAACCGCGAAAACGCGAAGACCGCGAAACGCAAAAAACGCGAGAACGGTGAAATGGCGCAAGCTTCAAAAAAAAGCGAAAGCCACGAGAGCCAGGAACGGAGTTTTCAGGTTTTCTCGGTTTTCTCGGTTTTCTCGGTTTTCCGGTTTTCTCGGTTTTCTCGGTTTTCTCGGTTTTCTCGGTTTTCTCGGTTTTCCGGTTTTCTCGGTTTTCCGGTTTTCTCGGTTTTCCGGTTTTCTGGTTTTCTCGCGCGAATCCGGTTAGCTCCACGTCGCTCAAAACAATTGCTTAGTATCCTGTGCGATTTTTTTCGTGACATGCGCTAAGCGGATTTTGCAGCCGAAAACGCGACAACCGCGAAAACGGGAAAACTGCGAAAACCGCGAAAACGGCGAAAACGGGAAAACCGCGAAAACCGCGAAAACCGCGAAAACCGCGAAAACCGCGAAAACGGGAAAACCGCGAAAACGCGAAAACCGCGAAAACGGGAAAACCGCGAAAACGGGAAAATCGCGAAAACCGCGAAAACGCGAAGACAGCGAAACGCAAACATGGGAGTACGGTGAAATGGCGCAAGCTTCATTCAAGAAAAATGGCGAAAGCCACGAGAGCCAGCAACGGAGTTTTCAGGTTTTCTTGGTTTTCTTGGTTTTCTCGGTTTTCTCGGTTTTCTCGGTTTTCTCGGTTTTCCGGTTTTCTCGGTTTTCTCGGTTTTCCGGTTTTCTCGGTTTTTCGGTTTTCCGGTTTTCTCGGTTTTCCGGTTTTCTCGGTTTTCTCGGTTTGCCGTTTCTCGGCTTTCTCGGTTATCTCGGTTTTCTTGGTTTTCTCGGTTTTCCGGTGTTCTCGGTTTTCTCAGTTTTCCGGTTTTCTCGCGCGAATTTTGCGCTATCGTATCCTGTAATATCCTATCATGTCCTACCTTACCCCGTGTTAGCCTATCTGAACATGTCTTATCCTATCTTATCCCATCATAGCCTATCTTATCCTATCTATCTATATATCTAGTTATACATATATCTATTTATATATATATATATATATTATCCTATACTATCCGTGATTATCTTATCATATCCTGCCTTGCGCTGTCTTATCCTGTTTTATCCTGTATTGTGCTGTCTTCTCCTATCTTACCCTAGCGTAGCCTATCTTATCTTTTGTGTCTGTCTATCTATCTACCTATCTACCTATCTACCTATCTATCGTATCTATCCTATCTAGATGTCATATCTATAAAAGCGTTCCTATCTGTCCTATTTAACTCATCGTATCTATCTTATCTAGGTTATCCATCTTAGCTATCTGATAAGCCTTATACGTCTATCATATCGATCATACCGATCATATACTATTTACCGTATCTATCTTGCCTACCTTATCCTATCTTATGATATACTATCCTAACTCATCCTATCTTATCCGACCTTATCCTAGCTTATCCTAGCTTGTCCTATATTATCCTATATTGCCCTATCTTTCCCATGTTGGCCTATCTTGCCGTGTCTTATCCTATCTTAGCCTATCTTATCCTATGCATCTATCGACCTATCTATCTATATATCTACCTATCTCTCTATCGTATCCTATCTTATCCTATCTTATTCTACCTCATCCTGTCTCATCCCATCTAACCCCATCTTATCCTATCATAGCCTACCTTATCCTATCTTATCCTATCTTACCGTACCTGATCCGATCTTATCCCATCGTATCCTCTCTTATCCTGTCTTACCCCCTGTTATCCTACCTTATCTTGCACTTGTCTATATGTTCCTATCGTATCCTATCCTTTCTATGTATCTATCTATCGATCTATCTACCAACCTGACCACCTACCTAGCTATCTATCACATCTATCCTATCTCTCATATCGTTCCTATCTGTCCCATCGTATCTACCATATCTATCTTGTCCTATCTTATCTATCTCATCTATCTTATGTATCATATCTATCGTATCTACCTTATCTACATGACCTACCTTGTCTTTTCTTATAATAGATTATACTGTATTAACCTATCTTAACTTATCGTATCCTGTTTTATCCAACCGTATCCCATCGTGTCCTAGCCTATCCCATGTTATCCTATCTTAGCCTGTCTTACCCTATCTTATCATATCTTATATATCTTTCCCATCTGTCCTATCTATCCCATCGTGTATAGCTTTTCTATCGTGTCTATCCTGTCTATGTGATTTATCTTATGCCTTATCTGCCTTATCTGCCTTATCTACCTTATCTACCTTGCCTACCTTTACAGCATCCTGTCTTAGCCTACCATAATTTATCTTACCCTACCTTATGCTATCTTATCAGGTCTTGTCCTGTCTTATCCTAACCTACCCCATGTTAGCCTATCTTGCCGTGTCTTATCCTCCTAGCCAAGCCTATCTTATCCTATGTGTAGATCTATCTCTCTCTAGTTATCTATCTATCTATATATATATATATGGAATCTTAGTTTAGCCTACATATGGAATCCTAGGTTAGCAGATTTTATCCTATCATGTCCTGCCTTATGCTGTCTTATCCTATCTTATCCTAGCTTCCCCTATCTTATCCTATCGAATCCTACCTTATCCTATCGAATCTTATCTTATCCTATGTATCTATCTATCTATCTACCTACCTATATATCTATCCAGCTATCTGTCTAACCTACACACCTACCTAGCGATCTATCCTATCTATCCAATCGATCATATCTAGCCTATCTATCCAATCTATCATATCTATCCTATCTATCATATCTGTTCTATCTTTCCTAGTTGTCCTATCTATCTCATCGTATCTATCTTACTATCTTCTTCTATCTTATCTACCTGATCAATCATATATGTTTTATCTACCTTGTCTGTCATGTCTACCATATCTATACTATCTGCCTTATTTGAGATACCTAACTTATCTTATCTTATCATGCCTTGTCCTGTCTTATCTTACCTTAACCTATCTTATCCTATCTTATCCTGTCGTATCCTATCTTATCCTGTCTTATCCTATCTTATCCTATCTCATCCCATGTTGGCCTATATTGCCACGCTAAGTGCTGTGTATCTATCAATCTATCGATCTATATTTATCTTATCTCTATGACCGCTGGGGCTCAAAACGCAAGTCCATGAAGCATACTAACAACGGAAACTTGCAGCGAGCACTTGCGAAAACCGCGAAAACAGCAAAAAACGCGAAAAGCGCGAAAAGCGCGAAAACGCGAAAACCGCGAAAACCACGAAAACCGCGAAAACCGCGAAAACGCGAAAACCGCGAAAACGGGAAAACGCGAAAACCGCGAAAATGGGAAAATCGCGAAAACCGCGAAAACGCGAAGACCGCGAAACGCAAACACGCGAGAACGGTGAAATGGCGCAAGCTTCAAAAAAAAGCGAAAGCCACGAGAGCCAGCAACGGAGTTTTCAGGTTTTCTCGGTTTTCTCGGTTTTCTCGGTTTTCTCGGTTTTCTCGGTTTTCTCGGTTTTCCGGTTTTCTCGGTTTTCCGGTTTTCTCGGTTTTCCGGTTTTCTCGGTTTTCTCGGTTTTCCGGTTTTCTCGCGCGAATCCGGTTAGCTCCACGTCGCTCAAAACAATTGCTTAGTATCCTTAGCGTATCCATTTTCAGGTTCATGACCATGGCAACCCCAAGAAATCGGAACATGCGGGGTGTGTTTTTTTGAGGGTGCCGGGTGGAAAGCTTGAAGGGTCAAAATGAAAACCGAAATCATTGTTTGGGTCCAATGTCATAGTTTCACACATACGCATTACAGGCCGATCTTGCCATGGGGAGTTGGTAGCCTGGAATTGGGGAGGGGGGCCCTGAAACCAATCAAAGGTGAATTAAGCAAGAATTAAAGTTTAATTAGCCCATCAACGATTGGTTCATATCTGGGGTTCATGTATGGATTCATACGGCGGTGATTTGTTTCGAGGGTATGTAACCGGGACGCGGTGGACATTCGTTACATACCCCGTTACATGCTCCATGTAACAAGACCTGCTGGCTCGTTACATGCCCACAAACGTTTTTGGCATTTGTTCGCCAAAAGGATTCGAGCACAAATGTCTGTAGCAATTGGGCCTCCAGGACTGTTTGCCCGTTGCCTACGTGACAAGGAGCCCCATCACATTCCTCCATATCAAGATTCGTGCCGTGCCGCGTGTCACATACCCTCAAAAAATCATTGACACGTTGGATTTCCTTAGACACGGCGTCTCAATTTGCCGGTGCTTGGTGTTTGCTTTGTGTTCAGACTTGTTGGCCAAACATACAACAACCGTAAGAGTCTTGAAGCAGGTTCAACGCCTTCCAACGGATATGTTTTCCCCAACGGGTCCAAAGATATTTAGGTTAGAGACGACCATGAAGTTTAATCAGGAAGCCTGAAAAGTGACTGGTGGACATGGATCCCCACCTAAATGTTGTCCAGCAAAGGGTCCCTAATTTAAATTCACGCCCATTTTCGTTGAAATTTTAGGCATTGCGCCGGGTTTTTGAGCCGACCTTGAAATCCTCCGCTGGTCTCGGAGGATGCGGCTTTTGGGCTTGGACTTCGACATCGGGCCTTTGTCCTTTTACCAGGCGGGTCTCGTCTGGATTTCGGGGGCCTTATATTTCCCGGGTGGTTTTCTTTTTTCACATGCCTGGCGAGTCAGGCAAGTTCCGGGAAATCAGGTTTCCAAGTCCCAAAAAAAAATGATTCGCGGTGGCCACTCCAAACGGTTTACTCGGTAACGTTGATAGGGACCGAGTCGCCAAATTGATCATGTCATCTTGGGGAACAAGTAATGTTGACCGTGGCTCATGCTATGTTCTTTGGATGCTGGTAATGG
This sequence comes from Effrenium voratum, assembly GCA_963377175.1. Lineage (NCBI taxonomy): Eukaryota > Dinophyceae > Suessiales > Symbiodiniaceae > Effrenium > Effrenium voratum. The sequence goes on along the minus strand of CAUJNA010000685.1, from coordinate 163,297 downwards.
GCAAGGATTAATCAACCCCAAGTTGATGTTGTTTGTGTTGTTTTTCTTATTTCAGAGGGGATTCCAATCACTTTTGAGGGAAACATTCTCCTAACATTCCACCAGGTTGATGAATATGGGGCTAACATGGGCTAACATTGTGAAAGCACTTTGCAGCTGTTGACCAAGGGGTGTCATGCCTTGAGTATATGCCTCTAGTCACCTCACACAATCGCCAACTTTTGTAGAGCGATTCCGCTGATGATAGGGCTTGAGTTGTTGCTTGGCTTGCGCTGAGCCCACCTCCCTGGCTTGGATACACTCCTCTTCTGATTTGCTCATAACCGCTCCCCCCCCCCCCCCCCGTGTCCCCAAAATCAGACCCCAAAGCCGGGCAAAATGATGAAATGTTTTTGTTTTTGATGGCAATAGAAAGGATCCACATATTCCAACTCGCATTCACCCGGTGGCGCTGGGCGCTGCTTGACTTGTTTGTTGAACTCACATGTGGGTGTGTCTTTTTTTAGGGGGCCCACAAAATGGGGTTGTTCCTATTTGTGTCCCTATTAAAAACCAACCAACAAGGGGTTCCCAAAAAAAAAAAAAAAAAAAATAAAAAAAAATAAAAAAAAAAAAAAAAAAAAAAAAAAAAAAAAAAAAAAAAAAAAAAAAAACAGAAAAAAAAAAAAAAAAAAAAAAAAAACAAAAAACAAAAAACACAAAAACAAAAACAAAACACCCACAAAAAAAACAAACACAAAAAAACCAAAAAACAAAAACCAGAAAAAAAAAAAAAAAACAAACAAAACAACCACCAAATAAACCACACACAAACACACAAAAAAAAAAAAAAAAAAAAAAAAAAAAAACAAAAAAAAAAAAAAAAAAAAAAAAAACAAAACAAAAAAAAACAGAAACACACCCATGTTGCAACCTGGAATTCCACCGACGTCACCAATCCGAGCCCCAGGGCCCCAGGGCTGGAGGACCAGAAGTGGGATGGATCTCTGTGTTTCGGTTTTTACACATTTTGAGTCGTTGATGTTGGTTTCGTTGGGGGCTGGCCGTTTCGGGCTGGCGGGCCGGGCAAAGCTGAAGGGAGTGACTCCGTGTCCTTGTGACTCCGTGTCCTTTGCCAGGGGGTTCTTGGTCTCGCGACCCACCATTCTGAGAGGGAGTCGCCTGTTGCCACTGCCCCAAGTTGGAAAATGGGAGACATCAGCCACATGTTTCGACACAGGCGGCCCCCATGTGACCATGTTCACTGTTCGTCAACCATGTCACCGTTTCGACGTGATTTCAACGAGGGGCGATCCGAGCTTCGAGATGATGCCAGTCGATTCGATCGAATCGGCCTCACCCGTAAACCGAGGAATTTGGGTTCTCAAAACTCGAGAGCCCCTCAAAATGGCGATGGGTTTGTCTCCGGGTACTAAGTTTTGGTGGTGCCTAGGGAAACCAAAAAACAAACACCAAAAAGTCGGGGGGCCCCTTATTTTAAGAGACACCAAACATCGGGTCGCCCATGGGAACCCATTCCCCGGTTGATGTTCAGGGCAGGGCACCAATTCACGGGGGAGAACACGTCCATTTTCCACCGGGTCAATCAATCCGGGCTCAGTGCGGAATTTATGAAGAAACAACCAGAGCACTGGTCTTAAGGAAAACAAGAGGTTGTTTCAAGAGTTTGGTGTTAGCCATGCGAGGTGAGCTACAATCTGGGCAAATGAAGGTAAGGGGCATGTGCGGACATCCGCCCTTTGGATTCTTTGCATAGTTTTGGGCGACCCCTGGAGTGGTTTTGATTTTGAGGGGCCTAACCCTGCCATGTTCAAGCCTCCCTCTAAGTCTTGATTCACCCTCTTCACCCATTCTGATCCAAAACTACCCATGTCCATCCTATTTTCTCTGTGCTGTGCAGGATATCCCTGAATGGAAACGGGCTATTTTCTCTGCGCATCCCTGAATGGAAGCGGGGGGTGTGTTTTTTCCTTGCAGGATCCCTGAAGAGAATCACTGCTATGGCCAGACCTTTGGCACCTCCCCCAAGCAGCTTCACTCAATTCCGCGGTTTGGGCTTCGAGGAGGTCGCCATGCTGGACGTGTGCTGCGGCGCCTGGAATCCTGAGCTGGGAGTCGAAACCGTTCAAGACCGAAACGTTGGGCCTCCCGAAATTGCCAAAACCCCCCACCAAAATTGCATCCTTCCATGCGTTGCATCCTCTATCCTGCGTGGCTGGCTCTATGGGTCGACGCTCGTGCTGTACTTAGAATTTGACCCTTGCCCAAGGTGTTTTTCTCCCTCGAAGTAGGGTTTTTCCTTGGAGCACCGTGGTTTGCTTGTGACCTCTGGCGAATGCCGCTTGAGTCATTGCTTTTCACCCAGAGACTGTCGTGCCAAGACTTACTCTCAGATTCCTCGATTCATTTTTAGATGTGTTTTGGGAAATGACATCGAACTCGACCCAAAGCTGTTCTTTTTGTCTAGATTTTGGGGCACTGGGCTGGGAAAAAGTGGTTTGGAGGACTGAAGACCTGGTTTGGAGGTGAGATGAGCTACCTTAGCTTACCCCGTGGTTGGTTGTGGTGCAGGCTGGCGAGTAATTACCCTCCCGTTAGGTTTCAAGATTTGCTCGAATGGGAACCCACCAGTGGTTTGATCAACTGAAACAAATTCAATACACTCCCGCAAATTAAACAGGAAGCCACGAAGCTTTTATTGTTTATTTTTGCAGGTTAGTCAAATTGTTTTTGTTTTTTTAAGCTAACATGGAAGTCCCTGGGTGGTTTTTTGTGCGACTTCCTCCTTTCCCAAGGTTTGGGCACCAGCTTCCTCAATTCCTGCCCAAATCTCCCAACCCCCCCCCCCCCCGAAGACACCTCACCTCAAACCCCCCTCCCAACACCACCCCCCCCCCCTGCCCCCACCAAGGTACGACGTACGACCGGTAGCATGCGGGGGTGAGCTTGACTTGGATTAGTAATCCGTTTACCTTCTTCTGCTAGCTGGCATAGTCATAAGAGTGTCCCTTATTGACCCCCGAAAAACAACAGCAAACCCTGGGGAATCCCAAATGGTGTAGGGCAAACCTTACGACCACACTTTTGCAAGCCTGCACTTCCATGTTAAGCACACGCTGTGAGTGAAAACTCGCTTTTTCAACACGAAAACGTTTCCTCACATAGGGGGGGAAACGGTTAGTCCCATCAAATTCAACAAAGAACAGACAGGGTGCCTGGAGCGGGGGGGGGTGAGGTGATGTTTTGGGGCCGAATCCAGTGTCAGAGTCATGGTTGGAGTCAGAATAATGTTTTTGACATAGAAGTCACCTTTTTTGTGACCAACAAATGGCTAACATGGAAGTGCAGGAGCATATTGCTCTGCTCCAGGCAAACATCTTTGTCAGGGGGAGAACGAAAGGCACGCCGTGGTTAGGCTTCCCCCTTTTCAGACAACCCCAAATCATTTGGCTCCCTCAACATTCACAAAAAATCCTACAATGTTACAACTTCCATGTTAGGGATATTTGTTAGTTTCGCTCGCTGCTGGAGCGCTGGGGGCGGGGAGGATCAGACACCTTTGCTACGAGTTCCATGTTAGTGGGTTGATGGCGCACTCAGGAAGTAAAGCCCCGGAACGGGGGGGGGGGGGCGATTTTGGGAAGTTGGGCAGGGACTGTAGAGGAACCCCCGTAGAGGAAGCGATTAGTCTTTGCGCGTGATTCTGAATCCTAGAACTTCCATGTTAGCCTGCGGAAGTGTGACGAGCTGTGGATTGCTGGCAAATTGGCATGCATACTGTATCCGTATTGGTGTGTGTGTGTATGCTTTTGCAGGGAGGCGTCAAACTTGTCCAGCGAGTTTCGACTGCTAACATAGAAGTGTCCAGGGTGTTTTCGACTTCCACATATGCAGAAATGATTTTGACTTGAAAATTTTCCCCACATAGAGGTGGAAACGGTTAGTCCCATCAAATTCAACAAGCAGCAAGCAGGGTGGCTGGAGCGGGGGGGATGTGATGTGTTGGGGCCGAATCCAGTGTCCGAGTCATTGTTGGAGTCAGAACCATGTTTTTGAAATAGAAATCACCATGTTTGTGATAGCCAACAGGCAAACATCTTTATTAGGGGGAGAACGAACGGCACGCCATTGTTAGGCTTGCCCCTTGTCAGACAACCCCAAATCATTTGGCTCCCTCAACATTCACTAAAAATCCTACAATGTTACAACTTCCATGTTAGGGATATTTGTTAGTTTCGCTCGCTGCTGGAGCGCTGGGGGCGGGGAGGATCAGACTCCTTTGCTACGAGTTCCATGTTAGTGGGTTGATGGCACACTCAGGAAGTAAAGCCCCGGAACGGGGGGGGGGCCGATTTTGGGAAGTTGGACAGGGACTGTAGAGGAAGCCCTTGTAGAGGAACCCCGTATAGAGGAAGCGATTAGTCTTTGTACGTGATTCTAGGGCTTCCATGTTAGTGTGTGTGTGTGTGTTTTTTCAGGGAGGCGTCAAACTTGTCCAACGAGTTTCGACTGCTAACATAGAAGTGTCCAGGGTGTTTTTCGACTTCCACATATGCAGAAATGATTATGGCTTGAAAACATTTCCCCACATAGAGGTGGAAACGGTTAGCCCCATCAAATTCAACAAACAGCAAGCAGGGTGGCTGGAGCAGGGGTGTGATGTGTTGGGGCCGAATCCAGTGTCCGAGTCATGGTTGGAGTCAGAACCATGTTTTTGAAATAGAAATCACCATGTTTGTGATAGCTAACCTGGAAGTGCAGGAGCATATTGCTCTGCTCCAGGCAAACATCTTTATTAGGGGGAGAACGAACGGCACGCCATTGTTAGGCTTGCCCCTTGTCAGACAACCCCAAATCATTTGGCTCCCTCAACATTCACTCAAAATCCTACAACTTCCATGTTAGGCATATGTGTTAGTTTCGCTCGCTGCTGGAGCGCTGGGGGCGGGGAGGATCAGACTCCTTTGCTACGAGTTCCATGTTAGTGGGTTGACGGCACACTCAGGGAGTAAAGTCCCGGAACGGGGGGGGGGCGATTTTGGGAAGTCGGGCAGGGACTGTAGAGGAACCCCTTGTAGAGGACCCGCCGAGGAAGCGAGTAGTCTTTGTACGTGATTCTAGAGCTTCCATGTTAGCCTGCTTGCAAATTGGCGTGCGTACTGTATCCGTATTGGTGTGCGTGTGTGTGTGTGTGTTTTGCAGGGAGGCGTCAAACTTGTCCAGCGAGTTTCGACTGCTAACATAGAAGTGTCCAGGGCGTTTTTTCGACTTCCACATATGCAGAAATGATTATGACTTGAAAACGTTTCCTCACGTAGAAGCGGAAACGGTTAGTCCCATCAAATTCGGGGATATTTTGGGGCCGAATCCACTGTCCGAGTCATGGTTGGAGTCAGAATCATGGTTTTGAAATAGAAGTCACCATGTTTGTGATAGCTAACCTGGAAGTGCAGGAGCATATTGCTCTGCTCCAGGCAAACATCTTTATTAGGGGGAGAACGAACGGCACGCCATTGTTAGGCTTGCCCCTTGTCAGACAACCCCAAATCATTTGGCTCCCTCAACATTCACTAAAAACCCTACAATGTTACAACTTCCATGTTAGGGATATTTGTTAGTTTCGCTCGCTGCTGGAGCGCTGGGGGCGGGGAGGATCAGACTCCTTTGCTACGAGTTCCATGTTAGTGGGTTGATGGCACACTCAGGAAGTAAAGCCCCGGAACGGGGGGGGGGCCGATTTTGGGAAGTTGGGCAGGGACTGTAGAGGAACCCCCGTAGAGGAAGCGATTAGTCTTTGCGCGTGATTCTGAATCCTAGAACTTCCATGTTAGCCTGCGGAAGTGTGACGAGCTGTGGATTGCTGGCAAATTGGCATGCATACTGTATCCGTATTGGTGTGTGTGTGTATGCTTTTGCAGGGAGGCGTCAAACTTGTCCAGCGAGTTTCGACTGCTAACATAGAAGTGTCCAGGGTGTTTTCGACTTCCACATATGCAGAAATGATTTTGACTTGAAAATTTTCCCCACATAGAGGTGGAAACGGTTAGTCCCATCAAATTCAACAAGCAGCAAGCAGGGTGGCTGGAGCGGGGGGGATGTGATGTGTTGGGGCCGAATCCAGTGTCCGAGTCATTGTTGGAGTCAGAACCATGTTTTTGAAATAGAAATCACCATGTTTGTGATAGCCAACAGGCAAACATCTTTATTAGGGGGAGAACGAAAGGCACGCCGTGGTTAGGCTTCCCCCTTTTCAGACAACCCCAAATCATTTGGCTCCCTCAACATTCACAAAAAATCCTACAATGTTACAACTTCCATGTTAGGGATATTTGTTAGTTTCGCTCGCTGCTGGAGCGCTGGGGGCGGGGAGGATCAGACACCTTTGCTACGAGTTCCATGTTAGTGGGTTGATGGCGCACTCAGGAAGTAAAGCCCCGGAACGGGGGGGGGGCGATTTTGGGAAGTTGGGCAGGGACTGTAGAGGAACCCCCGTAGAGGAAGCGATTAGTCTTTGCGCGTGATTCTGAATCCTAGAACTTCCATGTTAGCCTGCGGAAGTGTGACGAGCTGTGGATTGCTGGCAAATTGGCATGCATACTGTATCCGTATTGGTGTGTGTGTGTATGCTTTTGCAGGGAGGCGTCAAACTTGTCCAGCGAGTTTCGACTGCTAACATAGAAGTGTCCAGGGTGTTTTCGACTTCCACATATGCAGAAATGATTTTGACTTGAAAATTTTCCCCACATAGAGGTGGAAACGGTTAGTCCCATCAAATTCAACAAGCAGCAAGCAGGGTGGCTGGAGCGGGGGGGATGTGATGTGTTGGGGCCGAATCCAGTGTCCGAGTCATTGTTGGAGTCAGAACCATGTTTTTGAAATAGAAATCACCATGTTTGTGATAGCCAACAGGCAAACATCTTTATTAGGGGGAGAACGAACGGCACGCCATTGTTAGGCTTGCCCCTTGTCAGACAACCCCAAATCATTTGGCTCCCTCAACATTCACTAAAAATCCTACAATGTTACAACTTCCATGTTAGGGATATTTGTTAGTTTCGCTCGCTGCTGGAGCGCTGGGGGCGGGGAGGATCAGACTCCTTTGCTACGAGTTCCATGTTAGTGGGTTGATGGCACACTCAGGAAGTAAAGCCCCGGAACGGGGGGGGGGCCGATTTTGGGAAGTTGGACAGGGACTGTAGAGGAAGCCCTTGTAGAGGAACCCCGTATAGAGGAAGCGATTAGTCTTTGTACGTGATTCTAGGGCTTCCATGTTAGGTGTGTGTGTGTGTGTTTTTTCAGGGAGGCGTCAAACTTGTCCAACGAGTTTCGACTGCTAACATAGAAGTGTCCAGGGTGTTTTTCGACTTCCACATATGCAGAAATGATTATGGCTTGAAAACATTTCCCCACATAGAGGTGGAAACTGTTAGCCCCATCAAATTCAACAAACAGCAAGCAGGGTGGCTGGAGCAGGGGTGTGATGTGTTGGGGCCGAATCCAGTGTCCGAGTCATGGTTGGAGTCAGAACCATGTTTTTGAAATAGAAATCACCATGTTTGTGATAGCTAACCTGGAAGTGCAGGAGCATATTGCTCTGCTCCAGGCAAACATCTTTATTAGGGGGAGAACGAACGGCACGCCATTGTTAGGCTTGCCCCTTGTCAGACAACCCCAAATCATTTGGCTCCCTCAACATTCACTCAAAATCCTACAACTTCCATGTTAGGCATATGTGTTAGTTTCGCTCGCTGCTGGAGCGCTGGGGGCGGGGAGGATCAGACTCCTTTGCTACGAGTTCCATGTTAGTGGGTTGACGGCACACTCAGGGAGTAAAGTCCCGGAACGGGGGGGGGGCGATTTTGGGAAGTCGGGCAGGGACTGTAGAGGAACCCCTTGTAGAGGACCCGCCGAGGAAGCGAGTAGTCTTTGTACGTGATTCTAGAGCTTCCATGTTAGCCTGCTTGCAAATTGGCGTGCGTACTGTATCCGTATTGGTGTGCGTGTGTGTGTGTGTGTTTTGCAGGGAGGCGTCAAACTTGTCCAGCGAGTTTCGACTGCTAACATAGAAGTGTCCAGGGCGTTTTTTCGACTTCCACATATGCAGAAATGATTATGACTTGAAAACGTTTCCTCACGTAGAAGCGGAAACGGTTAGTCCCATCAAATTCGGGGATATTTTGGGGCCGAATCCACTGTCCGAGTCATGGTTGGAGTCAGAATCATGGTTTTGAAATAGAAGTCACCATGTTTGTGACCAACAAATAGCTAACATGGAAGTGCAGGAGCATATTGCTCTGCTCCAGGCAAACATCTTTATTAGGGGGAGAACGAAAGGCACGCCATTGTTAGGCTTGCCCCTTGTCAGACAACCCCAAATCATTTGGCTCCCTCAACATTCACTAAAAACCCTACAATGTTACAACTTCCATGTTAGGGATATTTGTTAGTTTCGCTCGCTGCTGGAGCGCTGGGGGCGGGGAGGATCAGACTCCTTTGCTACGAGTTTCATGTTAGTGGGTTCATGGCACACTCAGGAAGTAACGCCCGGTAACGGGGGGGGGACCCGATTTTGGGAATTCGGACAGGGACTGTAGAGGAACCCCCGTAGAGGAAGCGATTAGTCTTCGCGCGTGATTCTGAATCCTAGAGCTTCCATGTTAGCCTGCGGAAGTGTGACGAGCTGTGGATTGCTGGCAAATTGGCATGCGTACTGTGCAGTATCCGTATTGGTGTGTGTGTGTCCAGCGAGTTTTGACTGCTAATATTGAAGTGTCCAGAGTGTTTTTTCCGATTTCCACATGTGCAGAAATGATTCTGACTTCCAATGATGATTTAAGACTATTGGACACCGGGTTCTGCCCAAAAAGCCTCGCGCCCTCCTGCCCCCCACCCCCCGCCCCGCCCCCCCAACGGAAGAGCAAACTGTTTGTTTCTGACCTTGTAGCATACGACGTTTGGATGCCAGTGAAGAAACAAAGATACAAGGTCCCAAACATGGCCGCTGCAAAGCAGCATTTGGACATGCTGAGTCAGAAGCTACAAGAGACTAGCTTTTGAACACATACAAACACACTAATCCCGGCGGAAAACAATGCTAATGCGACCCAAGGTCCAAGTTTCAGTGGCAACTTTTGTATCTAGGTTCTATGTTGGGTAACTTTTGTGGATCAAACACATGTTTTCTACTCACAAATGTTTCTTTACATGGAAGTGCTGGGCTAATGCGATCCAAGGTCCATGTTAGGTAACTTTTGTGGGTCAAACACATGTTTTCTACTCACAAATGCTTCTTTACATTGAAGGCGCCGGGTCCATTGTCAGGTTCCATGTTAGTACAATTTTGTGGGTGTTCACTCACCGTTTTTCCTTTACATGGAAGTGCAGGCTCAAAAACGGCCTTCGGGTTCTTAGGGAAATCCCGGGACTGTCGTGTTATAGGGCGCCCCAGGTAACTTCTATGTTAGCAGAGTTCGCAGTTATAGGCCAAAAAAAAGTGGCACTCGACTCCCCAGGAAAAACCCCTATAATGACTTCCATGTTAGGGGGACCTCTGAGTGCCCGCACTTCCTGTTTAATTTGGGGGAGAGTAGTCCGAAAGCGACAAATTGCCAACTGTCCGGCTTCTGGATTGCACAGGCTGAGTAAGATCCCGGCGCGATGTCATTTTCTTTGGTCGGCGTTTGGGGCAAATCCAATTGAAGTTCCTATAGGTCGTGCCCATGATGGATGTTTAAGCTATCGGGTCGGAAACCGTCAGCGCAAACCCCGCGTTTTGCTGGACATGGTCAGCAGCCCCGCCCAAGTGATCCCGTCGCCCAAGTCGTCCAGCACATGCCCCCGCCCAAGTGACCCCGCCCGCCCAAGTGATCCCGTCCAGCACACAGTCAGCACCCCCGCCCAAGTGATCCCGTCCAACACATGGTCAGTGCCCCCGCCCCAGCGATCCCGTCCAACACTTGGTCAGCACCCTCGCCCAAGTGATCCCGTCCAACACATGGTCAGTGCCCCCGCCCCAGTATTCCCGCCCAAACACATGGTCAGCACCCTCGCCCAAGTGATCCCGTCCAACGCATGGTCAGCACCCTCGCCCAAGTGATGTCCAACACATGGTCAGCACCCTCGCCCAAGTGATCCCGTCCAACACATGGTCAGCACCCTCGCCCAAGTGATCCCGTCCAACACATGGTCAGCACCCTCGCCCAAGTGATCCCGTCCAACACATGGTCAGCGCCCCCGCCCCAGTGATCCCGTCCAACACATGGTCAGCACCCTCGCCCAAGTGATCCCGTCCAACACATGGTCAGTGCCCCCGCCCCAGTATTCCCGTCCAGCGTCCCCGCCCAAGCGCTCCCGTCCAACAGTCAGCACCCCCGCCCAGGTGATCCCGTCCAGCACATGGTTTGATCATGGCACGACTGGCATTGGGTTCGCGACCTATTCGGTCGCTGATGATTGCGTGAAAAAAACATGTTGAGAGTATTACTGCCTGACAATATCCATAGACCAGGGGCGCCAATCCCAAAAAACGGGTGTGCAGAAACATGTGTGTTTGGATCACTGAAGATGGCTGCGGCCAAAATACTTGGAAATTCCAACGCAAAACCATTGCGCAGCATTCAAGAAACCGAAGTGCATGATTCCTCACGCCTGCCAATGTTTCCAATGAATGGTGGTACGGACATGACCGTGCGCAGGAAGCCCTTTTTGCAGTTGAACATGCGCGAAAACGCAAGGCAGAACGCACAATCCGTACAAAAATGACCGACGGAAAACGACCCGGCGGGATGTTTAAAAAAACAAGTTAGTTAGTTAACTACAGCCAATGATTGTTCCCCTTCACGGTTGGGGTTTCCCATTTAACCCGCAAGTCAAAACCTTTTAGCAGGGGATCTGAAAGCGGACAGCCTAATGTATTGGACTCCATTGTGTAAAAACTCTTCGGGTATGGGGGTGACACCCAGGTCTACCCATCCGAGGTAGGAACCATTGGCCTTTGCGCCAGCCGGCGCTGCAAAAAAGTGGTGGGCATCGAGCTGGTGCCGGAGGCTCGAAAACTCGACCCGACGCCGACGGCTTGGAGACGTTGGTTGGCAGTTTTTTTCCTGGCTGGTGGGGGGCCAAGGAGCCGGTATCCAAATTTGGGAGGTAAGGAGTTCAGGGGTTCTGTCAGGATAGTTTTCCCAGAGCACCCTTTGAAATCCCTTTTTGTTTGGTGGGTTTCCCACATTGTGGTCTTCAACAAAAAGGGTTCGGATTGTTGTCTACCAGTACCAGGGTCACTGAACAACTTTTGCGGTCTGATGCACGTGCTCGGCCGTATGGCGGAGACACGTCCTGCCCGTTTTCTTTTAGTGCCTCCAAGCTCCATAACAGGGGCCAAGAACTGCAAACCACAGGGGCCACGAACTGCAAACAACAGGGACCAATAACTGCACATGTTGAGGGCTCCCGACTCCAAAACCTGAACAGGACACTTCGATTCCCCCAGACACAGCAGTTTTGTCTGTTGATGTCAGTTGTGGTTTTGTCTTAAGCTTCATGTTTTGAAGTTTCTTGCTTTCAACATGCGAGGGGATGTCAAGCCTAGTGTTCTTTTTGCACGGTGCCGCCTTGTGACGCCTCTCAAAGGGGATGATGCCTCAAAAAGGCCTCCCAATTTTGTCAAACCCCCATGTCCGTTTGTCCTGCATCACGCAGGCTGGAGCTTCCAGCCTTTCTGTTATTATTGTGTTTTGCTAGCTACTGTGAGACATGCTGCGAGGGCCTCACTTTTAGACACCACATTGTGGCAGTTCCCAGCCATACCCTTAGGATCCCTTAGGCAAAGTTTACCTGTTTGAGGACACAAACCAAGGTTGAGAACGGCTTCTGTGTTCTGTTCCATGCTGATACGAGTTGTGTAGCATAGCTATGTCAAACATCATGATTCAACATGCAGGTGCAGTTTTGGAAAGTCCATGCTCATTGTAGAAGCATGTCAGCAGCCACATCAAGTGGTAGTGGTTTGTGGGCAGCGAAAACTCTGATCGAATGGCAAAAATTCTAGCAAGCCCAGGGAGACATGGCCTGATCCAGAGAGCTCCTTAGGGCCTTCCGAAGTGTTCGATTCACCAGCACACCCCCATCTCGTCTACATGTTTGCGGCAAGGAAATCTGTTGGACCTGGTCCAAGCTCGGGTCTGAATGACTTTCTGGGTGTTCACTTAAGGTTGCTATTCTTAATAGGCAACACTGGGTCACTGGGTCGTGCATGTCGTTGTTGGGCTGGCTAGCTTTTGTTCACCCGCCTCTCAAGTCTCTTGGTTATCTCAGGCATGTTCTAGTTCTCCAACAACTTGCCGTTTCCACTATCAAAGGCTCAAAGACCGATTTTAAGCCAAAATACGGGTCCCGTCTCTCGGCACTTTGGGGAGGGGGGGGATCAAGGCCCACCCAAGCCTCACAAAAACCAGGGGTTAGGACCTGGCAACCAATTTTTCCATATCCTCTTGGGGCCTTCAGAATTCGTCGCTTGGGCAAGGTGGCGGGTTTTGGCCACGACGTACGGCTATGTGTCAAGGTATGACCCCCCAAAGTTGTGGTGTGTTGTTTCTTCCTGGTTTTCTTTTGAACCAACTAACCTAAAAGGGTCCCCCCCCCCAAAAACAAAAGTGGACGCGCGAAAAAGGTCCGCTCACTTTCTCCATCCTTGATTCAGGCCGTCGAGTCCGCAAAGGCCAATGCCGCCCAGAAGCCCAAGCGGGGGAGCAGAAAAACAGGGTCCAGCTCTCGCTGTGTCCCTAAGAGCGGCAGCCCAAAGTTTGCGATTTCTATTTTAGGTGGTTCTACTACCTGTTTTTGTGGGGGGTGGTGGTGTATATTTACGGCAACGCCTGTAGATTAAATATGTATAACCATGTCGCTAGAAGCACTTCAGTCAATTGTTTTTTTTGGCGCTCGATTGGTTTCTGGGGTTGGCTAGGAGGCCGTCGCGAGTCGGATTTCTTGTTTGAGCTGGTGCTTTGGAGATCAATTCCTGGGTGAATTAAAACGCGACCTCACGTTCCGGGGTGGGGGGGGGGGGGTTGCGACCGATTTCACCCATGATGATTCCTTTTATGGGGAACCCTTTTTTTTAGGTTGGTGAAATATGATTCTAGTTCACCCAGATCAACGGGTCGCCAAATTTGGTTTTGAGAGGAACTCCTTGGGTCGCAAGGGCGTGAAACTCTCTCACCTTGGGTCATGGTGAAACCATGGCCAACCAGTGAAGACTTGGGGATTGCTCAAAATGGTAGGGTTTTCCTTGTCTCAGAGCCAGGCAGAACACTTTAAACCACCCACCCCTTTTTTCAAATATTTGTTTGGGCCGGTTGCTCCAAAAGCAGGCTACCCGTTCTATCGTTTCGATTCAATTGGACACAATTTGCTTTCGAGGGGAAAAATATCAGGTGGCTTAAACTTGTTACATGCCTGTACTTCAATAGGAATAACCCCACCAAACCCGTAGGTATCCATGTTGGCTTGAAGTGGTCATCAACAAATTTTCTACTGACACTGAGAACCAGCAAGTTCGTGTTCAACCAAAACGGGCAATGGAGATTTGAAAGGAAACCAACATGAAACCGAAGAGCCATTCTTGGAAAGTACGTTTTCAAAAAATACCTCCATGGTCCAAAGACCTGTCGCTAAGCAACAAGTTCAGGAAAAATATGGGTGCGTCATTTCATGTCGGATCGCCTGAAACGGGAACATCGAAGCTGATGAGGCTCCGATTCCTCGACACATCTCCAGATCAGTCAAGATCTTGGAGCGTGAGGCCTTGAACCAGGCCGACAATACCGAATGGGTCGCAGCGCGCTAAGGTCCGCGCTTCTCGACAGGCCGAAGGGGATCTCTTTTGAGTGTTTTGCAATTGTAAAGGGAATCAAATTGATTTGTCATTTTAAAGGGATCTCTTTGCGTTTTTCGAAGGGAATCAAATTGATAGCTTTTGGCCCTGGGGCAAAAGAGCTGAGGTAGTTCTGGTGTTTGGATATGGATTCCCTGGAAAATCAGGGTGTCATGTTTCTCATGGCCAGGCAGGGCTCAGATTGACGCCCTGAACATTCGATGGGCAACTTGTCTGCCCAAAGATGGCTTGACTTGGCTGCCTATTTGCCCGGTGTGATTGTCCAACATACTCAAGGGAGTTATGGACACACAACAAATGGTGATATCGTAGGATTGGTCAAGGACCCTCTTTGGGCTGGTGTTTGAGAGGGTCAAAAGGAAGCCCAGCTTCAGGGGTGCACTCAGTAAGTTGTGCCAAGCTCAGGAGTATGAAAGTCCTTTACTTGGATTTTTAGTTTCAGGTGTTGGAGATATTTACAGAAACATTCACATGCTGCATGTTGCAAGGCAGGCGGACAACATGTTGTCCGTCGCCTTTGCTGATAGGGTTAGTTTAATTTAACGATCCACGTTGCCATGGAACCCACCAGAGGCTCAGTCCGAGGAAGAAAACTGCTTAGGACCCGGACGTCAGGTTCCATGTTGAAACGGACGGGAGAAAAGCCGTTTACCCGTTGATGCCGGTTGATCCCAGGTGGGCAAAGCCGAGGAGGTGCTTCCAAAGCTTTTGCAGGAGCCCGGACCTGAGGCAGCCTTTGATTCATGCCCGTCCACTCGTGGCGCCATGCCTGCCCCTGCAATCTGTCCATCCCTCCCATTCCTGGAATCTCACCCAATGGACCCGTGGAAAAAAGCAAACACACCCACAGATTGGAGGACACCCTTTCGAATGGTCGGATTTTAGCAACACTGTCGTGGAATAGTACCTCACGCTGGTTTGGACGGTACTGCCGAAGTTTTGTTCGACATTGGATTCGCTTTACAGAGTTGCTGGAGTTTACACCAATACACGTGGTTACACCAACACATTGGCGCTAGGCTGTTTATTGTGACACCTGGGAGGAGCAGGATGTTGCAACTTTACGCAGTGGGTTCATGGCGCACCACTTTTAGCCGGGCTGATTTGATACTTCCATGATGCTGTCTTGTACAATTGCTCTGCTGCCGCGGTTTATGGAGCTAGACCCGAAGATTTTCCACGCCGAACATCTACTTGAGCTAGGCGCTCCGCCATAGCCCAACTCACCCGGGCCCTTGTGATTTTGGGACCTTCACGCACACGCCTTCATGGCTCATAGCAGTACCATCATTGCACAGCGATGGGGAACGGACCATAGGGCCATGCGCCGATAGCAAAACACCCGGAATCGAAACGCCCAGGAACTATGCCACTCTCACTCTGCTGCGTTCGCGCGGGAGGCAAACCAACTCTAGGGCGCCACTCAAGGGGCCGACAAGACGCGACAGAAATTGGGAATATGCCAGCGCAGGAGGTCTCACGCTCGACCTGTTAGTGTCAAGAGGGTCCGAGGCTGCGGCTGATGGTCAGATGTCAACAGTAAGTGGGCTATAGGCATAAGTGGGAGGGCGGATCCCAGTAAAAGACCGGGTTGTTCCTTCATCAAAGCTTGTTTTCTGGGGTAGCTGAAAGGTGAAGGGTTTCCTTGAAGCCCCAGCCATTCCCACCGGGTCGTGTTTCCCTTAGACAGGGCTCAATTGCCGGGCAGCCCGAGGTTGGATCCGGAGCTCGAGGTGTGCGCGGCTGGGGCGCTTGAACACGGGTTTTCCCCGGGGCTCCAGTCGGGTTTGTTTCTCTTACAGAAAGCAGCGCGTTACAAAAAACAGAATACGCTTTGTTCTTTTTGTCGCTGGAGCTTTTGGGGTTTCCATATGGTTCTGTCGCGGGGTAGCCTATTCTTGGAAACACCCTGCCAGGCTGATGAGGTTCCGGTCTGATTGCGGAAGGCGCACGCACTGCAAAAGCAAAAGGGTTGCTAAGCTGCGTGACACTTTCACAGTGGTAACTTGCATTTGCCCAAGCTGTGTGTGTGTGTGTGTGCTTGTGTGTTTGTGTTTGTGTTTGTGTTGCAAAGCGCAACGCTGTTTGCACACCTCTGGCAATGATGGCTTCTCACAGAATCAGTGGGTCCTCTCCTTGAGATGCTTTTCTTCCAGAGGACCCCACCTTGTGGCTGGGGTTCAGAACCCGGAGTGGATTCGGATGTGTTTTTCATGTCGCCCGGTTTCCCACGCGATGTGTCCTTTGTTTTTTTCCCTACCGCTCACTCTCCGAGTGCCCACTTTGTGGGAAGACAGTGTTGGCGGAGAAATAGTTTGGGCTCGTTTGGCGAATCCACTCAAGTGAGACTGTCACCCACGGGTCTCCTTTCAGAAATAAACGTCAGTTGATGAGTGGCGCGTTTCAAATTTGTTGCCCGGGAAACCCACCATGGATAGCTTTGTCTCAAAATGAGAAGGACCCTCTTTGGTTCTGCTGGGGTCATTATTTTGACCATTTGTGGTGGTTCTCAAAGTCAGAAACCGGAATTGGTGGTTTCCCTACCTACCACTTGGGTAACTTTGATACTGGTAGAATAATGGGTTGCCAGATGGGTGTGTCTTTTTTTTGGGTACCCGCAAAATGGTTGGTTTTTCTTTTGATTCCCCTTTTATCACCACCAAACATGGGGTCCCCTAAAAAACACACACACACACCCCAGTTCTGTTTTTTTTCTCAATGGTGCGCACCAATCCCACTTTGGCTCCACCGAGGTGGTGGACCCGCCCCGTGCGGGGCTCCACACCACGGTGCTGCGGGCACTGAGGAGCCTTCAAGCCGCCTAGCCGTATGGTGCAGGCCACAAGATATGTTGACCAGCGATTTTTTCCGGCCCAACGGGCTAAAACACAGAAACGCCCCTTGTTCCCGAAGGTAAACCAAAGGACGTTTAAGCAGAAATTGCATCATGTTCGAACATGTTGAACAAGGGCTTGGCCCTGACGCGGCTTGTGAAGCAAATGTGCATCAGCCCGAGAGGGCTCTGTTTCGACACTCTGTTTCGACCCCTTGGTTTTTACAATGTTTGGAGCCATTTTTCGCGGGTGCTGGGCTAATCACGAGGGCCCCGCTACCCAGAGTGATTCTCAGGACCCTTCAATCAGATTTCTTGCAAGGCTCTAAGAACCTTTCCTGGGTTGCGGGCCCAGATTCACCCAACCCAGATGCAGCCCAACCCGAACAAGTTTCACGATTTGAGCTACCCTACTCGCCAACCAAAGAGGCCCCCAGCAGCATCTCCTGAGTTTTATTTGAGTCGCAAGCAAGAAGTGCAAGTTGTTTTGGCCAAGCCACGGAAGTGCGACCAAGCCGTTCAGTGTAATGTTAGGGCCGGTTTAAGACCCGGGATATAACAAAACAAATCCTAATTCAGAATCCTGTGACTGGTTGAAAGGTCGCTTTAATAACAGTTGCCGGAAAACATCCGGGCAGCAAAAAGCGGGCAAAAGAAACGGGAAGCAACATCGGGCAAGCAAATCCGGGCAAACATTAGTTCCTTTTTTGAAGTGGTCCCCAAACCATCAAATTGTCAAATTTAGGAAATATTGTTTATAAAAAGGTAAGGCCAAACAGTCGCACAAAGGGGTTGCCCAGAAGAGGCCCTGATTCTGCTTACTGCGACTGTTTTGAGGTTCGCTTTAATAACTTTCTATTTATGTTGTTTTGTTTTGTTTTTTTTGGGGGGTGGGGGGTGGGGGGCAGGGTTGGGGGGAAACCCCCAGATAAACGCCTTAGCCTTTTACATGAAAGAATTGGCAATACTAAACTAAGTACAGGGAATCTGAGAGTAACTCTTGGCAATACTAAATTTAGAACTGGCAATACTAAGTCACTCAAGAGACCGAAGCCGGTGACTGGTTCCACTTCAGGGGGGGAGACTATTAAAGCAGCCCCAACATTAGCAATCGTTTTCGCTTGTGCAGAGTACTTTGTTTGGAGCCCATGTTTCGCTGCTTTAGCTCCCGAGGAGCTGCCAGCAGCTGTGGGGGCCCTGGCCGGAGTTGGAAAGAATGGGTCGATGCTCCGTGGGTTTTACCTTTTAAAGCAGCGGGCGCCCTGAATAACGCAAGGAAACCAACACCCCCTGACCCACATTTTGGTTTGGCATGTTGACGGGTTCTCAACATGTTTTTGGGTTTTTGGGCTTTCCCTTGAAACCGATCCATGTCCGGTCGCTCTCTCATGGATCCAGTGAAAACGCCTCCCTCCTCGTTCTCTTTCGCAGCTGAGGTCACGGATGGTATTTGTTCCCTTGTACTACCAAAATAGAAAAATCATCATGTTTCCAGGGTTTTTGCTCTAGTGTCTACAAAAACATGCATTTGGTGCAGGTAAAATGCATGTTTTTGAAGTTTTATGCTCACTGCATAAATAAGAAAACATGCATTTTTGCAGGGTTTTTGCAACTTGTTATGCATAATTTCCCAGTTTGCTGAGTCATCCCCCCCCCCAAAACCTAGGTTTTGGGGGGGGGGGGCTACCATATATATATATATATATGTGAGGATTTACCAAAACCCCCCTGTAGCTTTGTTTGTAAGGACTGAATACGAAAGCATATTTGGTGTCACGGCGCTGTGGTCGCGGAAGACCGCGGAAGGGCGAGCGGAAGTTTCACGGGAGGGTATGTACCATTACGGGATGAAGCCGTACTCGTGTTTAGACACGTGCCAAAAAGTGTGGTTTTTCCTGCATCGCGGAAGTTCGCGGAAGGGCGAGGCGGACATTTTTTGGAACAAGGAATATTGGAAAACCCAAAAACTGGCCTCATATATACCCTGGCCTTCCAGAGGCGAAGTACTTGGATTTCCCGTGAGCTCCCGAGTAAACTTGTCCTCGTATTCACGCCTTTTCACGCTGCACGGTTTGCCCTTTACATCTAGCACGCGCGCTTTTAAAAAAGGGCTACTCGTGTTGCTTCAAGCCACGCAGCACCCCGCATGCTATGCAAGCGCAGCCTCGCATGTCTCAGCAAGCCCCATTCAAGCCCCACTCAACCTGGCAACACTGACCCCACAATGCATGCCGAGATGATGTGCTTGCACAGCACATGCCTGGCAGACTCATAGTGGTCACAGCATTAGTGGTGTTTCCCGCCACACTCAGTACGTTGCCATGTTTTGATGAGGGGATAAAGACAAATTCTACTTGTTCAAGCAGTATATTCCCGGGCTTCGCTGATTCACGAGGTCGCTGCCCCCTACCCCAACCAAGACATCTCTCGATCTACGCGCATGTCATGGGATTGCATGTTTCATTATCAATCACAAAAACTGTTTACATGTGGGTCGCGATTTCACAGTTGTTTCACGTTTTTTTTCACGGGTAAACTTGTCCCTTCACGGTTATTTCATGGTTTCCTCACGGTCACCGACTGGTGACATTTTTTCTATACTGCGCGCCGTTGCCACAGGTGTCCTTTGGCTGGGTTAGCTAGAAAACCTATCAAAGGCTCAACCCAACAAATCTCGGAATGGGTCCCCTAAGGATCCTTAAAGGGACGTATGCAGACTGCCCTGTTTGGAAAGAAGCCCCGCCAAAGGGCAATTGTCAGAATAATGTATTCGATATATTAGGTCCCTGAAGCATCCTCAAAGGGACGCATATGCAGACTGCCCTTTCTGGAGAGAAGCCTGCCAAATGGCAACTGCTAGCAAGCAAGAACCTGGGGGAAACGTGGCGCACACCCTTTGTATAGTGGCTATGTACTACCGAGTCTCCCAGAAATCAGCAAGCAAGCATGAGGCGAAGGTTAAACTTGTCCCCAAAGAGTAAACTTGTCCTCAATGAGTAAACTTGTCCACTTCGTGAGGCGAAGTTTAACTTGTCCCCAGAAGGGCAGGGTATATATGTTATTATGGGTTTGTGAAATAATAGGTGTGTATGTTTCACATATTTCTAGAGCTTGGTTTATGTATAGCGAAGCAACAGCAGAACATTTGATGCTGTTCAGGAAGCCATTGACAACCACAGAAGGGCGTCGTTTGGATGTTTGGGTTCAGCTTGGCTTGCCGCCTATCCCGCTTGCTGGGCTTTTCCACGATTCCACGCCCATCTGAGTCGAAGCAGCCTTGGCAGTAGCGCTGGCAGGTGTTGAGTGTTGTCTTTTTGCGCAAGTCATGCTGGGCACGGGGAATCTAAGCAAACCCTACGGATGGACCCATTTTGTACAGTGGAACAGTTTACCCTATCCGTTGTGAGCAACCCTGACCCATGTTTGCCTCAGGCCCTACAGAAAATTACCTCGTACCATCGATCGAGAGGCTCGACTTTGGAATTGAACCCACTGTTTGGCCCATTGTCCTATGATCATGACTTAGTTTGGTTTTTAAGTGCCTCGCAACCCAATTGTAATTATTCGGGCCCTTACGTTATCCTGTCTGCCGTGTTTTGCAAGTTTGCCTTGTGGTGTTTTCTTCATGTCCCTTTATTCTCAGCAACAAAACTTTGTCCAGAGCGTCTAAGTCTGGCCAAGTTCCTTCCCTCCCTACCCCGAGGCCATTCCTGAAGGCCCTCAACCCACCAGCCCAGTCTCGACCAGTTGCCACGTGGTCGTTCAAAATCAATCCCTCATCAATCTGCTAGACGGCAGCGGTCTCCCTTGTAGTGGTGTCCCACAAAGGGTTCGGGATTCTGTGACACAGTTTGTTTGCATCTTTTGTTCCCCACAAATGTTCAACCCGAAAAGGTGGGTCACTGGGCAACTGGATGCAGCACGCACATTCCACACCCAGCTCAAATCCAGGACATGTTCCCCCACACGCTGCACTGCGAGATGATTCTTCTCTTGGAGCGGTCTTCAAAGGCAAGGCCATGGTCAATCATTAATATGGGTTTTAATGTGTGTGTGTGCGCATGCGTGTCTCT
>CAUJNA010000685.1:0-137500 GCA_963377175.1 Effrenium voratum | reverse complement strand
GACCATTTCACCGGCCTTGACCACCGATTCACACCCTGACCATACTCCAGCATGCGCCAGTAGCGCACCTGTCATGAGCATTACAACCAGATTTGGCCCTTGTGCACCTGTCGTGAGCTTTTAAACCATATTTGCCATTGCGCAACTGTCATGAGCAACCTGAACCAGCGAAGCATGCTTGCCAAGCACTTGAGGAACGGGCGTTGTCACTTCACTTGATTCCAGCCACTTTGCCCAAAGCAAGGGGCCCAAGTTCTGTTTCTACAACTTCGTGTCATGATGTCACAGGCATCTGCAGATTTCGAGCAGGTGGCAGAATGTTGCCTTGCAGTTCATAACTACAGCGCAAAGATTTATAGAGCATGATCCCTCGAGCCATGCCATCCCATGGCGAATCGCCCCAGGTACAGATGGTGTTTTTCACGTCAGGCGGAATGACACCGAGGCATGTCCTCCCGTCATCCCGGGTTGTTCCTCAGCTTGCACCTGCGGAGCCCCGACTGACAGAACTGGTGCCGCCTCACAGAGAGCGTCGCCATTCGCGCAGTAGATCACCTAGGCGCCGGCGCCACAGGCATCACAGATCTAGAAGCCGGCGGCGTCAGGCAGTTCGAAAGATCCCTGAAAGGCCTCCTTCCAGAGTTGTTGCGGAACCTCTCCCGCCCCGACCCGCAGCTGTCCGCCGTGATGTTCCGCCCCGCCGCGGGACACCGTCTTGCAGACTACTGCAGGCAGCGGACGCCGTACAAGCTCCGGAATACCCACCGCCCGGCCAATGGCAACCTTTGCCACGGCCAGTGCATGTGTACAGGCCTAGTGCGCAGCCCGAGCTGAAGATAAGCCCGGGTCCACCACCGTCACAGCCGCCTCCAAGCCTGTTTGTACCACAGCCTGGGCCACCGCCGCGAGCTCCTCCACCGTCTTGGGCTACAGCAGCCCAAGTCAAAGCTGGTCCTCCTCTGCCAGTATCAGTTGTTCTGCAACAAGTCCAGCAGGAACTTATGGCGCAGATGCACGTGTTACCCCCGGAGCCACCTGTCCACTGGCCAAAGGCCGGTCAGGTGTCGGGAGGCCCGCCGCCCCACGCTGCAAGAAGCGATATACAAGAGCCTGGCTCGTCTTCTGCAAGACCACAGACGCTTCCTAACCCGCACGTGTTTTTTACGAAGCTCCGTGAGAATCTGCAGAGAAGTTGTCTTCGTTCTTTTTGGCTAGTGCCTGACGAAGCTGATGCTTTCGTAGACCAAGAGAAGAAGAAAGCCTTCCTGGCCCAAGTGTTGCGTGCTCCGTTTTCCCTTGATGATTCTTGGAAGGGCCAGTTTTTGAACCACCTACGCACGCTCAATCCTCCGGCGGCTAGACAATTTGACATATCATCCGAGGTCCTCGACCATTTGGCTATGGCAGTGTGCAGGTCTGACTTGCCGTACCCGCAAGTTTTCAAGAGCCCGATTCAAGTACATAAATCCCAGGATGGGGTTGTTGCATGGGTTCTCCCAACAACTGGGTTTCCTTGCCCCCCACCACAGACCGCCACATCAGGGGAGCAAACGGTCAGTTGGATCCACTTTCCTTCAGAGGAGGGTTTGTCAGGAATCTTTCGCACAGGGCTTTTGCTGCCAACCACCAGGCAGACACTGGACTGGTCTACCAGCGACTGGCCACTGGGTTTTTTCGGCCGGGCAACAGTAAATACTTGGTCTCCCGCAGCCCTAGCCGCGTGGTGTACAGAACAATATTTCCACACAAAGAACGTCCTTGGCGTAGCGATCTCGGGTGACTACATCGGAACATACCCGAAGGGTAGAACCGCGAGCACCCATGACGAGCAAAGAATGCTGAGACATTTTGCTGTCATTCGGAGTATAGCTCAGGACAAGAGATGGGTGTTCAGAACTGACGCCGTCTCCGTTGCTCGGGTGGTCTTGATGTCCCAAGTCGAGGACCAGGACTGGGGTGAATGGACAGACCCTGCCCGATTTCATTTGGCCGCTCTTACCACCTGACGAATACCCGCTGACCTTTCCTTTCGGGAGAAAACAATGCTTGCTTTGCTTCACGCGGTTTGGGGTGCATGTCTAACAGCAATGCTTCCCCCAGCGCACAAGCTTACTTGTGGCTTGCTCGGTTCTGCGCACATTCTTGAAACAGACTGTGCGTAACTGCGGTGGCCCGAGATTGCGGTTGCTCAGTTCTGGCTTAGTACGACTGTTGCTCGCCATGTCGTCTTGGCACCCGTCCGAGTGGTACTCAGCCTGGGATCGGCAGTGGCAAGCCTCTTCCTGGGATTGGTCGGACCATCGCCAGCCAACCAGTCACTCAGTACAGCCGCAGACCCCCAAAAAGACCCGAACTAGCGTTCCTGAGGTGAAAAGCCCTCAAGGAAGTTCTGACACGCACCGGGGCCTGCCGGCTAGTTTTAAGCCCGATGCCGACCATTTTGATTCCACCGCGCTGTTTGGTCTTGACTTCCCTAAGCGGGTCAAAGCCACACAGTGGAGCGTAAAGCACGGACTCGCCGGTCGGAGCATTGCAGACCTGAGCTTGGCAGAGCTGAGCTGGCAAGGCTGGCAGAATTATCAATTACGCAACCTAGCGCACGGTCGGTTTAGCACCATCGTTTGGGCACGTTCAATCCGAGAGGCTAATTTTCTCACCACGCTGCAAAGCCAGCTGAGAAAGAAGGGCTTCGACCTTGATGTTCTTGCGGAGCAATACACCAAGCAACAGCAGTTGGCCCCCTCGTCAAACCTTGACGACGGCCAGCGTAAGACATGGTGCATGGACCAGTTTGTTTCCCATCTTGTCGAAGGCATGGCTCAGTACCATGTCCAAGATTTGAAAGCCGCCCACGACACGATCCGGCAATTGCAGCATGAGTTGCACCAGGCTAGGTCAGGGTTGCCTTCCAGTGCTGTCCCCTCCACTGGCGGTGCAAAGCGCCCAATCGATGAGCCAGACAGCAGCCAACCTGCAAAGCGGGCGCGTTCCAAGCAGTCAGGCGCAGAGGGTTCCAGCACGCCTGCTACCCCTGATGGGTTGATTGCGAAAGCTTTGAGTTTTTCGGATCCAGTCAAGGAGCGTGTTTTGGCTAACAATGCCCCGGCCACCCCCAGCTCTCAGGCAATCGGGCAGTGGATTGCCCGTTTAAAGTTGCCTGCGCGTAAGGTTTCGGTTCTCCAAGAGGCCGTGAAATCTGCCAGCGCTTCAGCCAAACAGCTTTCTAGTGAACAGGCAGCTCAGCTTCCGGATCGTGCGGCAGAGTTTGGACTCCCAGTCAGCCTGGCCTCAAAGGCCAAGTCCGCTGAGCTTCTCAAGATTTTGCTGGTTTGCGCCTTGATGACCGAGTGACTAGACTGCGCTCCTGAGACTTTCCCTGTGTCTAGCATTTTCGAGTTGGGCACTGTTGCCCAACTCCTTCTAGAGGCGGCGCTTGACACACCCGAACTTTGGCTATTTCGTAACTTTTTCCGGCTTTGTCTTGCAGCTTGTGCATTTTCGGGAATTCAAAGCCAGCGAGCGATGCATAAGCATACCCGCGCATGGAAGACACGTTTGGGTTCTCTTTGTTCGTTGTCGTCTGGTTTTGTTCGTTCGCTTGCCCGGTTGTTTAAGTCACCATGCGCGGTCTATGCCCTTTTGCAATTAGATTTTTCCGGCCGAATTCAACAGGACCCTTCTACAGTGCAAGTTTCTGCGAAGACAGATTATGTAGGGTCCACCACTAACACTATTTTTTCCAGACAGGATGCGCGAGCCAGGAAGTACAGACAGCTTGCCCAAGGTCAATACGTTTCGTGTGAATTAGCTTTGCACTGGATGTTGACTCATTCCAAATTTCATGTCATGGTCGTAGTGCCCCTGCTGGTCGCTGATGACCCTTTGTCTTGCCGGGCTTTAGAGACGGTTTGTATCCAGAAGTGGCGTCCTGCCCTCAACTTTCCGTTTATTCTAAAGCTTGGCGTTACCAAAACGGCCACGCCTACACGCTTTTGCATGCGTACCAGTCTTTTCCAGGCTCATGGCCAACGCACAGCTCGTCAACTGCGCAAACGGCTGTATGCGCGCAAAGCTTTGTCTTGGTATCCGGCGCGAACTATGTCACAGGTGTACCTGCTCACCATTTTGCACATTATTGCTGGAGACGATTTACAGTCTTTCGATATGCTTCGCCGACTTCGGTCATCATCATTTTCGTTAGAACATCTCTACTGCCTGTACAAGATTGCCGCGCATTTGGATGAACCACCTAGGACTCGTGTAAGGTCTCTTTTGCTTAAAGCAATACACTTCCGCGACGGACCTACTCCTCGACAAGGTCGTCCTCTTGTTATTCCTTTGCTGGCCCATCATGCCTTCATCATTGAACTTAAGCGTTGGGTCCAGAACAAGGTGTTGAACGCCAAGCCGTACCTACCACCTTTCCACGTGCCCAAGGCAACTATTGTTGCTGGTAAGCACCCTGCTTTGCACCAGTTGGTACACAATCATTTTCAGTTCATGGAGTCATGTCACTGGGGCACCCCCCCAGACTGTTGTTGCCATGCCTTGTTGCGTCGGCACCCAAGCCTGCGGACAGTCCTCTTCGAGGGCAGCCAGCATGTAGCCAGTCCTGCTTGCCTGCTCAATGTTTCCTACCGCCTCCAGCAACTGTTGGGCCTGAGTTCTTCTGGTCAGGTGTACATGCAGAAGACATCGTACCAGGAAGTTGGATGGCAAGCTCTGAACAAATGGCTTCGTGGGTTTGGCATTTTCGATGTTACTATTGACATGTGGTGTGACTTTGTGCATAGCCATTGGCCGTTACATTTGCAAGCTGCTAGGCAGCCGTGGACATTTGACGACATCAAGTTTTTGAAGTCCGTTTGGCAAGGATTTGTGGTACATGGGCGTGACCATGCCCCGTTTGAAGCGCATGTTTATTGCCCTCGTTTCTTTCATTCTGTGCTGGTTGCTACGTTTGGTGATGAATCTGTTTATCGCCGCCTCACCTTTTCCATCAGTCAGACTCAACAATATTGGCCAAAATGAGCAGTCGGCCGTGGCTGAAGCAGTATAAATGGGGTATTTCACCCACGGCTTCGCCGCCTGCTTCGTACCTTCTCTTAAAGAGGAAGAAGGCTTTTGCAATCGCACGCCCGATAATATCTTACAAGGGATTCATTTTCAGTCAACTGTTCCGAGCTCTTTCCTTTGTACTTGAGATGCTTTGCCAGTCTGTCTTGCCGTCAGCTTTCGGCAATGATTCAATGCCACAGGCCTTTTCCAAGTTGCACAGTTTTTTGCGTGATGCCCCAGACGACGCCAACCTCATCATGCTCAACCATGATTTAGTGGGGTTTTTCACATCCACACCTGCTGACCGGATTCTCGCAGCTGTTGCTCGGGTGGTGGAACAATATCAAGCACAGCATGATTTGAGGCCTGACAGTTCTATCACTGTTCTCCTGAAAGAACGAAACACACGTTTGCGCACTTTTCGAGGCAAGGTCCGGCGAGGTGCTTGCCGTGAGCGCCAACTTCGGCTCTGTGACGTTCTACCGCTGGCAAAGCTGTCTTTGGAAGCTTCCCTGTTTGTCAATATGAAGCAGACCTTTCAGCAAGTACGAGGATCCGCAATTGGGAATCAAGTTTCCCCCATACTGGCAAATCTCGCTGTTTCTGTACTTGAGGTAGACTGGCGGCGCAGGTATGACGATCCTGTTCAACGTTTTTCATCTCGGCTGTTTACAACACGTTATGTGGATAACAGACTTATCCTCGCTGATGAACACCTCTTAGAGTTTTCTTTCATGAGCATTTTCTCTGACCTTGCTTTTTACCAGCCCCCTGTGCAACTTGAATGTGTACCGGGAGATGAGGGAGTTCAGTTTCTTGGATTTCATATTCACCCTGCTTCACGCAAGTTGGTCTTTGTACAGCCCCAGGAGGATTTCCAATTCCGTCCGTTTTTGGCAGCGGGCACTGTGGCCAACAAGTATGCGCCAGTGCAAAGCAGAATAGCCACTGCGGCCAGGTATTCCTTTCCATTTGCTCAAGCTGAAGAAGATACTTTACATTTGGCACGCACTTACATTGACCGAGGCTTCCCTGAAGCTAAAGTAATGGCCATCCGGCGCAAGTTCCTGCAGCTACGTGTTAGAAGTGAAAACAGTTTGGCCGGTCCGTGCTGGAAAAACAGGGGGTGTGCTGTCTGATTACGTTTCTTGGGGCCCTGCCTTGCAACGCTTCGCTTCTGTTGCTGACTTTGCTCTGAACCCTTGAAGTTGCTATGCGGGGGTCTTGCTCTTCACCCCCCAAAGAGGGAACTATCGTTGATCTAGTGTAGCGGTCTGCAAGACTTCATTTCAAAGGTGCCGCATCAACTTTTCAGACGGCAAGTTGGCGTTTGGGGCTTAAAGATTCAAGGACGTTGGGCCTGCCAAGGCCTTGCTAAGGAGGAATACCCCGTGCATTGCTCATGACCTTCGGCTTGTGAAAGGGCCCTTAATTTGGGCAGCGACGGATCTCTTTGAGACATTCCGTTTGCTCATCGCTCAGATAGCTTTCAGCAGGGGGAAGGAGCGCTATGGCAAGTCTCCTGCCAACGAAGACACTTGCCATATGCGGTGAAACTGGGACTGATCATCCCAGCGTACCTGCAATTTTAGTGGTTTTTGCAAGCGGTTGCTTCGACCACTCAAGCAGCGCTGTTTTTTTCCCGCTGTGTCAAGTTGCAGTCTATCTGTGACATGCGTACTCGAGACTTGAACAGCTAAGGGAACAGGCAACCAACAACAAGTTTCAGACATGTCCGGGGACTTGAGAGTGCCTTGGCAGCATGGTGGAGTTGGTTCACTACTCACCTGCGGGGAGTTACCAAGTGTGTGTGTCTGTGTCTGTGTCTGTGTGTGTGTGTCTGTGTGTGCGTGTCTGTGTGTGTGTGTCTGTGTGTGTGTGTGTCTGTGTGTGTGTGTCTGTGTGTGGGTGTCTGTGTGTGTGTCTGTGTGTGTGTCTGTGTGTGTGTCTGTGTGTGTGTGTGTCTGTGTGTGTGTCTGTGTGTGTGTCTGTGTGTGTGTCTGTGTGTGTGTCTGTGTGTGTGTCTGTGTGTGTGTCTGTGTGTGTGTCTGTGTGTGTGTCTGTGTGTGTGTCTGTGTGTGTGTCTGTGTGTGTGTCTGTGTGTGTGTCTGTGTGTGTGTCTGTGTGTGTGTCTGTGTGTGTGTCTGTGTGTGTGTCTGTGTGTGTGTCTGTGTGTGTGTCTGTGTGTGTGTCTGTGTGTGTGTGTCTGTGTGTGTCTGTGTGTGTGTGTGTCTGTGTGTGTGTCTGTGTGTGTGTGTCTGTGTGTGTGTCTGTGTGTGTGTCTGTGTGTGTGTCTGTGTGTGTGTCTGTGTGTGTGTGTCTGTGTGTGTGTCTGTGTGTGTGTCTGTGTGTGTGTCTGTGTGTGTGTGTGTGTGTCTGTGTGTGTGTGTGTGTGTGTGTGTGTGTGTGTGTGTGTCTGTGTGTGTGTGTCTGTGTGTGTGTCTGTGTGTGTGTCTGTGTGTGTGTCTGTGTGTGTGTGTCTGTGTGTGTGTGTCTGTGTGTGTGTCTCTGTGTGTGTGTCTCTGTGTGTGTGTGTCTCTGTGTGTGTGTCTCTGTGTGTGTGTGTCTCTGTGTGTGTGTCTCTGTGTGTGTGTCTCTGTGTGTGTGTCTCTGTGTGTGTCTCTGTGTGTGTCTCTGTGTGTGTCTCTGTGTGTGTCTCTGTGTGTGTCTCTGTGTGTGTCTCTGTGTGTCTCTGTGTGTGTCTCTGTGTGTGTCTCTGTGTGTGTCTCTGTGTGTGTCTCTGTGTGTGTCTCTGTGTGTGTGTCTGTGTGTGTCTCTGTGTGTGTCTCTGTGTGTGTCTCTGTGTGTGTCTCTGTGTGTGTCTCTGTGTGTGTCTCTGTGTGTGTCTCTGTGTGTGTCTCTGTGTGTGTCTCTGTGTGTGTCTCTGTGTGTGTCTCTGTGTGTGTCTCTGTGTGTGTCTCTGTGTGTGTCTCTGTGTGTGTCTCTGTGTGTGTCTCTGTGTGTGTCTCTGTGTGTGTCTCTGTGTGTGTCTGTGTGTGTCTGTGTGTGTCTCTGTGTGTCTGTGTGTGTGTGTGCGTGCGTGCGTGTGTGCGTGTGTGTGTGCGTGCGCGCGTGCGCGCGCGCGTGTGCGCGTGTGCGCGTGTGCGTGTGCGTGTGCGTGTGAGTGAGTGCGCGCTTTTGCATGCATGCGTTTGCGTTTGTATTTGCGCACGCGTTTGTGAGCAAAAGTTCAACGAAGTACATCAGGTTTCATCGCCTTTTTCAAAAATGTTTAGAAGTGCATGAAAATAGAGAAGAAACAACAGTCCTTGAAGGGACAAAGGGGTTAACCGCTATTACGAATGAAACAGTACTGACAGAAAGAAGGATCGATATTTAAATAGAGAGAGGGATAGACAGATAGATGGATAGATAGATGGATAGATAGATACATAGATAGATCGAGAGACACATAGAGAGAGGCAGAGATGCATAGATAAATAGATAGATAAATAGATAGATATATATATATATATATATGTGACAATGTATATAGATAGATAGATAGATAGACAGATAGAGAGAGAGAGAGGGAGGTAGATAGAGAGGTAGATAGATAGTTAGATAGGTAGATAGAGAGAGAGAGAGAGAGAGATAGAGAGATAGATAGATACATAGATAGATAGAGAGAGATAGAAAGAGAGGTAGGTAGATACTTGCTTGCAACTTGCTTGCTAGTTTTTTTTGTTGTTGGTTTTTGTTTTGAGGGTGCGTTTGTTGCCTTGGTTCAAGCGGAAACCAAAAAGAAAGCCACGATTTTGGGGTTCCCCTATTCTGACATACACATGTGTTTGTGCGTGTTTAGCTGCGGGTGCGCATGTGTGCCTGGGCCAAGGTCATTCAAATCCATACAGGACGGTCTGTAAGTGTGTTAGGCAGAAAGCGCAAGTCTTGGCAATTGCTGCACGATGCCGCACGTGCCTTTGACCCGTTTTGACCCATGAAATGCCAATGCCTGTGATAATTTGGGAGCTTACTCCATGCTCCTCAGCCTGTTCCCAAAAAGGGGCAGCGCTTGCATGCTTGAGGGTCGCCGTCTCGATTCTCGAATGCGTTGCTCAGTATGTCCGGGTGTCTTGGTTTTGGGAACCCCGTTTGGTTCTTTTTAAAGGGAAAGGCAACAGGAAAACAAGTTTTCAAACAAGTTGTGGAGTTTCCTCATTTTAAGACAACCTTGTGTTTTTGCCCACGAACATGGTTGTGTTGAACAGCCCAGCATGGGTGGATCTGGCAGCTTGCGTTCTCTTCGTCTCACGACGGCCGGCGCTCGACAGGTGACGGACCCTCGTCCGAAGGCCAAAGCGAAGGCAGGTCTGACGGAGAGCGAGAAAATGAGAAAGAGGTGCACGACGCACACCAACTGACATGGACTTATCAAAAGCGTGGGGCTTAGAGCGGGACCTCACCTTTTGCCTACTTTAAGCTGGCAAGCGGGGTGGAGAGCAGCACGCGCGTCTCTCTGCGCATCTAAAGGGCTGCCAGAGTTGGTGCCATAGTGGAAGCCAACGCGAGGGTTCAAGGGCAATTCGGAACATCCTTGGGCAGGGCTCCTTTCTTTTCCGGAGATGCCACCTTTTGGGTCGTGTTGACATGACCTTCCTTTGGGTGGAAAAGTCTGATTCGAAACACCAAGAATTCGTAAGACCTGTGACCTGTCCACCTGTCCTGAATCCGCGAGGCCGACAGCGAAGCCGAGGCTGCCACACCCGATGGAGATGGAGGCGATGAGAGCGTTGCTTTTCGGAGACGGCCCGAGTGGAAACCGTCCCTGTTTATCGGATTACCTTCATTGTTGGGGTGGGTGGGGGTGGCAGGGGATGATCACCTTCGTGTTTGCATGAGCAACCTTGAACCTTGAGTCAGGTGACCCTCCAGCCCTGCGTTTGCAGGGGGGCGGGGGGGGGGGGGGTGTTTCTTGTTTGGCAGTTTTTTCAGCACGGCTCCACTTGTATGCAATCCATACCGTGGCTACCTGTTTCAAACTTGATGCAACCTTGCATGCGCGCAGAGCTCTCCATACATTGAGGGAAAAGAGCTCTACGCTTGCTGATTTGTGGTCATTGTGTGCACACTCATTTGGTTATAAACCAAACACTCATTGCCTTATTGACCTCATGCTTCTGGACCATTCTTGGGTCAGAGTGTACCAGGGATCCATCCCCGAATCTGCTTCGAACCCCTATTCTGACCCTCAGGGCTTGGTGAAGGGGTAGGCGCTGAGAAAGCGGCTGTAGTCCACAGAAGCGCACGCAAAAGAGCGAGCGAATGCAAGACCCTCTGGGGTTCTGCAGGGAAGCCATTTGGGGACAAACACATATCAGAAGGGTTTTTGTGGGAGAAGGAATCAACAGATCTTTTGTACATCCCCATGATTGTGCGCGTGTGTGTTCTTGCTTGTTGACGTTTTGGCTTTCGGCTTGCTGCAGGGTTATTCCTCCTTATATGAAGCTCGGTATAGCTCAGTCAAAAACGGTCTGGCTTGGTCAAAAAATCACCAGCAGTCTGTGGCCCTTTTTGCGTGCGACTGGGGACTCACGAAATTCCCCCACAAAATCCAGGGGGCCCACTAATTTCCCCATATCCCCATGTCATTTATCGGAAACATTGTATTTTTGACCATGGCTGATGTGTACGGAGTACTTGTAAAATGAGAAGCAGGCCTTTTTGGTGGGTGTACGAGCTCACCCGAGGGGGTCCAAACCCCTTCGGAACCCGTGGTTCGTCCCCTTGAACAAAAACCGAAGGTTTGTTTGGAATCAGGGAATGTTCCTTGTTTGAAGCACAGCTGGTTGTCACTCCGTGAGTTGTGTGTGTGTGTTGTTTGTTTTGTTGGCGCCGGGGGAAACGGAGCATGGGCCTGGCTAGTCTCGCCTGCGAGCAAATACTGAATATAGCACCACGCATTCTAGCGCTGAAAGGGTCCAGGCTTTCCTGTTTGGAACCATTTGGAACCCCCGGAAAGCATCAAACTGTAAGAAAGGGGCTGTCCCCTTCTCTCTTTAGGAAAAACCAAACCCAAAAGGGTCCTGCTTTGGACAGACCCTTCAGCCTGGGTGTTTGCGAACGTTGCGAATGTGTTTTAAACCTGTTCGGGGAGACACCCAACTCGAGACGAGTTCCCTAGGCGGCAGCTGAGCGGCCGAAAAGTGAAGAAGTGGACGTGCGAGCGATTGGTTCCCCCGCCACTAACCAAATTCGCCTCTGAATTTGAGGCTGGATTGGACGGGTGACCCGGTGACCGAAGCTATGCATTTGACCCTGTTCCAATCATGGAAGTGGATCGGGGTTTAGGAAGATTATATTTTTCCTCTTGAAAAGGCCATGGAAATCCATCCATGGAAAAGGGGTAATTAACCCGATCTCCTTCATATTGTTTGAATGAGGATCACTGAAAACGACCCAACATCAAACTTATTCTTTCAGATTTGGCGGCAGCTGGGGTCAGCCTTTTGGTTCAGCCTAGGTTACCCATATGCCCATATGTTTAAACACCGCACCTATTGGGGAAGTGGGATATGCATGGGCCCTGCGGTTTTCACTGAAGCTTTCTTCCCTTCATATCCGAAAGGAATGACTGGGTCCCTTAAAGTGAATTCGTCGTTGGTTCTCAACACGTTGGGCTCAGTTGCCCGAAGCGAATCGAGCTTTTAATCGACCTTTTGGTTTCCCCGTTTTGACCCATGTTTAGTCATGGCCCCAAAAGGTTAGCCTTTTATTTCCAGGTCCTTTGGGCAACAGTGGGCAGTGTCCGATTAAGAGGGCAATTATAATTGTTTAAAGGGTGTCACGTTAGTGCCCCCGCGGTAGAATTAAGACAATTAAGCAATCGGGCCATGCCTTAGTTGCAAACCAATTTGACCCATGACCATGGCTGATATTGGTGAAGTGTGTCGTAAAAGGTGGCTCGTCGTATTGATATGTGTCGACCTAGTTTGAAGCAACGTCGGAAAAGGGGTAAATCAAGAATTCCAATCTGATACAGCAATAGCTGCACTCAGAGAAGTTGTGGGGATTGCAGAAGAGTAAGCACGTACAAAGTGTCCCTTTAGTCAACCGGAAAAGTGCGCTATGTTGCGTGAATATGCATGTATATATATATATATATATGTATATTAATATATATATATACACAATACGTGTGTGTGTGAACATATTCATGTTCATGTTCAGGGTTTTGTGTTTGTGGCGTCAATCACGGCAGGCCATGCTTGGACCATTCGATTTTGCAACCTCGTCACTAGGCCCCAGACTTTATACTTTGGGAAGACCAGTCTTTTTATGAACTTTTGGGTCAGTCCAATAAGCTTGGCAAGTTAGAGGGCTCTGCTTCCTAGTTTCGCTGGATAGGCCGGCATAAACTCCCGTACAACCGTCTCTCCGAAGCTAAAGTTCACAAGACGCAGCGGATCAAGCCCAGATGGCTCTTGGGAAAATAAGATGTTGGTTTCCTCTTGTGAACCAAGCAAAAGATTCCCAGCTACAACATGTTGACCCCGGATGCAACCAGGCCGATTCCAATGAATGAACCGACCACAAGGCGCAAATTGGGCGGGCGGGACCAGCTTCCTTGGGCCCTCGGGCCATGGGTTCCTTGCCGTAGGGCAATGGAAACCCGGAGTAAAAACTCCTGCTGTCCGATTAG
Organism: Effrenium voratum; assembly: GCA_963377175.1. NCBI lineage: Eukaryota > Dinophyceae > Suessiales > Symbiodiniaceae > Effrenium > Effrenium voratum. The sequence goes on along the minus strand of CAUJNA010000685.1, from coordinate 124,800 downwards.
CGGGGAATCGGCTGTCCGATTTAAGAGTCGGAGTCCTTGATTTGGGGGTTAGAACACCCTAAGTCATCCACCAGGTTTTGGAGGGTAAAGATCTTTCGGGCATTTGGAGATTGATTTTTTTTTCGGCTTCCAAAGACCTCCGAAAAAGAAAAACACACCTCTGTCGAAACCCGCCGAAGGAGCCACCGACTGTCCGTAAGCAGAGCGAAGCATGCACTTAAAGAGAATTGGCTCCTAGGGGTGGTCCTGTTTGGTCGTTGCCTGGGGAAAAGGCGCAACGAATATCAAGGAACCTTCCTGGAACCCTACAAACTGCCCTGATGGCCCATAGGATTGATGGGAAAATTCCATGGATGCTGAGGAAAAATAGCTGGGGAAAGGCTAGAGGCATACTCAACTGAACTCAGGATGTGTGAATCCCGTTGATTAATAGGAGTGTGTGTGTGTATCCGTTCGGCACCAATTTGGATGGATGAAACCCGAACTGAAAACTGGTTGACAAAGCACCAATCCCACCCTGTCAGCGTGGACTTTGATGGTACCTTGCCATGCACAGTTGTGTGTGTGTGTGTTTCCAACAAAATCCGGCACTCACTTTTTTACAGTACTAGAAAAAACGAAAGAAACTCTCTCGTCACCTTTCCAGGTGGTGCCCGCGCCACGGGCAAGGTTGGGCAGAAGTTGTTTTTTCGCATCCCCCGTCTTTGAGGGACTGTTTCCACAAGGCCTTGGCCCAACGCGGGGCAGCGCCCAGGTAGCTTTGCTGCTGTCTTTGCTGCAGCTAATCAATGGACGCAAGCTGGGCTTCCTGCCCCTCAGCTCAGCGCGCAAAGGGCCGCAATTGGTTTGGTCTTGATCCACTGAATCTCTCGGGGCGAAAGCTGGGCTGCCCAAAATCAATCCGCAAGATCCTTTTGCAAGATGGCTTTCTTTTCTGTAGGATCAAGCATGCCGTGTTGAACTAACCGGGGGGCTCCAAAAGGGCTCCAACCAGTCGGCTTGTCAAAGGTTTCCAGAGCTGCTCCTTTGCCCGACCCCAAGTTGCCACAAACCTCAAAACAGCCCAAGTTTCGAGATCCAACACCTTGAGATCCCGGAACCCCCCCGGTCAAATGATGCTTATAAGTTGATCTATGCTGAACGAACCATGGTCCTTCTAGAAAATGAGTGAAATTGAACGGGCGCAGCGTCGCAGTTCGTTCCAACAGACCCAATTGCAATTTCACGATTTGTCGCGCCGCTTATTTGTTGCTGCCGATTTCTGCCGGTCAGTGGTTCTGGCGCAAATGCTTCGAAGATTTACAGGACCCACTCTACATGCACACCACACTGCTTATTTGTGTGTGTGTGTCTTCCTTTGAAGGAGTTGGATGCCGGAATCGGTTGGCACCATGCTTTCCACCCACAGAAATGACCCGTGTTTCGACTCGGTTTGTTGGTGGCACCTTAAGCAGATGAAAGTTATAAAAGCAAACCTGGGTGTCAAAGAGTTCACAAGTATTGTTTGTTTTCCCAAAAGGAGGGTGAGTATGTTCATTCTGTTCAAACTCCCTACAGTAACAGGTTCTTTGGCATGCAAGACATGGTCATCGGCCCGCGCTTGCTTCAAACCGACGGGTTTGGATCGAAAAGGAGTACATGTTTCAAAAAAGTCCTCTATCCAAATGGTTAAAATGCCCTTGGCCCTTTGAGTGTCCCTTATCTCTGCGAGAAGCCCATTTTAAGTTCAAAGAGATTTCCCCTTTCGCACCGAAAGGGGATGGAATACTGCTTCACTTTTTCAGACTTCCTATTTGGCACCCAGTGGTTTTCCGTTGTTGCCCAGTAGTTGGTTCTGACGTTTGTTTTCATTGGGTATAGTGAGGCCTATAACAGCCTTTATAAGCATGTTGGTAGAACCACCAGTCAATGGGTGAAATGAGTATTTCTCAAAATGGACCCCCTTGTGGTATTTGAAGGGAAACCAAAAGGAAAGCGATTCCTATTTTTAGCAACCCCCCTCAGCCCTGGGTGCCTTGCCAGCACGGAAGCCTAAGGACAGCACAGCAACAGGGCTTTGGCGGGGAGACAGGCATCGAATCGGCGAATCGAATCTTTTCGTGTCCGATTTGTCGGTCCAGCGATGATTCCCAGCACCCCAAAACATTTGAATGTCTGATACCCGATCAGGGTCTGTCTTTTTTTAGGGTACCCGTTTGTTGGTGGTTTTAAAGGGAAACCAAAAGGAAAACCATCATTTTGGTGGGTCCAACCTCAAAAAAGACAGACCCATCAAACAGATCGATGGGTCCAACACTCCCAAGTGATTCAACTTGAAGTGGGATGTTTGGGGAACGAGCGCGAAAGGACAGCCAGCGCCAGCCTAAGGGGTCTACTGGTCAATTGTTCGAACATGACCAGGTAGAATCCAACATCAATATATTGTGGGTGCTTCTTCATTGCTTTTGACAAAGTCTCCAAGTTAGCCGAGCATGTCCCATTAAGCAGATAGCATCAAGAAAAAGTACCTGTTTGCAGAACCCGCCGAACATGCATGGTCCCTAAAGTGAACATGTTGAGGGGTTCTCAACATTACTTTTGGTGTTGTTCCCTGTAATGTAAACCACAATTAACGATAATTGAGGATGTCACTTTGATGGACCCAGCTAGTGCTCAGTTGTTCTAGGGCGGTTTGCCCTGGAACCAGGATGATCACCTTTTCACAGATTAGGATAGCATCAACTAGCCTCCCTGTTGAGGGAATCGCTAAAGTTAGGGGACTAAGTCAATGCACGTAGTGGGACATTCAGTGGCTTGTGAGGCTCAGTGCAAGGGCAAATTGGTACTGCAGAACATGCTGAAAACACTACACACCTTCTTTTGACCATGTCTTGGTTTTGAATGCACCACCTCAGTCAGGCCCTGGTAATCATCCAAGGTCAAGGATTTGACAGCACATCCAATCCAGATCAGGGTGTGTGTGTGTGTGGTGTCTGCGTCTGTGTGTGGATGTCTTAAAAGACTTGCCAATGTTGCCACGAGACCCCGGGCCACACACCCCCCAGCTGTCGGAACGACTCAGTCGTCCGTCCTGGGGGGGTTCTGACGACCTCAAGGCACGTCAGTGCCTTGCCTCTTTTCTGGTCAGGAAAGTTCGGTTGATTGATTCTACGTGTCCATATTCACCAAATATTCAGAAACACCCAATTCAATGATGTGTGGAACCCACCGCTCAAATGAAGCACAAAGGCAAATCATTATTTTCTCAGCTATTGAAGTTATAAACTGAGGTATGAAGCGGCTGAAAGCCCCATCTACCTCACTTCGGCACTTGCAGACATGAGCATTCCAAACCGTCGTTCAGGTTCGACGAAGTCAAGAGAAGTAATGGGTGATAGTTGGAGTTCCAAGAAGTTGAGAGCCATATCATGTGAAGTCCAGCCAATCTGAGATGTGTTCCCCCCCAAACCACTTCCCCGCGGCCTTTTTGGGATATATCCCCAATGGGGAGATGAAAAACCCGGAGTGGCAACCAGGGTGTTCGAATTCGATGCCTGGAGACCAGTCAATGAGCTGGCTGGACACTTGTATGGCCATATGATTGATTTGCCATATTGTTCTCGCATTTTATTTAGGCCAATGGCCATGTTTGGGTATTGTTTGTTGAACTGGATGTTAACGAAAGCCTTGGAAAGGGGGAAAGGGGGGGAAGGAGGGCCACTTTTTGTGGCGGCCTCCGAAGATTTCACTCAAAGTCAGTGCTTAAGTGGCTTTCGGTTCAAGGCAAACAACCAGGAACTCCGACTTCAACCCCGCAGAACAAGCAGGAGTGCTGATTAAGTAGTCGGGGGCCTCGCCTACAAATAAATTTGTTTCATACATACCCCCCACCCTACAACTTTTTTCATCTTCCATCTTCTACCCTTATTTGTTTTCATCATTTTTCTTTCTTTCCTTTCTGTCCATCTCATCCGTTTTTTCTCATCATTTTTCCAAAATTTCCGCCATCCTTTTCTCCTTCCTCCTCGCCTCATTCATTTCATCATATACCTCTCAAAATATCATTTCCTCAATCTCCTCGCCTCATCCATTTCAAAAAAATAAATTTTGCAATATATATTGCAAAACATATTTGTCATCACAAAAATATTCGAACTGTCTAAAAACGATTTTCCCATTTCTCAGACAAAAAATAGAACAGCAACAACATCACTCCCCCTCTCTCGTTTCATCAGTTTTATCATACATTTTAGTAGGCGTGGCCCTCCTTGTAGGATTTTAGGGGTGGTTAATATCAAAATCATCACTCCTAATCAGTAAATGATACAATAGTGTTCATATTATTGTATCAATCACTCTAAGTTTCCCTATGCTTCTCCATTATGTGTTTCTCCCATTGATACGGTAGAAAACTGGCTCTACATGTCAAGCACCTAAAATGCATTTTGCCATCTATGATTTTGATTTCATCAGGTTCTGGCAGTTTCTCCTCAAAGTTCTCGCTTCTTCTCAGGTTTCCTTGATGCCATGCTGTTTTCTCGTGTCTTGCTTTGCTTTTTAGTTGCACTTCAACATCACATAATGGACAGTAATGCGTTCTTGTTTTGTATTCCTTCATGTATTCTCTTTGCCTTTCTTGGTATTTTTCAGGATTGTTCTTTCTATCTTCCCTTCTGTATTCTCTGTATTTTTCAGGGTTGTTGTGGTAGTGTCTTTTACTTTTTGCTCTACATATATTGCAAGTCTTGAACCCTTCTTCAAACTTGTCGGCTGTTTGATAGAACCTGCATTTGCTACAATACTTTCTTTCAATGTCCATTCTTATTATCTATAGGTGTTCTCTCTTTAAGTGTAAATCCAAGCCTATAATTTATGGACAAAATGTAGGCGTGGTCCTCCTTGTAGGATTTTAGAGGTTTTCTGGGGTTTCTGGGGGTAATCCGTCGTGCCGGCACCGCGCTTGGTCTTCATCGTCCTCGTCCTGACTGGGTGCGCTTGGCGTGTTCTTAACAGAAGAGAGAAAGAGAGAGAGAGAGAGAGAGAGAGAGAGACAGTGCCCAGTGCCGTTTTGGTAAAAGCCCAGTGCCGTTTTGGTAAAAGCCCAGTGCCGTTTTGGTAAAAGCCCAGTGCCGTTTTGGTAAAAGCCCAGTGCCGTTTTGGTAAAAGCCCAGTGCCGTTTTGGTAAAAGCCCAGTGCCGTTTTGGTAAAAGCCCAGTGCCGATTTGGTAAAAGCCCAGTGCCGTTTTGGTAACAACCCAGTGCCAGAAATAAAAAAACACATAGAAATAAGCCATTTTGCAGTCAGGGGAGGGCTCTGAGCTAGATGGATTTTGTCAGAAACTTCCTTTGCCCGACGGTGTAGGTTGAGCAAGGAAAATGAGTCGAGGAGCGTGGGGGAGGGGTTTGCAGCGCAAGAACTGGACGTAACCTTGGGAAGTGCATTTGGGCGTCTTGGTGGTTTTTTATTTTGGGTGAGGGCATGTGTATCTGCGCAGGTATTCTGTCCGGTGCCTGTGCGGCGCCTGTGCGGGACCTTGTGCGGAGCCTTGCGGGTTGTTGTTTTCTATTATTTCGGGGTTCCCCTTCCTGTGCCCCCTTTCTGGTTCCCCTTTTTCCCTTCCCCGTGTCCGTCCTGCCTGTCAGAAGGGTCGCCGACATCGACTACGAGGCTTTGGGTGGGGGTGGATGGGTTTTTTATGTGATTATATATATATATATTATATAAGGGGAAACTCTCGCCAAGTTTTCCCTGCCCTGTTTGTGATTGGTGGGAGTTTCCTGATATATCTATATGAATATTGGTGTTTTATTTGCTTGATAAACTATGGATATTCCCCTTAAAATTCATTATTTTCAAATTTTAGAGTTCTTATTTTTTACTGTGTTGTCGTTGGATGAACCTAGAAATTTCAAGTTTCAAGCCCAACCCCAAACTCAAAATCCTTAATCCGTCAAACTCATCAAAATTTCAAGTATCAAACTACTAGGTATTTTATATAGGTCTTGTTGCTAAATAATTCTAATAAATTCATATTATTAGAACTACTTAGATATTAATTATTCAAATAATACATATACGCCATCATCATTTTTTGAAATTTTATAAAATTCTAATGTTTGTTGCTTTGGTTGTTTGATTTGTCCCTTATTTAACATATCACAATATTTCTTTTGCTTTGTAGGGTAATCTCCACTAGGTCTGCCTATCCCTTTCTTTTCAAAAATATTATTCATCTTCTCCTTCTCTTCAGTGCTTTGTTGTTCGCGTTCAACTGGTTTAAGTTTTTCATCAATGGATTTAATCATATCATTTAAAATTTTAATATTTTTACTAATTAATGTAATCTTCTTCATTAATTCGTTAATACTATCATTTTCAGACATTACTATATATTTATTTAGATAATTATTTATTTAATTATTTAATTATTTAAATATTTATACAGTTTCCCAGTAAAATATAATACATTATATGTAAATAAATTATATTCTAACAGTCTTTCATCAATTTTATTTTTCATTCTTATCAAACCATCTTCATCACCTGTGATTTCATAAAATTTCAATATTTTACTAAATTTATCTGGTTTAGTTATACCTTTCATAAAATATGTATCATTGAATTTAGCATCAAACCAATAAAAGTATTCTTCACTCAATTGTTTGGCAAAGTTTTCATCACCATTGAATATGTCATTAATTTCTTCATCGTCAAAAGTTATAATTCTATGATCTTTTTCATTCATAGTTGGCATTATGATTATATAAATAATTAGATATTTATTTATTTAATTATTTATTTAATTATTTGATTATTTATTTATTTATAAAGTGCAATTATGTTAAATCTACTGTTTAAATCCTAATTTTTCAACATCTCTTTAACAGTTTCCTGTGTTTCGTTTTCATTATTATCGGATGGTGTGGCTTGCCTGCCCCATTTAAATGTAATATTGTGTGCATCTGTTTCTAAGTTGATACTGTCTTTACTTTTATCAATATTCATTTTCTTATCAGTTTTACTTACCTTAAAACCAACTGGTATGCATGAACATTTACAGTTCCCCTTCCTCTCTATTTGTAATTCATTTTTCATCTCTAATATTCTCTTACACATAGGACAAGCAAACTCAACGACTGCTGTTTTATTAATAACTTCTTCACTGTCTCCATCTGTTGAAGAAACTGTAGTCTCTGTTTTATTCTTTTTGTTTTTCTTCCTTGGCATTTATATTAATATTTACATTTTTATTTTTGATATATTGTATTCCTAACTTAATTAACTCTAATGAATAATAACAACATTTTTAATTTTATTATCAGTTATTACAACTTGTTCTATATTCTCTACTTCATTTATTATATCAATATAATTTGAATAATTTCTTTTCATATAAATAATAAGATAAATTATTTTTTCATTTCTGTCTTTCTTTTCTTGTACAACTTGTTGTACAGTTTTTTCATTGTATCGTCTTTATTCCATCTATATTCTACAAATTTTTGATGAAATTTTGTATTTAGATGTTTAAATAAATATTTGTCATCATAAGTTTTACCACAACTGCAATGGATAATAGTCATATTAAATAATAAGATAAAATAATTATTTAATCTTATTATATTCATGCATGTTAGAATATTTCGGAGGGCGCAGCGACTGGGTTTTCTTTACAATGCATCAAACTAATTAGCTTCAATGCTTATTGATTAAAGTTGATGAAAAACCTGTTCTACTACGATAGACCCCAAATCATATCATAGCAATGCTTTCATACAATAAATAATGTTAAATTATTTTCTATATGTTTAATATTACTTTTATTATGTCAGAAGTTCCAATAATAAAACCAATAAACATAACTGATTATGAATTCAAACAATCTAAATATGAGCACGTACCATCTCTACCTTTTCGCTCAATTGTCGTTGCTTCATCAACGGGTGGCAAAACAGTTTTAATCCAAAACCTCATCTTAAATGTATATAGAGACTGCTTCTCACGTATATTCATTTTTAGTCCATCCGTTCATAATGACCCTACCTTCGTTGAAGTCAAGAAATATCAAAAAACTAATATGAAGGTTGATGATGAAAAAGAAAAGTTATATTATGACACATACCAACCTGAAGAACTGGAAGAAATAATTAACACACAAAGAAAGATAATTCATTATATGAAAGAGCAGAAGATGAAGAAATTACATTCAATTTTAATAATTGTTGATGATTTTGCAGACGACCCTAAATTTGTTAGATATAGTAAGTTACTACATGGACTGGCAACGAGAGGTAGACACGATGCCATTAGTTTTTGTTTAAGTGTTCAAAAATACCGTGTCCTAGCACCAATCATTAGGTTGAATTCAAGTTCGCTGTATATCTTCAAGTTAAAGAATGTATCAGAGTTAATGTCATTCATCGAGGAAAACTCTGCCATTGTTGATAAAGAGCAACTGTTAAGTATGTATCATAAAGCGGTAGATGATAAGCCGTACTCCTTCTTTTATGTTAATATGAATTCCAAAGATGTTAATAATATGTTTTATGTTAGATTTGAGAAAGCTTTTAAAATAAAGTAAATCTATAGTTAATAATATGACTATGAAACTTTGTAGATGTGGTGGATTTTATCGTAGAGGTAATTATATTTTTCATACTAATTCATGGATACATCAATTTTATAAGTCAAGAGGACGAGCCATAACAGAAGAAGAAATAAGAAAACTTTTTAATAATATTAATATACATGATGGTTATGACTCAGATGTCTCAACTGACGTGCCAGACAGTGATAATTAATAGCATTAAGCCATAGGCTTAATGTTATTAATTAAAATAATGACCAATTGCATAAATCAACCTTTGGAATGGCATAAATTTATTTATTACTTTTTTCTTCCTGTAATTTATTAACTTTTTCATTTAGTGTTTTTACACTTTCAATCAATAGTCTTTCTCGTGTATCTTCATCATCAATTTCATTTAATTTATCAATGGTGTATTATCAATATCAGTTTTCTTTTTGAAAAACCACATTATATATTTTATTTAGATTTTAAAGTTTCAATTTCTTTTTGAAGTTTATCCACTTTATCATTTAATTCTAATACTGCCTTATGAACCAACACGGGTAAAACTAAATAATTCAATCCTAAATACTCTCTATCTTTACTCACAACATTTTCAAATTCTTTCGGAATTGCTTTTAATACTTCGTCTGCGATATATCCTATATGAGTTTTACCATTATCATTTCTATCGTGTCTTTTAAACTTCTTCGGTTTAAATTTCTTAATGACATTCGTACAATTAGATTTGATATTGTCTATGTCATATTTCAAACGAGAGTCAGATGAATCAACGAATGTTCCGTTAATCGTAACAGTTGATGCTGTTAAATCTATATTTGTTCCTGTTGATGGTTCAATCAAATTACATAACAATTTCTTCGTTCCTTCAACCGTTACATTTTCATTAAATGTTGATGAAGCATTATTTGTAAAACTTCCAGTATTTACTGTTGTTCCGAAAGTCTTATCAATAGATAATAAAACAGAAGGTGTAGTTGAACTGTCCGCCACTCTAAATGAAGTGTTTGAGGTTCTAAATATTACATCAATTGTAGATAAATTAGTTCCATCATAATAAGTTGATATTTCACTTGTTCCCATCTTTATATCTGTTCCAGTAGTCATTGAAATATTATCTAAAATTGAAACTGTTGTTAAATCAAATGGTTGAATGGTATTAGTTGCTAAATAAGCATTCTGTATTGCTAAATTAGTATCAACGGTTACTAAAGTGCCACCATTAGGCGCTATATTATTACTTCTTAATGCTCCACCAGATTTAACATAAACATCATCAGCAAATAAGTTACCCATAACATCGGCAGTAGCAGTGTTAAAAGTCCATCCGGTAGAAATATTAACAGTTCCTACTATATTAGATTGAACAGCAGGGTCTCCACAAATGAACCTAATTGAAGAATTAGCATCGGTATTCCTCATATCAAAAGATGAAAAAGCACTAACATATCTATATAATTCACAATTTGTATCAATTGTTAATTTACCATCAGTAGCAATATTAACATTATCACAATTAACATCAGCATTTGTATAAATATTTCCTAATACATCAATAGGCTTACTGAATATTGTTTTATTTACTAATCCATCACACATCATATATTGATTGCTAGCATTAGTAATATCACCAACACTAATGGCTACAAAGTTAGGATGATGAACATAAAAACCTTCTGTTGCCGCGGGTGTGTATGTTTCTAAATATGGTTCTAGTCCAGTTATCGAAGTATTGATATTATCTATTTTTGTTTTAATATCTGTTGCAAAATCATTATTTGTAAATAAACTTCCCTTCATATACACACCACCGTCAAAATATGATGTTCCGTACATTTGTGCAAAATTATAGGCAGTATGAGCATTACCGTTAGTTGTAACTCTTGAAGCTGTTCCTGGTCTGCCTATAATCACGTCTCCTGTATTCCATCCTAGCAATAATTTATATGATGCATTACCTGTTAAACCTTGGTAGGCATCAATTTGACAACCTCTTTTAAATTCTACTCGTTGAGTACTTACAGCATCTTGTATTCTAAATATTGGATTAGTTGTATCTGTTAAACTAATGATTAATGGTGAGTTAATCGTTTGTAATGATGTATTAACTTTGTCTAATTTTTGACTTATTGATGTATCTTGTGAATTATTGATAGTAATTATTGAATTAATTGTATTTGTATTTCCTGTTATTAATCCTGCTAAATTATCTGATTGTAAAACATATCTATTATTAGAACCTGTAATATCTAAAATTGATGAACAAGAAAATAGTCCTGATACTTGTAAATTTGATAAAATTGTTGTATTATGATTTAATAATATTTTATCATTTTGAAAAATTGAAGAATAATTAAGTTCTACATCTCCAAAACCTCGTTGATTTAAAAACATTGTTGACCCTGTTAAACTTCCATAAATATAACTATCAAAATAATTATTATACATTTCAAAGAAATTATTATAGTTTCCAAATTCTGCTATTTTGAAAGTTGCTGTTGTTGTTATATTATGTATTAATGTATTATTTAATATCGATGTATCTAACTTATCTGATAATAAATTGTCTGTTGAAGTAATATTATAATATTCTGATGGATTAAATGAACCTCCATTTTGTAAATCTGATATTGCAGTAATATGTGAATTTATTGTGCTATTTAATCCTGTTATTAAATTAGAATTAGAACTGATATTATTAAAGTTAGTTGTTATAGTAGAATTTTAATTATTTATTAAATGATTATTTGAACTTATATTATTAATGTTTGTATTTATTGAATTAGTATTGTTATTCATTAAATGAGTATTTGAACTTATATTATTATTGTTTGTATTTATTGAATTAGTATTGTTATTTATTAAACTCGTGTTGGAAGAAATACTATTAAAATGTGTTGTTGATGTAGCATTTAAATTATTTATTAAATGTGTATTTGAAGAAATATTATGAAAAAAATGTATTTGAAGTTATTGTCAGATTACCTATTAAAAATGTATTTGATGAAACATTAACTAAATTACTTGCTATGGTGGTTGAATTGTTTTGAATGAAATAAGCATTTGAACTTATATTATTTGATAATACATTCACTTCTGTTTTATTGTAGGTTTCTATTTTTGTGTAAAAATTACTATCAATTTGTTGTTTAGTATATGTATCAACAATATCACTCTTAGAGTTTATTAAATCAATAATATCCGATTGGTTAGCATATATGTTTCTAATATTGGTCACCCCACTTGTAGCATTGATTTCACTGATTGTGTGTGCTACTACATTTTCAAAGTTTGTTAAATTTATTGAAGGCATTATATATTAATATTAGAAAATGATAATATTTATTTATTTTTAATATTATCATTTTTACTTATTTTTAATCTAAAATCTGGCAACCTGAATCCTTGATCGATAATATTTGTTCGCTAACCAATGTTATATAAATTGTATCTGGCATCAAAGCAGTATCCATAGTTCCAATCGGTTTGCAACGAATTAGAAGCTGCTGTCCAGATTTCGTGTTAATTCCAGAATACGATGAGTCGGGCACTTTTTCCATATTCATAGCAAAGATGAACTTATCTGATTTATACTGATTAAATTCAATAGATAAATGATGTTGATGAAATAAAGGTAAATTCAATGCTTTTCGTAAATAATAGAACGCTTGTGTTATGCTCTTGCAAGGGTATTCAGGAAATAGTTTTGAACCTAGCTGTAATTGAAATTCTAAATCAAGGTCAGGCTCATAAATTCCGGAGGTATTATAAGTAATACGACTCATAGGATGATAAAACCTATTGTATTCTTTATGAACTTCCGTACTTGCTCCTGTAAGGTCTGCTTTACCGAAAGTGATGAAAGCGGCAGCGAGTTTAGATACAGAACGGACAACAGTAGTGTTAATTGCAGATTGACCGACAACGGAATTAGACTGACAAATATAAGTATTATATGTTACAGGTAATTCTTTTCCATCGAGGAGGTGAGAAACGTAACGATTGTGAAGATCGTTGTCCAGACTTACTACATCACATTGAAGGAAGCAATTATTTAGTTCGAATTGACCACTCGTGCTTTTGTAAGTGTTAGTTCCATCAGTGGCAGGGAAATCACCAACACCAGGTGTAACAATACAATCAGTAAAATTTGAATCCAGTTCAAGTTCTAAAACAAGAGGACAAGCTTTTAACGGTATATACTTAAATTGATTGAATAGACCAAGCATCGGTTTAAATCCTACAACCATTTTTGTTTGAAAGCCTGGAATAGTTCCACTGTCATAAGCAGTTCCAATAGCACCAGTTGTAGGGCTTGCTACTCTTTGTGTTAAATCATCATCAAATCTATAACCAAAACTCTGGGCGTCTTCGTTGTCCCGTGCTCCTTTTGACATTAAGCAACTCATCATTTGATGATTTCTGTTGTAGTAATCAATGTCTTCAACAAGTTGATTACCAGCAATTAGTCGTGCTCTTCTAAAAAAGGAATAAGCAGGAGACAGAGGTCGTAAGCGTTTATTATTAGATGTTTCAAGGTTTTCAACAGTCATATAAACCATTACTGATTGAGGGTCTAACCAACTATTATCTTCGGCATTTAATGCGATTTTCAATACACGATTACCCGACGAAGGTTTATAAATGTTCGAACCTGACGGGAAGAATGACACAGAACGTCTATCATTTATATAACTTGCACCTTTATTTAATTTAAATGAGAGGTTGTCAATTAGAATATCTTCGGCACTAAAAGTTTCCATTACTATATATAATCTAATTTAGAAATAATTTAAACTAAATTAAAAAGTTTCGTATAATCCTTTTGATTAGAATTATTATTTTTAAATATTTTCATTTTCTTTTTCTTAATCTTATCTTCAACAGGATTATTAGATTTTTCTTTTTCTAATACTATTTCTCTAATTTCTTCATAAGAACTTTTCTTATACTTTTTATTTTCATTCTTAATCATATCATCCGTTGTTTCATTGTCATATTTCTTATGATGTATCATTAATATAATTTAGATTATTTATAATATCTCCTTTACCGGCTCAATGCTTCTTGAAACATCTTTACCTTGGTCTCCATATCCAGTTATGTAATCGTGGTTAGTAAATGGATTTAATGAACCAGTATAAACAGTTATAGCGCCACGGTCAGCAATACTGACAGGGTCTAAGATACTTCTAAAATTAATGTAATCATCCGTTATTTTAGACTTTCGTGATATAAATGGTGCTCCATAAGTGGTTAAACTTAATTCTCTTTCAGGGTAATCTTTTGTTATTTGTGCTCCAACGCTTGAACCGAGACTATGTGTTATGAGATGTTTAACTTCATTGTTTTCATCCAGTGCTTTTGATGTGTCTTTATACCGTTGTGAATATTTTGTCATCTTAAATGGCAATCCTACATCTACCAGAATGTCATTAACAGCACCTCCAAACGTTCCTTTTCCAAATGTTCCACTTAAATACATCTTATTTCCATCAATATAAAAACCTTTACCATTACCATAAGCTTTACTTAATCCTTGTGCATCAGTTAAATTAGAATTCGGATAATAACTATTTAATATTTTGTCAGTTTGTTTCATAACATCAGTTATTTTAGTTGTTTTCTTATAAGGCTGATAATGTTTAATTTTCCCATACTTCATTTCATAAATTAACTTTTTATTATTAATCATATTATTAAAGTTATAAATTAATTTTCTATTCTACAATATATTATGCTTACCTATAAGAAGGTCTATATTGACAGCGCTCATAGAATTAGTGGCACATCATCTAATTTTAGAGTCGAATTACCTGAAACATTACAAGCAGATAATGGAGTTCATTGCTACATTCACGAAGTAACATTGCCTAACTCTTGGTATTCAATTCAGTCAGGATTAAATAATATACTATATTTTTATTCTTCTCCATTAGTTCCAGATGAAGATAATACTAATGTCCATTGGATTGCTGTTGCACTGGCAGAAGGAGTTTATACAGGAACAGAATTAGCAACAGAAATAAAATGAAAAATACATGGTATTGTTGATAATGTCAATTTCTCAAATACTTATGAGGTTACATACAGTGTAAAAACTAATAAAATAACGATTTCTTCAAACTATGCTGATAGACAATTTGCTGTATTAACTGATGAACAGATAAACATATTATATGAAAGTTATGTTTGGAACGTCAGTTTTGACAAAAATAGTTTAAAGTCTGTTAATGAAGTTTTAGGAAATTATCAGATGAATGTTTATCAATATGGTAATCCTTATGTTTCTGGGTTTATTAATCTTCAACCCATTAGAAATATTTATATTCATTCCTCTCAATTATCTAATTATAATCAAGTAAATTTGAGAACGGGCGATAGTACAATTGTTAAGAAAATACCAGTTACAGCACCACGCAGGGATTGTCTTTGATAATGAAATGAATCCACTGGATTACTTAGATGTATCAAATAGAACCTTTAAACAGTTAGACTTTTGGTTGTCTAATTCATTAGGTAATGAAATTAATTTAAACGGTGTAAATGTTAGTCTGAGTCTCCTTTTCGTAAAAAGTGATATTATTTGATATTGGGTAAATGATATATAAAGATAAATTAAGTATAATTACTAAAGGAAAATCGCTATAAATACGGCACGATTTACAAAGTGTGGGACAATGCTTTTACAAAATGCTATATTGGAAGTACAACTGAAACATTAAGTCAAAGAATGGCAAGGCATAGAGTTTCTTATAATATATGGAAAAGGGGTTCAGACAAAGGTTATTATAAAGTATTTGATTTGTTTGATGAGTTTGGAGTTGAAAATTGTAAGATTGAATGGGTAGAAGATTACTCGTGTAATAGTAAGAAGGAGTTAGAAGCAAGAGAAGGAAAAAATCAAAGAGAGGAAGAATGTATAAATAAACGCGTTGAGGGAAGAAGCATTAAATCGTATTATGATGACAACAGAGAACAAATATTAGAGAGAAAAAGGGAATACTACCAAGAAAATAAAGAAGAAATATTACAAAAAAACAAAAGATTATACTGATAATAATAAAGAAAAAGTATTGGAAAGAAAAAAGTTGTACTATACAAACAACAAAGACACCATAAATCAAAAGAAAAAAGTTTATGCTGAGACAAACAAAGATAAAATCAAAGAATACCACGCTGAATGGTATTCCAAAAATAAGGATAAGTTTAATGAAGACAGACAAACTAAAATAGATTGTGAATGTGGCGGTAGATTTTCAAAAAATCATAAGGCAAGGCATTTACAAAGCAATATCCATCAAGAATGGTTAAAAAATAAATCTTTTGAACATTAATATATATAGATTTTCCATATAGAAAATCTATATATATATTATATGACAAGTATTGAGGTAGTAGATGTTAATAATGAAACTAAAACAGATGAAACACCTATTATTAATGAAGTTGTTGAACAAAATGAAACAGTTAATGAACAACCAACACCAGAAGAAGTTAAACCAGAAGAAACCAAACCTGAACCAAAAGCAAAAGCAAAAGCATTACCAAGAACTAAAAAAGAAGTTGAATTAGTAGAATGTGAACCGTGCTCTAAAAGATGACATTGAAAAGTTTGAGACATTCACATCCTAAGAATTGTAAGGGCGCACCTACTGAATTATTACCAGTCAATCCACAAAAGAATATTAGAAAGATTCAACCAGAAGTAAAAGAAGAGATTAAGAATGAGATTAAACAAGAAGTGATTAAAGAAACCATTAAGAAACCCACGGCTACAGAACTATTAACCCAACATTATGAAGAACTGAAACAAAAGAAAAAACAAGATAAATCAGATAAAATAAATAAATTAACTTTATCAATGTTTTAAATAATAATCTAATTATTATATATAACAATCATGCTTATGAGAAGTCATAGAAATGTTGAGTTTAAAAGGGCGCCACAAGTAGAGAGGGTGTATGATAGTAATGATTTGTGGGGAGTTGCTTCAAGAATGAATTATTTTAAACAATTAAAAGAAACAATGGAAGCGAAACAATCACAAGGGGCATTAATAAAGTATAGAAACGATTTAGCTGAAAGCAACAGAACAGAAAGTTATAGAAAGGAATTAGACAGAATAAGAAACGTGTTAGACAACACACGCTCACCAGATGGAATAGTAACATCAAAACAACTGTTGGAAAGAAAGAAACATTTAGAAGAAATGATTAAGAATATTTCAGATTAATTTATTTTCTAAATAATTAATATAATATGATTAAATCAATAAATAGATTGAATACAACAGGACCAGTCAAAGTAGGTTCATTAAAATCACAGCTACATTTAAGACCTTCTTATGATGAATTGTGAAAAGAAACATTAGTAGAAGATGAAAACCGTCCATCAATTGAAAATGTAATAGACAGAAAAGCGACAAGATACAGATTAAACCAATATGGTAGTCAGTGGGACAACAAGGACAGCTTAGGATTGTTAAATCAGGAAACTATGAAAAGGAAGGAGGAATTAAGAAAAGCAGAGACATCAGCATTGACGTCTAAAATAACCAGTCGGTCTTCTTCAAAGTCCGCTTTTTCAACACCAGACAGTCCACTGACAGAACATGAAGAGTATGAAAATGATATAAAAGCAGCATTAGAAGAACAAAAGAGACAAGTAGAGGAAAAACGGGAACAACTCAATCCAAGCATAAACGAAGATTTGAACAAAGCAACATTAAGAGCAATACCTGCAGGGGTTGAGGTTCATTCAATGTCGGCAGGCGACGAACTACCACCTTTAGAACCCATAGAGGAAAAAGCAACAGTGAAAAAGGGTAAAGACGATGATGATGATGATAAACAAACATCAATTTCTCACGCAGAATTAATGGAAATGCAAGAAAAATCGAATGATATGGAATTACAAAATGTCGAAAATGAAGAAGTGGATGATGAACAAATTTTCAAAAAATATTTAGAATCCATAAAGTGGATGTGGCCGGCGTATTTATCGAAAAGTCCGGGAACTATGATGGATAATATCATTTCAAAACTACATCAATTCAATGTAATAAATGCTGATAAATACGATGAGTTCAAAGAATTATTAGATGAATATAACAATGCAAGCGTAACAGAAAGAAAAGGAATTCGTACTCGGTTAGAAACATACTACAAGGACAATGTTTATAACACATACTTCAAACAGAAATCAAGTTCATCAACTCAACAATAAAAAATCTATAATATTTTAATATGACTGAAAAATATTATGGATTAAGAAGAAGGAAAACTTTTGATGAAATGCTGAAAGAAGCAATGACACACAGATTGAAAATTGAAATCATACCAGAAAGACAGACATTTGACACATCAATTAACGATATAGACTTTGATGATTTTGACCTTTCAAAATACGATAGGAGACTATGGCCTAATGCTAGGGTTCAAACTGAACTGATAAGCAAGTTTTATTACACGAATTGACGCCGGAAATGTTTGATGAAGTAGCGCCGACATCACAGTTGTAGCAAAGGAGTTAGATGATGAAAAATTCAGTGATGCAATTTCAGACAAGACTAATGAAAAGAAAAAGTCAGATGAGCCAGAAGATGTAAAAGATACTGATTTAAAACAGTCTGATGAAAAGCAGGAAGATTTACAAAGTCTTCATTTAACATCATCATCGTCAGCATCAACCGTAAAAGAGGAAGAGAAGAAAGAGGAAAGCCCTGAAATAAAGTCAGTAAGAAGGTTATTTTTAGGTGGAGAAGATAAGAGCATATTTGAATTATTCCAACGAGAAAAGAAGACATCCACACCATCAGAACAATCGCGAGAACAAGAAGAAGAACAACCGAGGGCATCATTCTGGTCAAGACAACAGGTAGAAGCAAGAAGCAGAAGTCACTCACCAGAAGAAAGAGCAAGAGGTAATCAAATGAACAGAAGACAATTGGAAACAAGAAGCAGGAGCAACTCACCCCAAGAAATAGCCAGAGGTAGTGAATGGACGAGGGAACAAATGGAAACAAGAAGCAGGAGCAGAAGCCCCGAAAGTGCTGACACAAAAAGTAGCCGAGGTAAGAAGAAAAAATAAAACTAATTAATAATATTAAACAACATAATATTATTAAGTAGTTCATTTAACGAGCTTGTCAAGTAGTTCTTGGGGGTTTTTAATTTCATTAATATCTATATTTTGTTTTTCTATGTATTCCCTTATGGCTTTCTGACGATATGCCTTTTTGTTTTGTTCAATTTTGCTTTCCATCCATCCTTCTTTTTGTAGGTTCTTAAGATAATACAAGCGGTTGTATATAGCCATCTGTTTTTGTATCTCGTCCATTGTGTAGTCATCTGGGTTCAAGTCCTTAATAACATCATGATATTTTGATAATCTGGGCATTCTGTTAATATATTATTAACGCGGTATTTCTTTAAATAAGTTTTACATAAATAAACATATATACTATAAATAATTATGGACACAATAAATAACATTTCAAGAAAAACATTTAAAGAAATATTGACTATATAAAATATATAATATAAATATTATTATGACATCAAAAGCTGTAAAAAGAAATATTAACTCTTTAGAGAGCAAACTCGAAAGGAACAAAGGGAATTTATCAACACAACAAAAGGCAAAGGTTAGAGACATTATAGGATTATACACCGACAGGAAAATATCACAATACACAACAGCAGAGAAGATAGTTAATGATTTCATAAAGGCAAAATCAGAGGGCGAAAAGAGCAAGGCAAATCAAAAATACGACCAGATTATGAACAAATATGAAGAGAAATAACCCTTAAATCAAAGAATGAAAAAGAGCAAACAGGAGAACCTAACAAGAGGACACAAAACAACACCCAGAGATTACACAATCGGATTTCGTTTTTTTACTATGAGTGGATATGGAGCACATAAGGTAAAAGCATCGTTTAAAGACATTGAAGGCGGGACATATTATCCCATGCATTTTGATGATAAGCATGCGGGAGTGAAGACTGGAAGATGGATAGAGGAATTAGTCAAGAAGAGAATTTTTAGACTGTGTGACAAAAACCTTTTTAAGAACGTTATTAACACACTGGCACAAGATGACGACATCGCTAGGCATTACAAGACAATGAAGCACTATATAGATGCAGTAGTCATTTATGATGCCGACACGGTAGAAGGAGATATTAAAGATTATGACCCCAAAAAGAAAAATCTCAAAAATGCCAGTAATATTGGTATTTATCATAGATATATGGAAACAGAACTTGACCCAGAATATTGCACTTTTGAGGAAGCCATTAAGGTAAAGCATTATGTTGAAAACGAATGTTGGATTAACACATTGAATGATTTTTACGGACAAGACAAGAACATGAAGAAGATGACCAGAGAGGGTATTTTGAAACTCATAGACAAAACAGACGAGGAATTCAAAAGCCATGGGGCTTCAATAGAAGACATGAACAAGGTATTTGAAGAGTATGCCATCTCCGCCAGAATTTTCGATATTGTAGGTAATTTGATTTTTTCATTTGACCCACCAAAAAGAAACCATAACATTAAAACATTCTACGCATTAATAAAGAATGACCATATATATACATTAAATAAGGACTTGAAACAATTGAAATCAAATTTAGGAATAAAGAGAGAGTATAATATCAATGTTAATGCTTCTACCGACTTTTATTTAAACCATAGAGAGGACCCCATTAAATGCATCATGATTGAAAAGCTGGATGACATATTAAAACACACTGAGCAGGATGAATACACAATGATTTACACACGTAATGATTTGGCAAAATTGTATTATCAAGCGAAGCAGAAGGGATATGACCCGAAAATTAAATTTAGTGCATGTATCATTTCAGAGTTGATGTTTCAATTCAGGATTAAGAAAAGAATAATTACATACAGGATAAAAACACAAAATTTGATTAATGCCTTCAATGCAAGTATAACAGTAGAAACCGAAGACACCTATAATAGGATGTCAAGGGCGATGTTTGAATTCAACAAATCATTATTTAATCCACTGCATAAATCTTATTATAATGACATTGATGTAGAAATTTTAAACAGATGCAGGACAGTAGCACCCGCTGGTAAATTTCATTACTTTTATCATAGTAATGAATTACATATAGAGATTGACCAGAACAAGGCATATACACATAATTTAACTAACATCGTAAAAATTCCAGTGTTTAAACAATTTGACATTTGGATGCCTTATGATTGTGGTAAACATGATTTTAATAACATGGGAGAATTATGTTTATTCTTAGTTAAGTTTACTGGAAAACAAACATCATTATTTTTTAATAAACAATATAATTTAATATATGGCATGTTTTTAGGAGAGTTTATTGACGAAGTCGAAATTTTATATTTTAAAAAGCCTTCTTCGATTTATGAAGTAGATTATAAAAGTATAGTTGAGAACCTATGGAAGACTAACGTATCAAATAATTTAGGCGAAGACATCAAGGTTAAGAAGTTGATTTCGAATGTAAATATCGGATTGTTAGAAAAGGGAACTAACAAGTCTCAGAAGAGTTTAGTATTTAATACATTAAGTGAAGCGTTGTATCATCAAAATCTGTATGGGGGAAGAATTAATAAGATTAGTGGATTTTATGATGATAAGGTTTTGACAGAGATGACAGATGAATATATTAAAGAATTAGAACAGGAAAGAGGCGAGGGATGGGTTTTAGAATTTAAGGCTCATGATAATGATGATGATAGGTACCGGAATTCTGATGATGGTACATATAAATTTTGGAAAAATAATATGTATTATCATAATCATTGCCGTGAATGTTATAAAATTAGAGATGGTAAAAAATACGATATCAAAAACGTTGAGAAAGAATCAGAAATCAAATATTACACATTGACAATGACAAATAAACAAGACTTAACCAATGGCTTTAGGTATATTAAGGAACTACTCATGCAACGACATAATTTTAAAATGCATAAAGATTATAAAACATTGAAAGACAACAATATCAATGTGCATAGTGTTAAAACAGATGCCTTCATTATTGATAGGAAAAATATTGACAAGGCTAAAACATTGATTAAGTTTTCAACCAAAAGGGGAGGATGGAGAGCTGAAGATAATAAACAAGTATCACCACCGAGCGATATATACAAAATTAAGGCTAATGAGTTATCAGAAATTCCGACTTACAATAATGTAAAAATTCGTGTTAAGGACGAATACGACACCAAAAGCATTTGTGAGCAAATTGTGTCGTGTAATCCGGTTTTGATAAAAGCAAAACTGGCTGGAAGCGGCAAGAGTTATATAGGCGAATATATGAAAAATCTAGGTTATAATGTGTTATTCGTATGTTCTAATAACAAGCAGAAGCAAGAAACCGAAGCCGACGCCGTAACATTAAACAAGTTTTTCAGTATTCCAATAGAAGCTGGAGAAAGACTACCGACATTTGACCATTCTGATTATAATTGTATTGTGTTTGACGAGCTAGGCATGGCGGGTAGTTATATTTTGAACAGAGTTATGGAGTTTAAGGATAAGCATCCCGAGAAGATAATTATAGGAACTGCTGACGGGAAGCAGTTGAAACCTATAGCTGATTTAACTAACACCCAAGACCACGAGACATATTTAAACAACTGTCTTAATCAAATGTTTAAATATAAGATTTATCTTAAGATGTCTAAGAGACTTAAGACAGAAGAAGATAAAATTAAATTGAATGATATATATAATGACATTTGGAAAAGTAAACTGCCCTTTAAGGAAATAGTAAACAAACATTTTGAAACCACAAGCGACATCATGGAAGGAGAGCATAACATAGCCTATACTAATACTAGGTGTAAATGGGTAAGCAAGACCGTAAGAAGCAATTTAGGAAAGACAGATAAATATGAAATCGGAGAGCATGTGATATGCAGAGTTTATAAAAAAAGAAATGGGGCAGGTGTTTAATGTAAATATTACTTATGAAATTATTAGCATTGATGATTGGAAAGTAGAAATCCAAGATATCAAAAGTAAAACTATATTCATGACAAACACCACGACTTTAGACAAGCACTTTATACCTGCGTATTGTGCTACATGTCATTCGTCTCAAGGGGCTTCTGTAGATAAAAGCATTACTATACACGAATGGGATAAATCACATTTGGTCAGCCGTGGGTGGATTTGGACAGCCCTGACGAGATGCAGAGATATCAATAAAGTCAAGTTTTTCAAAGCAGAAACAGATGATACTGACTTAAATGAAGCACAATTAACCAGATATTTAGAACATAAGATTAAACAATATAAATTACAAGACATGAAAGCAGAGAGAGAGATAGACAACAAAAAATATATTGATGTCAAATGGTTATTTGACAGGCTTAATACCAGATGTAATAAATGCAGTTCAGAGTTTGACATAGAAATAAATAATGGAGTAATTAATAGTAATATGACAGCCCAAAGAATAAACAACGATTATGCCCATCATAAGGAAAACTGTATATCTTACTGTTTAAACTGTAATCGCCGGGAAAAATAATATCTATCTTATTTTATATGGCATCTAAGCAAGATGTTATTAATAATGTTTATTAAGATAAGGGAGGCTTCGGGTCAAAGAATCGCACTTTACAAGAAGCAAGGAAAAAGGATAACACAATAACTATAAACGATATTAATGAGTTTTTTAGGAAGAATGTAGAACAGAAAGCTAAACCGAGAGGGCAGAATTCATTTGTCGCGCCTAACGCATATTATGAGTTTCAAATTGATTTATTTTTCATTAATGATATTCCAAAACAAAAGTTTAAAATTGGTATGCTGTGTATTGACATATTTTCTAAATATATGGTAGTTGTCCCGCTTATGTCAAAACAGCCAGCGGACATTTTAGCAGGACTGATGGAATGTATTAAAACGATGGGCGGGAAAGCGAAGCTTTTTTATATTGACGATGAAGGAGCTTATAATAATCAAAGTGTTATAGATTTTTTGAAGGATGAAAAAATAGAGTTGCACAGAACCAGAGGGCACCCAGCATTCGCGGAGAGGGCAATAAGGACGTTTAAAGATAGCTTGTATAAGAGGGTTGAAAACGATGAGAAGAAAGACAAGGCTATTCAATGGACAGACTACATACACGAGATTGTATTAACTTACAACAATGGAATAAAGCACACTTCACACGGCTTAACTCCGTCAGAAGCAAGAAAGCCTAAACATCAATTAGAAGTGAGTTTAAACTTAGGTATGAAAGCCAAAAGAAATAGAATTTATCCAGATTTAAGTCTAGGAAATGAAGTTAAGATATTCAGGAAAAGGAAACCAAATGAAAAGGAGAGAGTAGGAAATTACACAAAGCAGACTTACAACATAGCAAAGACAGAAAAGACATTAGGACAAGAATATTATTATATTGAAAATTATGACAGGGGGTTTTTGAGACATGAGTTATTAAAGGTATAAATTTATTTCTTGGAAAAAAGTATTTAAAGAAATAAAAACTATATATATTATAATAGAAATGATGGAAACCGAAATCAACAATTATATCAATAAGAAATGCTACGACTGTTGCCACTTCAAAAAAGAAAATATGGAATTATACAAATTAAATTTACCTAATGGAATAGTTAATAATATTATTGATTATGCTTTGAGTGAAGAAGACGAATGTAAAATTTGTCAGGAATGGAGAGAGAAACAAGAATTAATCAGATGTCATTTAAATCTGAAAAGAAGGAATAATAGAAATGTTGAAGATGACATCTTAATATTTTTAACTGTGTATGAAAGACCGCCTTACGATTATGTTAAACAGTTTCTTAAAATCAGTAAGAAAAAGTATGAAATGATTAACCACATTTTATGGATATTGTTATATCGTAGAAGAGAAGGGTTTGATGTAAAAGAAGACATTAAATCAAATATTGAAGATAAAAAGTTTAATGTTAAAAATACCGTGAGAACTATTAATATTATTATTAAAATGATGTATGAAAGAAGTAAGATGTATCAATTAAATTATTATCCTGAATTTAAATTATAACCATACTATAATAATAACATGTAAAATATTATATGTTATAATTATATTTCAATATTTAATTTTATTTCTTGGAAAAAGTATTTAAAGAAATACAAACTATATATATTATAATAGAAATGGAGTTTCAAAAACTACCAGTTGAAGTTATTAATAATATTATGTCCTATAAATACGGCAAGCCAGAATATATGAAAATAAAGCATAATCATATTGACACATTGAAGAGAATACAAGGAAGATATAAAATTGACAGAACTGACATAGAAAGAAAAACAAAGCACTGTAATAATTTAGATGGCGATAAAGTAAAGAGACAAATATTCCAACATTATGTTTCTAGGAAGGTTCCATTAAGCATTGAAAGTATTGAAGATATAGTTATGAAAGAAGGGGATGAAATAGATAGCTTAATAGATAAGTATGTAGGATATGAAGGTTATCAAGCAATAATAACAGTTGATGTATGTTTATATGTAAGGTTTCATAATTTTAATTAAGATGAGGATGATGAATATAGCAGGTATTGTTTTGATTTTTATAGTGGTAGACACTTAATGGGTTCTATAGACCAAGATAATTTAACTGATGTAATGGAATACGCAGTTGCAACAATATGTAGAAATATTGATAATGAAAGGGATATAATGAATATTGTAGGAGTAAAACACATAAGGTTTATACTAATTATTGATGAACCTGAATAATAAAACCATACTATGATTATAACATGTAAAATCTTATATGTTATCATTATAATGTAAGTATAGCGGTTTATATATTTAATTCTAAATCCTACAAGGAGGGCCACGCCTACTAAAATATATGATAAAACTGATGAAACGAGAGAGGGGGAGTGATGTTGTTGCTGTTCTATTTTTTGTCTGAGAAATGGGAAAATCGTTTTTAGACAGTTCGAATATTTTTGTGATGACAAATATGTTTTGCAATATATGTTGCAAAATTTATTTTTTTGAAATGGATGAGGCGAGGAGATTGAGGAAATGATATTTTGAGAGGTATATGATGAAATGAATGAGGCGAGGAGGAAGGAGAAAAGGATGGCGGAAATTTTGGAAAAATGATGAGAAAAAAACGGATGAGATGGACAGAAAGGAACTTAGAAAAATGATGAAAACAAATAAGGGTAGAAGATGGAAGATGAAAAAAGTTGTAGGGTGGGGGGTATGTATGAAACAAATTTATTTGTAGGCGAGGCCCCCGACTACTGATTAGTGGTATTTGCCATGGACGGTGAAAAAGCCACATCCGGCAAGAAGACAGTGGCGGTGCAGATCAATATGGGCGGAGAGGCGGTCATCACGGTGTCTCCAGAATTGTTCAAAGTGGCGGGGGAGAACAAGCTTTGTACAATAGGCTTTGGCACTTGGGAATGCCAAGACGCTGATGGACTCGTTTTTGTGGATTACTCTCCTGCAGTGTTCATACCGCTAGTGGAGTGGCTGCGGGAGCTGCGAGATGCAGAGCCAGGACAGACGGTTTACGTGCAGGTGCTGCAAGAGAAGAGAACGGCATGGATCCGTATGGTGAACGCCTTGTCCTTTCCAAAGCACCTCCTCCGGAAGGCGGGCATCAATGCTCATGAGCTCTTGTGCATGGGCTATTCCGTGGGATGCGCACGTGACTTCGAATTCACAGCTGAGGAGCTTATCCTTGCAGGGGCTCAGGCTGCGGGAATCCGCGAGATTGTTAAGCCTGAGGAGCTGCCAATCATCTTACGGCATGTGGCGGAGACGCATGGCACATCTTTGACTGCAACAGGTCTATGTCAATTCCTGGCGCGAAGTGGGTTCGACGCAGAAGAGCTAGAGGCCGCAGGAATCAAGGAGTCACCGCCGCCATCACCATTACCTCTCTTTGGTGATCCCGCTGGCAATGGCGGCCTCTTCGGCGAAGCCAGCGGCAGGACTTCCCTCTTCGGCGAAGCCAGCGGCAGCACTTCCCTCTTCAGCGAAGCCAGCGGTGGGACTTCCCTCTTCGGTCCTCCCGTTGTTCGGTTCAAAATGCCGGCTGCCGATCTCCACGCTTCAATCGATGGCGGTTCCGCCTCTGGCGTAGACGGAGTTTCGACCTTTCTCGCCTGTGGTGCTGGCAGCTCTGCTTGAACGATGGCAATCCTTACCCCCCAAGAGGAACAGCGCGAGGACGCCGAATGGCATCAAAGGATGTCGGGCGCGTGAGCGAAGTGAAAAGATGCCTGCGAGGAGACCGCTTCTTTGGTGCTGGGAGATGCGTAAGCCGGAGCCAGTCGCATAAAGAAATTCCACATGCGTGCAGCACCTTGGGATGGTTGATGGATGTTGTATGTATAATTGACATGTATGGCATTGTATGGCAAACGAAGAGGCATGTAATTGTCTCCTGACAGGTGTCGTTCTAGAAGTGCTGGCCCGACTTTGCAAGAGGTTGAACTGACTTTACTTGTTTCCGTTTCATTGCTGTGCTCCGCCCAGAGCCCCACACTGTTCCATAGCAGGCCCCTCATCTCAGCAGTCACCGAATGATTCGCTCACCTTCTGACCCGGAATAGGTCGCCTGGCGCACCTAACATTCAAGCTCAAGGCCGTGCAGTTCAAGAATCCCAGCACTAGGCAGGCTTTTTCAGCAAGATGTCGCATGGGCCGGGGGGAGGCAAAAACTGAGAGAAAGAGGGGAGACACCAGAGGAAGATTGAATAAGTTGATCCTATTTGGATAAGTTGGTGGGTCCCGCCATGGGCGTATTTGGCCGGCCGGGAAAAGGAAGCCCGCCATATGATCCATGAAAACAGTGCACGCACGTACAGAAAGTTAATATCTATATTTACATATACATATTACGCGTTGTGTTTCATTCGAGCGGCGGCCTGTTGCCCGCAATTTGACAGTGGTGGGGAGAGGGGCATTATTCTTGAATATTTTTGAACATGTGCACTGTGCCACACACGTAGAAGGTTTTGCGGAATGGACTTCTTTCTTGGAAAGTTCGCGGAAACTTTGTATCTTACCACTATAAACTGACTTTCCCTTCTGCGCATACCCGCGGAAGCAAAACTTGTAAAGCGTACGCCGCGGAAGGACGCGGAAACAAACGATGAAAAACATACCGCGGAAGCCCGCTGAAGGAACCCTGCTGGCCTGCGGTCAATATGCGGAAGCGTCCACGGAAGCTTTTCAGGGGAATAAAAACCACCACTCATTTATGCGCACACGTAAACGCACCTTTGACGTAGGTCCACATGCGCATGTTTAAAACGTTTGGCCCGTATCCCGGTCCCAACTCAGCGTTTGCTTGTCCGACGACAAGGTCCGCCAAGGTCAGCTGCAGTTGCGCTCTAAAAAGGGGATCTCGTTCTTTCGGCCCCCAACATGTTGTTTGGCCCACACACCACACGGTAACATTGTAACATGGAGGTCAAACAAAAGGGTTGGGTCGGAAACGCTGGGTCCCTTGAGTTGCAAGGAGTCGTATCTGTTACTTTGCCCTCACCCATTCGGGGTTGGAAAGGTCCGCATAGGGGCTTGGACAAGGGAGGAAGTTGCCCGATATGAATCCAAACAGACCCATTTCCTGAGTCAAAGGGGGGAAAGTGAGAAACCCAAGTTGGTTTCTTGGACTGAGGCGTTCCGCCAGGGGGGTGAGCCATCAGACCAATGGGAGCGAGGCGGTTCCTTGTTAGCGTGTAGAACAGACAACTAAGCTTATGATTTTCAACCCCCCTCAACCCCCCCCTAAAAACCCTTCTCAACCCCTCATTAAAACTAAACTTGTGACCCCCCCAAGCTTTTTAGAGGCCACATGTCGCGAGGCATTTTGTGAGTCTCCATGGCACCTTCGGAAGGATTTGTTTCGGGGCGGCCTTACCCCTGTGGGAAAAAAACAAAAACAAAACAAAAGCCACCTGGAGGCTTTGGCTTGGGTCCATCTCCCTTTAGTTTCAAAAGCAGCAATTGGATCGGGTATTTTCATATATTTGCCTTCACGAAGTACGAGTCTCTCTTGTAAGTTAGAAGTACAATCCCACACTTGTAAAGGTTTCAGTCAGAATCCCAGGGTTCTGACCTTTGAAACCGTTGAGTCGGGTCAGATGGGGTTGGGGACTGGTAAACCGGCCTCCCTTGGAACCAAAAGCCATAGCAATCGGGTTGCCATTGCAACCCGCGGTGACTGTTGGTGACTCAGGAACCATTGTTTGACCATGAAAGATCATAACCCCCCCATGGCTCCCGTTGCTATGGCTTTAAAACATTATTTTTTGTTGGAGGGGCCTGAAAAGGGGAAGCGCGCTTTGATTATGTGGGTTAAAACCCTCATCCTTTGGGAAGAAACGTTTCTGGGTGGTCCCGGAACTTCTGTGGTCCTTTTCTTGAGACGTCAATGGGATCGCCTGAAGCAGTGTGGCATGCCGAGCCTCAGGTATGGCGAGCTTGGGCGCCTACAAATTCTCACGTCTACTGGGACGTGCCTGACGTGTGAGGAGGGACCTGGGGCAGGCAGCTGTGGCAAGGTGTAACCGGTAGAGACCCCTTCATGTGGGACTGGTCCCTTTTGACCCGCTTTCAACCCTGCTTGTTTCATCTTGTTTCATTTGTTGCCTTGCTGGTGCGTGTCAAACCCACAGATGGACGGGCCACGATAGCCTTCCTCCTATGGCGGCTTGTTGAAGAGTTCAAGATTTCTGAATTATACCTTACCACCTGAAGAAGAAGAGAAGACTGGAGCGGATGGGAGGCACAGCTCACATGTCTAGCCGAATTGGTTGCGCCCCTCTGAAGAGTCGGTCGATACCCCCAGTGCAGTTCGAGCTGATTCTGGAAGGCCTCATTGCATGCCATGATTGACACCTGAGCAGTGGACAATATTAAAACCGTTGTGGCAGTGTTTGGGCGGGCCCCTATCGATTCGTAATGTTATTGTTGAGTATTCACCTGGCTGCTTGGGGCTGGGGTGGTTATTGCCATAGGCCTCATGACCGTAATTGTTTCTTGGCCACACCTCTGAAAGCCAAAGCTCGTGCGCACAAAAAGATCACTTGAGCCTTTGTGTGGGCTTGCTTGAGCTGGCAATCGAGACCAATGGCAATGTAAGAGACCATTTGAGAATGGCTCATGCGATCCTTGTGCCTGAAGTGTTCTTCACGTGATTACTGGCTCGAACATGGCCACAACCATCACAAGCAGACGAGCTGTTGCCGTCAGTTTGTCGCGGGTTTGCCGGACGTCTGCGCATGTACACCAGGACGCAAGCATTCACGAAACCCAATAATTACTGGCCAGCCACCCAGCTGTTCAGAATCAGCATATTATTGGGTCACTCATGATCTTTTGAACAGCCATTAGACGACAAGGGCCATCTTTTTCAAGAAGGGGTATTGCTCGGGGCAAAACGAGCTCACCCATCAAGGTTACTTCCCTGGATTCCTTGTTTCAAGTTTGTGTTTTTGTTGGTAATTTGTCCAGATGCTATGTTTCCTGGACGTTTTCTTCACACTCACAGTATGCTGCGCGCATTGCGACATCCCCTTCCAGCTACTTTTTCTGTTGGCCAGGAGAAAAGTGGGGGGGAAAGTCTGATGTCAGTTGTGGACACAATGAATGTTGACTCCACCATTATTCACCCCAAGACAACGACCGGCATCCCCCATATTCACCTGCCTAGGCTATGATCAACCAACCACGTCAAACATATGTCCCCCACCCATTGTATCATTGTATTTGATATGTGTTGTTCATGTTCCAACAGTTCTGGGTGCCACACATCCCTTCATTATCCCCAAAGGAAACCGGAACGGGGATCTCATCTCTGTTTGGCAACCACTCCCCTGCCATACTTTGGCAGGATTCCTCGGTTTGCAGTTCACCCAACGAGCCGGAGAGCCAGGAGCGGGGGCTCGGATTTTCATCGTGGAGTTCTGGTTACGGATGCTCTACATATAACCAATGCGGTTTTGGGTGAAAAGTATTTACCCAGGGAATCAAATGGGTACACGTAATCCACGAAGTACCCAAAGAACCCAATCACACAACTCAGGGAAGTTGTGGCTGGGACCAGGAAGTGGGGCGTGACAAAGTAGTTGGATTGAATGGTGAAGGAAAACAAGTAGCAAAGGGAGACCTCAATCAAGCCCAGGTAGACCTGCCAACCAGCCAGGTACCCCCTACACCCAGAAAGCAGCAGCCCCGAGGAACTTTTCCTGGAGGATGAAGCTGTCCGCCGATGTATGGCGCCTGCACGCAGATTCAGGTTTTACCTGCACGGGAGATAAAAGTCTTGAGCCAGGCAGCGCGATTCGCGCATGCCTGTGAGGAAATGACACGTGAACAAAACACACCCCCCTCATCCGACAACTGTGCAAGAGAGAGGATGCATGAACAGTTGAGTTCACGACGAATGAGACCAAACAAACGTTAAAATACGGACAGCGGTGCGCCTAAACGGCATCACCCGCGCCCCACTTAAAATCCCACCACCACCCCGAATTAACAGGGCAACGGGATTTTCTGTCGAGTGGGCCACATGACCGTACAGTAACGAGTGAAAGGAATCAAGCATTGATCCCTCTTCTGCCATTCACGTGTGGGACATAGGCCGAATGGGGAGAGGGACCCTGTCCGGGTCACCGTGCCTCCCATGGGCTGGACCAGGATGACGTGTTGGTGTCAACGTTGAAACTTGGAGGTTGAAACGTGAAACGAAAAGAGATGAGACAAAGACTACGGCCAGCTCAGCACTGTATGTGCGAGCAAGGCCTCACCGAAGAGCTTCAAGAGGGATACCACCGGCGCGCACAGCAGCGGTCCAGAAGGGACAAGAAGACCATGCATCAGCGGTACAGGAAGAAGCAGTACATCACGGCGGCGGCGGTGCTTGAAAAGGTAAATCGCCGCGCCACGTCAGCTGACCTCTATGTGAAGAGCAGCTCTAGCCCTGAACGGGCGAGCGCGAGAAATGTAGGTCGGCTAGTGGCCGTGACTGGCTGGCCTGTACGGCCGCCTATCACGAGGTGGGTCATCGTACCGTCGATCACGTCGGTCCGGGCCTCGCGAGTCGGGAGGACCCGACTGCATACGGCGATCGTCAGGTCGACGATCACGCTGATCGCGAGGGCGATCACGAGGAGCGCCAACAGGACCTGCACGGTCCCGGTGGTCATCTCGATCGCCGCCTCTTCGACGGTCACGAACGTCCCGTGGAGGTTGGTGGCGCGAACCTTCATGGCCGCGGCCACGGTCAGCGCCTTCGCGCTCGTCAGGCCGATCATCATGTCGATGCCTATCATCGGGTCTGGGACCTCGACCCCTCCCTTTTCCGCGCCTACCCTGGCCCTTGCCTCCACGGCGGGCATCGCGCTCAGGGGATGGATCACGATGCACATGACGGTCTCCCTGTCCGTGCCGGGCGCCGTGCGCCGTCCTAGACCGATCTTCAGCACCACGACCGTCTCCGCGTTGCGTCATGGATGGAACACCTGGGGGAAGTTCCCACTCGTCATCGTCGTCCGGCATCCGGGGAGTCCGAATTTCTGCCGCTGTGGGCATTGCTGCCGGTGGAGGGGACTGCTCTCTGGCTGGCCGAGCGTGCTCAGCCGAGCGCTGCTTGGTCACAGCAGGCTCTCCAGAGAAGGGATCCTTCTGCTCGAAGAATCGCCGAGGGCGACTGGCGCCCTGGCCAGCGGTGCCCGTGTCCTGTGCAGTGGCGCCGTCTCCAGGCTTGGGTGCCGCCTTTGACTTCGAAGATGGCTGACCCTCTGACGGGATGTGCATTGCGTCCCAGCCAGATTCAGGTGCAGGGACCCGCCCATGCTCGGTACGCCTCGCCTTTGGCTTATCGTCCTCAACCTCGCGTTCGGATTCCGTGCCAGGAACTTTTGTGTGAACTGCGCGGTCATCCGGCTCAGCGAATGGATCAACCTCAGCCTGAACGGCGGGGGTGATGTTTGGTCGAGGGATAGCAGGAACTGGGATCGGAGGCGGCGGTGGTGGCGGTGGAGGTGGTGCCTCCTCATCCTTAGGAGCTAAAGGTGCACTGTGTGACGGTGGGAGGGGAGGAAGGGGCGACTGCACGTCACCACTCAGATGTCCGCGAAATGCGTCTCCGGCCGAAGGTGAGGGTAGTGAATCAGGTGGCCCAGGGGGCGGGGGTAGTGGAACTTCATCTTCCTCCTTCTCAGCCATTGATTCGTCCCCTTCGTCGCCCATTGTGTCTTGCCCATCATCGTGCTCCGAGGCCGATTCTTCCTCTTCTTCATCAGACCGAAGTAGCCCTTCCTCTCCAGTGCTGTGGCTTCCTCGGGCGGCCCCGTAGGGATCCTTCTCAACGTCCTCAGCGGCGACCAGCTTCACACCTGTACGGCGGAATCTCTGGGGAGCCCGGTGACGTGGGCGATGCCTCTTGGGAGGAGGAGATGGAAGGTTGAGCCGCGCAACATCATCGAGGGTAGGAGGACGCTCGGAGAGGTCGACATCGTACGCCACTCGATCGGTGGTGTACACATATTCATCCATCGCCAGCTCATCCCCGAGATCGATGGCCTCCCCACGATCGATCCTGTCCTGAAGCCTGTCCATGGCCCTTCGCAGGCGGACGGCCGGATCAAAGCCCTCACTTCTCATGATGGCTTGGTTGATCCCAACATGTTCTGCAAGGCGATGCACTTGATCCTTGAAATCCTTGCCCGTAACATCAGCCGGAAGGATGGGAGACAGGTGCCCCGTCCGCAAACCGGCGAGGTGTGCTTCAGTGATGTAGTAGGACGTGTAGAGCCCGCTTTTGACAGGGTTGAAATTGGCTGTTGTTAGGCGGCGGCCCCACTCGGGGGCGTACCCCTCGTGTTGCTCGAGAAAGTCACTCACGGTACTGCCATTGAATGCCACACCGCGCCCGATAACACACTTCGCGACCCAATCCTCCATGGACTGGTCAACGGTGAACCGGTATTTCACGTGGTCTACCTCCTCAGCGATGTTCTCGCATAGTTTCTTAATCACCAACAGGGGGTCAGCCTTGTCAAGGTGCTTGGGGGGGCGCATTCCGTTAACCAGCATCGACATCGCCTCAATGGCGGGAGACTGGGAGTACAGCGCAGGCCCGATGGACTTGGCGTCGTGATCGGTCCAGAGAAGGGGTTCAGCTCTGATGTACCTGCCTACCCAACGGGGAATGATCCCTTCCAGACGTCCCGAGCCGACTCCACGTGGCAGGACCCGCTCATAGAAGATGGGCAGATAGCATGAGACGCACAGGTGGGCGCCCACCGGGTTCTGCGCCATGCACCGATGGCATGGTGCCGAGTTAACCAAGCGGACGTGCTCGATCTTTGTGGCATTCGGGTCGGACTTCATTTCCTGGTAGCATGCACGTGAGTTTTCAGGCAAAGTGCCGACGAATGCAGGGCTGTATGTCCATGGTCGGAGGTACACGATGGTGTGATCATCTTTCATGTGAACTGCACGCCAATATCCGATGGCGACGTTCTCGCGTGACGCGAATGTGCCTTGCCTAGTGACATGCATGTCGCCGTTCTCGAGCGCAAAATGCCTCGCATCGATCGCCACGACTGTATACCGTGGATCGGATCGCTGACGGCGACCAGAGGTGATAATGTCCGTCACGTCATTGGGAACATCCTTGTCAAAGAAGCTCGCGGGGCATTCACCGTGATTGCACATGGATAGGTACTCATCCGGACGGGAGGGCAGCATCTCAATGAGTGCCCGACCGCGTCGCAGAATTGCCCCGCGCTCCATAAAGAACCGGTAGTCACTTAGGGGAATCACCATGTACAGGGTCTTGGGCACCAGCTTAGCGCTGATGGGAAGACATACAGGACTGTCATACAACGTGAATTGATACCGTTCGCGGAAGGATTGGTAATCAGAGTCAGCACCAATCTCCAACGATCTCAGGGCGGCGATGCGCGCAGAACCAGGAATGTATTCCTGGGCTTCGTTGCGGAGGACGGTGATGATGACTTCGAAAAAGCCGATCCCCTCCTTCATGAAGGCGGCCAAAATGATGCGTGTCATGTGTTCATCTTGCTCAAGACTGGTGCCGAAGAAGTGATAGAGAAGCTTGGTGAGATGACGAATGGCCATCACATTGCCTTGGCCACCCGCGAGAGCCTTCTCTAGCTCCGGGTCAGGTACAGCACCGGTTTTCCCCGGCTGTCTGGCCTTGCCCTTCATGATGTCGCGGATCTCGGCACATGTCCTCCGCAGAGAGCAGTAGGGATTCTTGGGTAGGTGAGTCATCAGATGTCGAAGGGTAATGGCGTCGGCCTTCCAGTCCTCAGCATTCTTAAGAGGCCCATGCCCATCCAACTCAACAACATCACCCTCGAGGTCAGCCTCAAATGGAGAAGCGTCGTCGGGAGACGCAGGGACGTCCGAGACTTCATGTCTCGGAGCAATAGGATCGCCCTCAACGGGCATCTCTTCAGGAAGAGCGAGAGGAGCAGGAACTGCTGGAATATCATCGTGCACAGCGTCAGGTGGGGAACCAAAACAGCAGCGAGAGACAGGGAGATACGGAACGTTATTCACAACGTCAAGCACGATTTCCCGCCCATTAGGTCCACGTAGAACAGGTAGGTCACCCGCGGGCCAGCTGAATGAGTAGCCTTGTTCCATGCACCGTTTGCCGATAGAGATAAGGGAGGGAGTGTTGCTCATGACGTGAGCGTCAACGACTTCCTCGATGTCGGTCATGTCAGCGGTGATACTACCGAGCGTGGTGGCAGTACCGTTCGCAGTCTGGAGCGAATGGGATCGTCCAATTTTCCGGATCATGGTCCGTTCGGAAGAACTCAGCTCGTTGAGGCCGATGAGGTCAATAGGACAGCCAGTGTCAGCGAGCCAACGAATAGATCTCTCTTGACCAGGTGCGGATGGCAGTGATGACATCCTTGAAGCTCGAATCATGAAACGCCTACGGATAGGATTGGATTCGAGGAAATCACCCTCCTGATCAAGGGCGACTTGCTCCTGCAAAGAGGCGGCGCGTAGAATGGCCTTCTCGGTATGCCGCGCTATGGTGGTCTTATTCGCATCTTTGAACTCGCCACGGTGCGTATATCCAGGATTACGACTACGTTGGGGCACGTGTCTAACCTCCTTCATGGGGTTGTCAGCATCAACGATGAGATCCTCGACGAAAGGAGAGTCGATTATTCGAAGTTCCCTTATCTGTTGGTGAGGGTCAGCCACAATGGGTGCAGCTGAATGCCATGCGTCGAGCTTGGACTCATCAGAATAGTACCAAAACGTAGTCCTGATATCTTTGAATCCACCGATAGGAGAGAAAAGGGATGATCGACGATTAAACTCGCAGATGGGAAGATCCTGAATGATGCGATCTTCACTGATCAGTTCAGTCCTTCGCCACACCAACCATTTCCGATCTGGACCGCCGCCGGTTGTGCCTTGATACATACAGGCATTTTTGTCGGTTCGTGACCAGATTGAGGCGTCTTCTGGTGGTGCAAATCGAATCTCTTGATCGTGAGGGGAGCTCGAGCTGACCTGCATGGTGTTGCCAATTGCCGGACAAGCGACAAGATCAAAGAGGGAGACCTGTGGGTGACGGCCCGCCCCTCTCAGAAATGCTCGTCAACTCCCGGGGCAGGACTGTCAAGACGAGGTCCATGTGGGTTTGCTCGTTGTTCTTCATGTTGATCAAGGGCGGGAGCACTTGGCTTCGGAGGAAGGGGAACAACATCAGGAGGAGGCTTGACGTGCTTGTAGCTGCATTTGACCTTGGTACACTTACCATATTTAAGCCATTCCTGACAGTATCCGGGATAAATAAGATCAGGATCGATCTTGGGAGACTTGGGCTTATCGGTAGTGTGCGCAAACTTGCATTCGGTTCCCCGATTGCATACACCTTTCTCCCAGTCATAACATATGCCGGGGGCGGCAGGCGAACCGTTGTTGGAGCGATCCCTACTTGTATCGCGCCTATCACGGCTACTGCGTCTCGGGTCGTCGGATCTCCTGCCTTCGCGGCTGGATCTTCTCGGCCGACCCTCCCTTCCAGGGGAATCGCGTTTGGGCCTACCGTCACGGTTGTCAAGGTGCTTGTCATCCCCAAAAGGAGATGGCCTCCGAAC
This sequence comes from Effrenium voratum, assembly GCA_963377175.1. Lineage (NCBI taxonomy): Eukaryota > Dinophyceae > Suessiales > Symbiodiniaceae > Effrenium > Effrenium voratum. The sequence goes on along the minus strand of CAUJNA010000685.1, from coordinate 88,054 downwards.
GCCTGGCGCAGCAGCATTCCTATGCGGGGATTGACTGTTGTACTTCTCTCTGATGTCCTCAACGTTGTGACGTGTACGCCGTCGAGAGACGGCATTGCGAGCCGCTTTCATGATCCATTCATAGTTCTGGACCTCTGTGTGTCTATCCCAATGCTGTATGTCGGGTAGAAGGCACGGTGAGTGTCTGACTTGCTCGAAGAAAATGTGTTGTAATACAGTAGGATCTATGGGAGCAGTTATGCCGCCAAGGTAGCCCTCCCATTTGTCGAGGTATTTCTCGAGTTGCGGTTCTCCAGAACCGGCACTTCGATTGAGGGTAAGGCGGAAAAGCTCATTCGTGCGAATGGATTGACTACCGACCTCGTCAGGGCGCAGATAGTCAACCAAACACCAGAGTATCTGCCTGCTCTTCAGCCTTGTTCCCCGTTTTACCTGGGCTTCCTCAGTCAATCGGGCGATGCGCGAAGTGACGGGCTTGGACATGATGCACTTCCTCAGGGCAGTGTTGAACGCATTGTCAAGAGTGGGATAGAGGCAATCGCCATCAAGATCTTCAATGCACTTCGCATTTTCGACACTCATGACCCAATCCATGGCGTATTGAGAATCGTAGCTGAAAGCATTGCTGACGATCTCCCGAACGTTGGTTATCCAATCACGTAGCTCATGTGGACTTGGCTCCTTGGGTAAGTCAACCGGGGCACATTTACTCGCCGCAGGCGGGAGGCTACTCATCATAGGACGAACGGCCTGACCAAACACGTTGGGAGGAAGAGTGCGATCCCTTCCAATTGAAAGGGCACAAGAGGCGCAGTATCCGAAGTGAGAGGGACAACATGCCTCGCACATAGAGGCTCTACACATTTCGCACGTGGCAAAAGCTGGAGCCTGGCCGGGAACATTAGACTTGACGATGATGTTGCATCGATCACAGGTTCGCTCCTCAATGGAGGACCTTCGGGTATCTGCACGACCAAGGCAAGAAGGGTCAGCACTCGGATGGATGTGAGCTCCAAGACCAGGAGGATGACCAACGTCGGCGCGCCCAACGACTCCTCTTGAAGTGCTACGTAGTAGCAGAGATTGAGGATCACGGTATTCAGCGGTGCCAGGTTCGTATCTGCCTCTTATCACTCCCTGCGATACGCCATGTTCAACATGACCAGTGAGGACAGAGTTGAGCTTTGCACTGTAGTGATCCTCGCGTGGCGCGGAAGTGCCAGAGCGACCGATGACCGGCGACGACATAGCTCTACTAGGCATAGGGCCAGCGGAGCATCCGGTATATCCGCCGCCACCGTCATGGTTGGGGCGAGGTGTGGTGTTCCCGGCGTCGTTCCTACCATCGGCAGGTCTGGAACCGGGTTCCGGTTTCCCGTCATGTTGATGGCCGCCTCTGAAAGGGTTCTGATCTTGATCACCAGGATTGTAGCTTGGACCACGATGCTTGGGCTTACCTTCACGGTTAGACCGCAAGCATCCTAGGCATACAGGAGAAATAGCGTTAGAAGCCCCCGCCTCGCTCAGAGAAGCAAGATGTGAGTTACAGTAGTCATCATGACACACCGTACATTTTTGCAGGCCATGTCTCCCCCCTTTTCCCCTACAAGTGCGACACCGAGGAAGGAGGTCACTACACTCAGTGCAAACTGAGCAGTCATGATCGTAACATTCATTGCAAACGGATTTGCTACATTTCCTGCATGGAAACCGAGGCTCGCGGTGAGGTCGATCATGTGCCCTTTCAAGAGGGCATCGTTCCCTTGGGGGTGGAGCTGAACCAGCACCTCGTGTTGTGGGAGCGGCAGCGGTGATCGGCGATCCAAAATTGGGGACGGAAGGAGTACACGGTGGAGTAGTAGCAGGAGGGACGGGGACAGGTGACATGGTACGCCGAGGTACAAATGACGGCGGGCCCGATGACATTCCCTGAGAGGAAGGTACGGTATCACCGGATTTCTCCCATGTGTCCATGCCAGTAGCCAATGAAATTCCGGCACAGGCCGAAGACGAGGCTCGTAGCTGGTGATCGCCCCGAATCTCATCAATGATGAAGTGCAGCTCGTTCAACCTGAGAGCCATCTTCATGACGTGCTCTTTGGTCTCCCTTACTGTCTTCGAATCCTCGGAGTCTTTCAGCAACTTCATGTGCTTAGCGAGGATTATTACATTCTGCTTCAACTCGTCGTATCGCTTAGACTGAGTAGCAAGGTGACTTGCGACCCCATCACCAAACTTCTTCATTTCGGTCTGAGAGACAAGCCGTTGTACGTATGATTCGATGTTTCCTCTCACAGACCGCTCATTGCTAAGGGTACCCTCCATAGCAATAACGCTCCGAGAATTAGCTTCAATATCATCCTTCATTTTACCAATCTCGGCTTCGAGCTGGCCTATGTCGGAAAACTTCAACAGCTGCGCCTTCATGTTTTCGAGAGTTTCCGCTTGCTCTCTGAGCTGTGAAGCAGAGATGAGGACAGCCTTTGACTTCTCGTCATATGTCTTCAACTTCTCGTCAACGTGCAACCGCATCTTGTCTCTCCAGGAATCGATTTCTCTGAACTTGCCTTCATGGCGTTCAAATGTGCGGGCAACAGCATCGAAAGAAACTTCGACCTTCTTCTCAAAGGCATCAAGGCGTTCCTTAATGGAACGTACTTCATGCACGCATTCCTTGACGTTTTCCTTGCAGCCCGCAATCTCAGCACTGCACCTGCCGATTTCATCCTTGCAGCCCTTTATCTCGTCTCGAATGGAGATGAGCAAGTGCTCCATTGCAGAAGGACCATCACCCTGATATCCAGCTCCCGATGATTGAGGTCCACTAGAAGTAGAAGCCGGAAGGACGCTCTCTTCAACATGTCGTCCAGGTGCCACTCCTTGTCGAAGGGCATCAGGAGGAGTGCCGATGTTGAAAAACTTTGCGGCATAACCTTCATAGTTGTTGCCACCCTTGGGTCGCTGGACATTTATCTTATTGCTGCGCGTCCGATCCTCGGTAGGCCTGATATTGCGGTTCCTAGGCGTCTGCATCACAGACTCATCATCATTGTCCTTCTCAGACATTGGCGCATTTGAGCTTAGGCCCGAGCCCCCTGAGAGAATGGGGATGTCAACTGGCTCGGATGGTAAGGGAGGACGAGATCTCATTCGGAGGGCAGCTTCACGCTTCTCCGCCGATTCCGAGCTCCTCTTTACCGATCTGGAGTCAAGCTCCATGTCGCAAGGGTGCGATCCAGCCTCGATCCTCCCGCTCAGTTCGGGTTGTGCAAGGTCAAGGTGTGGAACCGGAACATTCAGCTTGGGAGATAGGATTTTGGATACCCTACTGGGTGGAAGCGAGACAGTTCTCCTCTCAATTGAAGGATCATGAATATCTTCATCAGGGTTGCCTGGAACAGTTTCATCATCAGCTACGCCCTTGATGGGCGGCTGATGAAACGGAATGTCCATTGGATTGAGAGGAACACGCCCATCAGCGAGGTCTTCCTGTCCGGAGGCAATGCTGATGTGGGAATCTTGTGTCTCCTCGACATCAATGACGATGGGCCCAGACTCCGCTCGGGTCCTTGGACCATGTAGAATTCCGCCCAGGGCGGAACCGAGTCCATCATGATGATGCAAGCCAGCTGAATGCGGCCCGCACTTCGAAGGTTGTTGAAAGGGCGGTTGATCTCTGTCCTCGATGGCTGGGTTACCTGATGTGGATGTGAAGATTCCTGCATGCATTGATTCAGTGACATCAGGAAAATCCTCAATTGGGTCTTCATCAAGGTTATCAGGATTATCAAATGCCTCGTGAGGAAACTGCGAGATTGCCGAAAACTCGGGAATACCGCTTTGTGAAATGGGAGCACTCCAGTCAGCCTCATACAATGAAGCAAAATCAAGACCCGCGATTTCCATGGGGTTCCCAACCTCGGCGACGATCTGACTGAGATTGGCGGGAGTTCCTTGAATTCCCATGCCGATTATCTGGTCAACCTGACATGTAAGGGACCAAGGTTGATCAGATTGAGTCTGACAGGGCTGGCGGAGGTCCTCATCACTTGCCTGAACGGCCTCAAACGGTAGAGTCGTGGAGATGGACCTCACGTCCTGATTTGGTGGAACCACATCCTCTGCACGAGGGGTTCCGTCCTCAATTTGAAGAACAGCAGGATGAAGTGGAACATCTCCGTCATCATCAAAAACGACCTGGGAGAGGATCCACTCGTCATTAACCACTCCGGGGTGTGGTTCTGCGGCCGTCATCGGAGGAAGAGGCCATAGTCGACCTGAACGGTCAACAGTGGCGGGTTGGCGCGCGAGGCGCTGGACGGGGTCTTCGCTTTCTGCGAACCCAGGTCCACGATGAGAAGCTCCAGAAGAAGTCATTGAAGACGTAGAGGAGCAAAAGGCGGGTCACGACCCGCAACCGGGCCACCAGCCACAGCTGAATGCTGTTTACGGCTGATAACCTGCGGTTTTGGGTGAAAAGTATTTACCCAGGGAATCAAATGGGTACACGTAATCCACGAAGTACCCAAAGAACCCAATCACACAACTCAGGGAAGTTGTGGCTGGGACCAGGAAGTGGGGCGTGACAAAGTAGTTGGATTGAATGGTGAAGGAAAACAAGTAGCAAAGGGAGACCTCAATCAAGCCCAGGTAGACCTGCCAACCAGCCAGGTACCCCCTACACCCAGAAAGCAGCAGCCCCGAGGAACTTTTCCTGGAGGATGAAGCTGTCCGCCGATGTATGGCGCCTGCACGCAGATTCAGGTTTTACCTGCGCGGGAGATAAAAGTCTTGAGCCAGGCAGCGCGATTCGCGCATGCCTGTGAGGAAATGACACGTGAACAAAACACAACCAACAAACCATGGGAAGTTGTAGGGCAGTGTCTTCTATTTCGGGGACCCCCAACAAAATGTGGTTTTCCTTTGGGTGTTCCCTTTAAAACCCACAAACAAACAGGTACCCTCAGAGACAGACCAACAGGGTTCCCCTTGTTCCCCAATACATGTCAGGCATCCGTATCTCAGGTGTCCGTGGTCTAAGCGGTCTAAGCGTCTCAGGTGTGCTGGGGCCGGGGGGGGGGAAAAATGGAGAAAGTAGGGGCCCTGGGGTGAAGAGGGAGGAGTGTTGGGGTTATTGGGTCAAATGTTGTTATCCAATGTGTTAACACCCTTGTTTGATTTCATCCTATATTTTGTTGTAGGGTGTTAGGGGTGGATTTTCTGGGGGCCGACATTTTTTCATTTGAAAGAGTTAACCCTTTTAGTAGTTATCAAGTTCTAGGGTGTTGGGTGGGTCATTTGATTATTCCTATTCTTGTTCAAAGTCACTTGTTGTTTCCATATATTCTCTCACAGTATCGTTATTGTTTTCTTGACCTTTCACTCTTAGTTGGTGCTTACTTGTTTTTTGGTGTTTTTTCATTCTGTATTTTCCTACCATGCATTTACATAAAGGACATTCCACTTTCAATTGGTTATAGTCTTTCTGTTTTTCATTTATGTCTTCTTTGTTCTTTTCTCTATATTCTTTTGCTTTTTGTTTTAATTCGTCTTTATGGTTTTCACGATAGTTCTTTCTGTTCTTTTAAAGTGTCTTTGTTATTCTCTCTATATGTCTTTTTCTTCTCTACAATTTGCTCTTTGTTGTTTTCGTAATAAACCTTTGCCTTCTCTTGTATTTGTTCTTTGTGTGCTTCTCTATACCGTTGTTTGCTCTCCAAGCATACATTACATTGTTTTCTTCCTTCTTTAAACTTTTCTAGTAGTTGAAAGACTTTACATTTGGAACATTGCTTTTTGTCTGTCATTGGTCTCTATATGTTTAAGGGGTTATTACTTTAGATAAGTTTAAGGGGTGTTATAGGTTAAAAGTTCAGTATAATTATAACATATAGGATTTTACATGTTATTATTATAGTATGATTATAATTTCAGTTCAGGATAATAATTTAATTGACAAATATTACTTCTTTCATACATCATTTTAAAAATAATATTAACATCTCTCACTGTATTTTGAATATTAAACTTTTTACTTTCAATAAATAATTTGATATTTTCTTTAACATCTTCTCCTTTCTCTTGACTATAACCCAACATCCATAATATATCATCAATCATTTCATATTTTTCTTACTGATTTTAAGAAACTGTTTAACATAATCGTAAGGTGGTATTTTATTTATAGTTAGAAATATTAAAATCTCATCTTCTACATTTCTATTATGTCTTCCTTTTATTCTCAACAGACATTTGATTAAACATTGATTATCTCTCCATTCCTGACAAATTTTACATTCGTCTTCTTCATCCATTGAATAATCAATAATATTATTTATTATTCCATTAGGTAAATTCAATTTATACAATTCCATATTTTCCTTTTTGAAGTGACAACAATCATAGCATTTTTTATTGATATAATTATTGATTTCATCACCGTTCATTTTCCTCTTAATATATAAGGTAATATTTCTTTAAGTAGTTTTGGCTAGGGGGTTGCTGGTTGGCTGGTCTGGGTTTCAGGTTTAATTTAAATGTCTTAACCTTCTTGTTAGTTTATAAAAAGTTGTTTAATCATATTATAGCTATAGGATAATATGAACAAGAGGGCAACAACAACCGTGATGCCAACATGAGCGGTTAGTGCGAACTCACCATGCACAAAGGGTAGTGTTGCAACCCTGCTGTTTCCATCAAAATGTCATGGCAACAGACCCCCTTGCACAGACCTCTCTGTTTCCAACTAATTTTGACTGAAAATAGGCTCCAACAGTAGGTGTTGCACAGACCCCTCTGTTTCAGGTTCGTGTTTTGACAAAACCGTTGTGGTCACACTGGGTCATGCACACACCCTTCTGTGTGCTACATTTTGCTTTGGAAGGAGACATTTCTAACTGGTCTCTTCCATCAAAGACCAGCACCATTGCAGAAGACGAAAAAAGCCACGATTACGACTACAAGGTATCGGGCGGGTGGGTTTTAACAAGTATATCACTAATCAAATCCGACCAACCGAGCCTGTCCCTGAAAATCATTCTAATAATTTCATATTATTAGAACTATTTAGATAATTATTTTATGGAATAATGCCCATATGGTAATGAATTGAAAGCATCAATATAAAACCTTTTATTTTCATAATTACTGAGAGATTGCTTTACTTGAGACATTGAATATATTTGATGCGACTTACTCCTAATAAAATTATATGTTATTTCATGCTTTTTGTTTTGAAATAATGCTTCGTGGTAGTTCTGATACGACAGTTCTTTTTTAACTTTGTGTTTCACTACACCTTTTGATTTCTTATGTTCATCAACCTCACCGTGGATTGTAAAAGCATAAGATTTAGGTTTTAAACCAATGAATTTTGTAATTATCTTTGAAGAGCATTCGTCCTTAAACATTCCTAAGACCTTCTTATTTGTTTTGTCATGACATGGATGCTCAACAGGGTAGTCGCTAAAATCCATGTGTTGCTTTATCTCATTGAAATCCTTATAGACATCATCAGTCATTGTTTGAATTACATAACTGTCAGTATCAGTATATATCAATTTGATGTTTTCATTATACTTCTTCTTAAGGACATCATAATAGAACTGATACATATGTAATTTACTTAAATCTAAAATAGTCATTCCTAGAAAGATTGGTTTATCCAGTTTCAGTTTTGCTTTAGTTTTCTCAACTCCTACAAGATTTTCATTTATTATAAATCTATTTTTGAAAGTTGGATTATTCACACATTTTTCATATCTAACTTCATTATCAACTAACTCAAAATCCATATGATTTCGCTTGTTTTCCATAGTTTTACCATATACAGAATTATTCATCAGCTTATAGAGTTCTTTCTCAAAATCGCTTTTGGCTTCTTTCCTTTTACCAGTGTTAAAGTCAATCCACGGTTTCAACCACGCCCTTTGTTGAAATTTTATTATCCTATGGACCTTTGTCATTTTCATTCCCATTTTCAAATAATACTGTAAAGTCTTGATATGAACCACATATTTTTCTTTATCCTTTAGATTTAATATTAACTTACTTGTTTTCTCGTCCTTGGGACTTTTACCATCATAATATATTTTGAAGACTTGCTTTTGATAATCGGAAAGCATATTCACATTTACATTCATTATTTCAGGCGCTAGTGGATAGTCAGAGTGGAAGTCGTGCAATGTTTCGGGATATTCCAAATCAACTTCCATAATATAACCGAACTCATCGTTTTCATTCCAATTTTCAACACTGGGCGTTTTCTTTGCCCACTTGATATTTTTTAGCGGTAACTTCTGGGACATTGCTAAGCCATACAAGTTATTAGCATCCAAGTAACTAATATAATTTGATGGCTTGTTCTCATCACATGCTTCCCCCATATACTTATTATTTGCCACCGCTAATTTATGACTAACCTGACACATACCACCTCTCATTCCCTTTTCAACCATCTCAAACATTTCTTGGTCATGCAATTGTTCTATTTCAACACCAGTTTTTAGAAGCATCGCGTCCCATGCGAAATTTGGCAACGTATAATAATGAGCGGGGTCTAAACCGTAGTATTCCATACACAAGTCTCTAAAGTTTTCAAATACATCGGTCAGTAGTAAAACATCAGTTCTTAAATACAAGTCGTGATACTGCCCGAGTGTTCTAATCCCGAAGTGCTTCCATACTTTCAGTGCCCTTTCATAATCTTTATCGCTTACATGTTCTTCACTCAATTTACTGTAAAACGCTTCTTTCGGTGGTAAAGCCCTTTCCTTAAATCTTTCAAAGTCATCAAAGTAGTCATAAGGATAAATACCCTTATCAGTCAATAAATCCAAATCTTCATCGGTTTTAACATACGGGTTTCTAACGCTGTATCTGAAATTGTTCTTCCAATTCTCACGCTTTTTATCATCCTCATATTTACTCAACCTGACCAACTTATCCAACGAAGACGATAAGAAACTGAAACTGTCCTTGAAACAAAGATTTTTAAAACCAAAGGTTATAAACTTTTCGCTGTTCTGAGCGATACATTCTATTTTAGAATTCTTGTTCAGTTCGTGAGCCTTGTTGATGATTAAGTGGGCATCATAGTTTTTAAGGTTATGAAGAAACACAGGGATTTTATAATATCTCATACTAAATCGAAGATTACAGTCCTCGTGGGCGCAACCTCTATACTGCCCCGTAAAGTGGCAATGGTCCCAACACTTCTTTTCACCTTCCTCAAACTTGTTTCCACAAATGAAGCAGTTAGTGGCAGTATTGAAGTCCTCCCAGTCCTCCTCGGTTTCAATACGGTCTTTGTCCTCCTTCATTTTCTCAAAAACATCCCATTTCACTTTATGCATTCTTTTTACAAACACATCCATACAATCTTCACCTCTGTATAAGTAAGGCTCACTACTTCCGGTTATAGCATTGACTACATTAATCATAAAACCACACGGACGATGATTTTGATATGATGTAGTTTTAGCTTTTGCCGATTTGCTTTTAACATCAATTGGCACAGTTAAACATTCAAAGTCGGCATAGATTACGAATGGAGCTTTAAGTTTCTTGAAATGGTTTTTGAATGCTATTGTTTCACCTGCTTTTGGCATTTCTATTTTTTGACCCTCAACTGCTAGACATCCCTGTTCTTCGTGTTTCTTTAAAAGTTCTTCGGTCTTGAAACCATGTGAGCAGGTTCTACAGTGATACTTCTTCGCCTTCATCTTGTTAGTCTGACTACTCATTAACTTATCATAATTTTTGATATAAGCGTAATGGGATTTAACATCATCAGTCAATTTAATCAAATCGATTTTGTGTTGTGCTTGTGGGTTGTTGCTTCTTTTGTATAATAAAATCGCTTTACTATTCGTATCAGGGTTGATGTAATAAACATTGACGGAAATGTGTTTATTATCTTCTTCAAACTGTTCTATTTCATCATTACCTACTGGAAAGTTAACATTATCCCACTTGATGAAACTATCGTTAACATATTTCTTATAATGATACATCTCGCAGGGATGGTCTTTTTTGTATAACTCATAAAATCCACATTGAACAGAATATTTCAAACATAAGTCATCCTCATTTTTAATATTAATACAAGCCTTTTTGCTTGCCACCCAGTCGGGCAATGGAATAAAGGATGAACCACGGGTAGGATTGTACCTATCATAACTGATGACTAACTTTTCAACTTGTACAAGAACCAAACTCGACTGAACGTCTTCGACTACTTCAATTTGTGTCTCAATGTCATGTCCAATGTTGTTTAAGACGTTGTTCAACTCATCAGGATTATGAATATTGTATCTTCTGCTTCTTGACCGCCTTTGAATAAGTTCGTTGTCGGGATTTTTGAATGATAAATCGGTTTCCACGATTATTTTCATGTTCGGGTTTCTGTTGAGGAATTCGGTCAGTCGTTGCTTCTGGTATTTTAAGTAGGATAAGCCTTTCATTCCTTTTAATCTTATATCACTTACCGAGTAGGTGTTGGCATATCCCTTGAACGCTTGTTGCTCATCTGTGATTTTGGACTTGAAACGCTTGACATAATCCTGTAAGGGTCTGCCTCTCGTTAGTTTTAGATAATTAGCACCTTTGATTAAAAGGCTATGCTTTCTATATCCGTCACTCCTCGCCACTTCCTTAAGTTTCGTGTTCAATACGTTTGAAACTGGTTTGTTCTTATCATATCTGTAGGTCTTATCGCCTATTTTGAGTTTTTGTGTTTGCCTCCCTTCTTTTTGTATTAGTTCGCCTTGTTGGCTGTTTAAAATGAAATCTATGATTTTTCCTTCTGTCATGGTAACCATAATACTATACTCTATATAATATAAGGTATTTTCTCTTTAAGTAGTTTTTCGGGCTGGGGTTGACTGTTGGAGAAAATGGGTTTCGGGTTGAGAATGAACGCATTAATCTCATTAAGTGTTTTTAATAAGATGAATGATTATTATTTTTTCATAATGTGCATTGTCGCGAAGCTTGCGAACAAATTTTAGATTTCTTGTGTTTAGATAAATTTGATTTGCTTGATATCGTCCTTCCACAGTCCGCACAAGTGTAAGACTGTTTGAGGTTTTTGTTGTAGTAATTCTGATGGTAGTTCTTATGGTCGTCCCTCCACCTCACGGGTTGCTCGCTCTCATCGCTCGAAGTCTGACTCTGTTCGCTTATCATCTGTAAGACTAAGTCGTTTTCTGCTTTCATCAGTTCAACCATCATATCAAATTCGTCATTCGTTATTCTCTGTTTACTATTACCGTTAATGAAAATTCCTGACATTTTACTATATTAGGGCGATTTGTCTTTAAGTAGTTTTATTTTTTCTTCTTACCTCGGCTACTTTTTGTCTTTGTGCTTTCTGGGCTTCTGCTCCTGCTTCTTGTTTCCATTTGTTCCCTCGTCCATTCACTACCTCTTGCTATTTCTTGTGGTGAGTTGCTCCTGCTTCTTGTTTCTAATTGTCTTCTGCTCATTTGATTACCTCTTGCTCTTTCTTCTGGTGAGTGACTTCTGCTTCTTGCTTCTACCTGTTGTCTTGACCAGAATGATGCCCTCGGTTGTTCTTCTTCTTGTTCTCACGATTGTTCTGATGGTGTGGATGTCTTCTTTTCTCGTTTGAATAGTTCAAATACGCTCTTGTCTTCTCCTCCTAAAAATATGTTTCTTAACGACTTTATTTCTCGGCTTTCCTCTTTCTTCTCTTCCTCTTTCACGGTTGATGCTGACGATGATGATGTTAAATGAAGACTTGTTAAATCTTCCTGCTTTTCATCAGACTGTTTTAACTCATTATCTTTTACATCTTTTGGTTCATCTGACTTTTTCTTTTCCTCAGTCTTGTCTGAAATTACATCACTGAATTTTTCATCATCTAACTCCTTTGCTACATATCGTGTTGTTTGTGCGTCTGCCTCATTGTTTTCATACAACTGTGACGTCGGTGCTACTTCATCAAACATATCAGGGAACAATTCATGTTTAAGAACTTGTTTATCAGTTTGAACCCTAGCATTCAACCGTAGTCTCCTATCATATTTTGAAAGGTCAAAATCATCAAAGTCTATATTGTTAATTGATGTGTCAAATGTCTGTCTTTCGGGGATGATTTCAATTTTTAATCTGTGCGTCATCGCTTCTTTCAGCATTTCCTCAAATGTAGGCCGTCGTCTTAATCCATAATATTTATCAGTCATATTTAAATATTATAGATTTTTTTTATTGTTGAGTTGATGAACTTGATTTCTGTTTGAAGTATTTGTTATACACGTTGTCTTTGTAATATGTTTCTAACCGAGCACGAATTCCTTTTCTTCCTGTTGTTCTTGCATTGTTATATTCATCTAATAATTCTTTGAACTCATCGTATTTATCAGCATTTATTACATTAAATTGATGTAGTTTTGAAATTATGTTATCCATCATAGTTCCCGGATTTTTCGATAAATACACCGGCCACAACCATTTTATACTAGTTAAATAATTTTTGAAAATTCGTTCGTCATCAACTTCTTCGTTTTCGACATTTTGTAATTCCAACTCGCTTGCTTTTTCGTGCATTTCCATTATCTCAGCATTAGTAACGGTTGTTTGCGCGTCATCGTCATCATCTTTACCTTTTTTCATTGCTTCTACTTCAACAACTGGGTCGTCTTCTCGTTCATCTTCTTCTTCCCCTTCCTCTAATGGTTCTAATTCTGGCATTTCGTCGTCTTTTGCCATTGAATGGACTTCTACACCAGCAGGTATTGAACTCTTTGAAACAGCACTTGCCATTTCTTCTTGTTGTTCTTTCCAAAGTCTCATTCGTTCTGCAAGTTCTTCTTTCTGTTTCTGTGCTTCCGTTAGTCCTTCTTGAATGAAAGACTGGTGTTGTTTCAGTGTGTCAGCAAGTTTCAGTTCGTCATTAAGTTTAGCTCTTACACTGCCAGCGTCCGACATTGCTCCTTTCATAACTTCACCTCTCCGGTCTAGTTCTTGTTTCTTTTGAATGTCCAAGGTGTCCTTATTATCAAACTGACTACCGTATTGATTTAATCTGTATCTGGTTGCTTTTCTGTCTATTACATTTTCAATTGATGGACGGTTCTCATCTCCTACTAATGTTTCTTTCATTAATTCATCATAAGAAGGTCTCAAATGTAATTGTGATTTCAATGAACCTACTTTTACCGGTCCTACTGTATTCAATCTATTAATTGATTTAATCATAGTATATTAATTATTTAGAAAAATAAATTAATCAGAGATATTCTTAATCATTTCTTCTAAATGCTTCTTTCTTACAGTTAGTTGTTCCTTCGTTTGTATTCCGTCTGGTGACCGTGTGTTGTCTAATATTTTTCTTATTCTGTCTAATTCCTTTCTGTAACTTTCGGTTCTGTTGCTTTCAGCTAAATCATTTCTATACTTTATTAATGCTCCCTGTGATTGTCTCGCTTCCAGTGTGTCCTTCAACTGTTTAAAGTAATTCATACGCGAGGCAACTCCCCATAAATCCGAAACATTATAATGACGTTCTACTTGTGGCGCCCTTTTAAATTCTACATTTCTATGACTTCTCATAAGCATAATTGTTATATATAATAATTAGATTATTATTTAAAACATTGATGAAGATAATTTGTTTATTTTTTCTTGTTTATCTTGTTTTTTCTTTTGTTTCAGTTCTTCGTAATGTTGGGTTAATAGTTCTGTAGCCGTTGGTTTCTTAATGGTTTCTTTAATCACTTCTTGTTTAATCTCATTCTTAATTTCTTCTTTTACTTCTGGCTGAATCTTTCTAATATTCTTTTGTGGATTGACTGGTAATAACTCAGTAGGTGCTCCCTTACAATTTTTAGGATGTGAAAAGCGAAGTGATTTAGCATTCATGGATTTACCACATTTTACACATTGGACTACTTCAATTTCTTTCTTTGTCCTTGGTAATGCTTTTGCTTTTGCTTTTGGTTTAGGTTCGTCTATGGTTTCTGTTTTTGGTTCTTCTTTTGGTGCTTCTGGTGTTGGTGCTTCATTAACTGTTTCATTTTGTTCAACAACCTCATTATTAATAGGTGCTTCGTCTGTTTTAGTTTCATTATTAACATCTACTACCTCAATACTTGTCATATAATATATATAGATTTTCTATATGGAAAATCTATATATATTTTAATTTCAAATTGTCATTATTAAATAATATCACTCTTCACGAATAATAATGACAGACTAACATTTACACCGTTTAAATTAATTTCATTACCTGCTGAATTAGCAAACCAAAAGTCCAACTGTTTAAAGCTTCTGTTAGATACATCCAAATAATCCAAAGCATTTACTCCGTCACCATCAAAAATAATTCCTGAATGAGGAGCAGTAACAGGAACCTTTTTAACAATTGTTGTATCATTCGTAGCAAGACTCACTTGATTATAGTTAGATAATTGAGAGGAATGAATATAAATATTTCTAATGGGTTGAAGATTAACGAAACCAGAAACATAAGGATTACCATATTGATAAACATTCATCTGGTAATTTCCCAAAACTTCATTAAAAGACTTTAAACTATTTTTGTCAAAACTGACGTTCCAAACATAACTTTCATATATTATTTTAATATGTTCATCAGTTAATACAGCAAACTGTCTATCGGCATAGTTTGAAGAAATCGTTATTTTATTAGTCTTTACACTGTAAGTAACTTCATAAGTGTTTGAGAAATTGACATTATCAACAATACCGTTAATTTTTGATTTTAATTCTGTTGCCAGTTCTGTACCAGTATAAACTCCTTCTGTCAATGCAACAGCAATCCAATGAACATTTGTATTATCTTCATCTGGAACTAACGGAGAAGAATAAAAGTATAGTATATTATTTAATCCTGACTGTATTGAATACCACGAGTTAGGTAATGTTACTTCGTGAATGTAGCAATGAACTCCGTTGTCTGTTTGTAATGTTTCCGGTAATTCAACTCTAAAATTTGATGATGAACCGCTAATTCTATGAGCACTGTCAATATAGACCTTCTTATATGTGAGCATTATTAATTAATTGAGAAATTAATTTATAACTTTAATTATATGATTAATAATAAAAAGTTAATTTATGAAATGAAGCATGGGAAAATTAAACATTATCAACCTTACAAGAAATCAATTAAAATAACTGATGTAATGAAACAAACTGACAAAATATTAAATAGTTATAATCCAGAAAATAATTTAAGTGATGCTCAGGGATTACAACGAGCATATGATGCTAATAATGGTTTATATGTGAGCGGAAATAAACTATATATAAGCGGAACATTTGGAAAAAATGGACTACGAGACATTTGGGATGATATAACAAAAATACCCTTTGGACTTACAAAATACAGTGAAAGATATCAAGATGCAGAAGAAGTAATAAAGAATAATCCTAATATTAAATTCTTAAAAGGGCACTCTCTTGGTGGTTCTGTTGCCCTTTCCTTGAATGAAAATTACAACGGTAGGTTTAGCACTACAACTTATGGTGCTCCTGTATTTAATTTGAAAAAAACTTATGGAGACGACATAAGATTTAGAAGTGCATTTGACCCAATTTCAATTTTTGGTATGTCAGCAATTACAACAAATGACCATACATTAAACCCTTTAACTGCTCATTCTTACAATAGTTCTTTTCATGATGAAGGAAAAGAAGAAGGACATGACATAACTTATAAAATAATGTAAAATTATAAATAAAGGAAAAAAAGAGTATATAAGAATAGTTATGGATTATTCAAAAGCAAAGATTTACAAAATTTTGAATACAATAAATGATGATTGTTATATAGGTTCTACTTGTCAATCACTATCAAAAATAATGACTAAACATAGACACAATGCGCTTAATATAGAAACTAAAGAGAGAAAGTTATATCAACAAATGAAGGATTTAGGTGTAAAAAACTTTTACATAGAACTTGTGGAAGAACTAGAAGGTATTGAACATATTGAACAGTTGAGAAAAAGAGAAGGGGAATATATAAGACTAATGGCAACATTAAATCATAAAATAGCAGGTAGGACTGATAAAGAATACTATGAAGATAATAAAGATGAAATCAGAATAAAGCAAAGAACATATGAAAAGAAACATAAAGATAAAGCATATGAAAGAAAAGTCAAGTGGAAAGAGAATAATCAAGATAAATATAAGCAAAGTAATAAAGAATATTATGAAAGAAAGAAACAAGAAACCATAATTTGTGATATATATGTGGACACTCATATAGAGCAAGTAGTAAATATCATCATTTTACAAGGAAAAAACACCAACACGCATTAAATAATAAAATAAGTACTTAAATATATAACTAAATAATATTATATATGTATCATCAGTGAAATGAAAACTGGTCAGAAAGTGAAACAACATATAAACCATTAACACTTGAAGATAGAGTAATGGATTTATATAGAGAAAATAAAAAGACTTATGTAAAATGCCAATGCGGATGTTATATTTTTAGAGGTTTTGAATATTCCAACTGTTATAATTTTATCTTGTTTAAAGCAAAAGTAGCAAATAATAAGTTCTTGTTATTAAATGACAACAACAGATGTAATCACACTCAATCAGACATTGACAATATAGTAAAAAGACAAAACATAAATTTATTATCATAATAATATTAATGATACAACATAAGAAATATGACAATGAAACAACGGATGATATGATTAAGAATGAAAATAAAAAGTATAAGAAAAGTACATATGAAGAAATTAGAGAATTAGTATTGGTAATCCTGTTGAAGATAAGATTAAGAAAAAGAAAATGAAAATATTTAAAAATAATAATTCTAATCAAAAGGATTATACGAAACTTTTTAATTTAGTTTAAATTATTTCTACATTAAATTATATATAGCAATGGAAACTTTTAGTGCTGAAGATATTCTAATTGACAACCTCTCATTCAAATTAAATAAAGGTGCAAGTTATATAAATGACCGACGGTCAGTCTCGTTCTTCCCGTCAGGTTCAAACATTTATAAACCTTCGTCTGGCAATCGTGTATTGAAAATCGCATTAAATGCCGAAGATAATAGTTGGTTAGACCCTCAATCAGTAATGGTTTATATGACTGTTGAAAACATTGACAATATCAATAACCGTCGCTTAAGACCTCTGTCTCCTGCTTATTCCTTTTTCAGAAGGGCAAGACTGATTGCTGGTAATCAACTTGTCGAAGACATTGATTACTACAACAGAAATCATCAAATGATGAGTTGTCTAATGTCTAAGGGTGCTCGTGATAATGAAGATGCCCAGAGTTTTGGTTATAGATTTGATGATGATTTAACACAAAGAGTAGCAAGCACTACAACGGGAGATATTGGAACTTCTTATAACAGTGGAACTATTCCAGGCTTTCAAACAAAAATGGTTGTAGGATTTAAACCTATGCTTGGTCTATTCAATCAGTTTAAGTATATTCCTTTAAAAGCGTGTCCCCTTATTTTGGAACTTGAACTGGTTTCAAACTTTACTGATTGTATTGTTGCACCTAATGTTACTACTGATTTCCCCGACAGTGAAGTAACTGACACTTACAAAAACACGAGTGGTCAATTCGAACTAAATAATTGCTTCCTTCAATGTGATGTAGTAAGTCTGGACAACGATCTTCACAATCGTTACGTTTCTCACCTCCTCGATGGAAAAGAATTACCTGTAACATATAATACTTATATTTGTCAATCAAATTCTGTTGTCGGTCAATCTGCAATTAACACTACTGTTGTCCGTTCTGTATCTAAACTCGCAGCCGCTTTCATTACTTTCGGTAAACAGACCTTTCAGGAGCAAGCTCCAAAGTCCATAAAGAATACAATATATTTTATCATCCTATGAGTCGTATTACATATGCTGACAGTGGAATTTATGACCCTGACCTTGATTTAGAATTTCAATTACAACTCGGTTCAAAACTATTTACAGAATATCCTTGTAAGAGCTTAACACAAGCGTTCTATTATTTACGAAAAGCATTGAATTTACCTTTATTTCATCAACATCATCTTAGTATTGAATTTAACCAGTATAAAACAAATAAGTTCATCTTTGCAATGAATATGGAAAAAGTGCCAGACTCATCGTATTCTGGAATTAACACGAAATCTGGACAGCAGCTTCTAATTCGTTGCAAACCTAGTGGTTCTATGATTACTGCCTTGATGCCAGATACAATTTACGTAACATTGGTTAGTGAACAAATTTTAAGTATTCGCGATTCTGGGGTTCAGATTTTAGATTAAAAATAAGTAAATATGATAATATTAAAAATAAATAAATATTATCATTTTCTAAAATTAATATATAATGCCTTCAATAAATTTAACAAATTTTGAAAATGTTGTAGCACACACAATCAGTGAAATCAACGCTACAAGTGGGGTGACCAATATTAGAAACATATATGCTAACCACTCGGATATTATTGATTTAATAAACTCTAAGAGTGATATTGTTGATACATACTCAAAAGCACAGATTGACGCTAATTTCTATGACATAACCCAAACATATAACACAACCGAAATAAATGTATTATCAAATAACGTCAGTTCAATGCTTATTTTATTATGAATAATACAGCAACAATAGCAAGTAATTTAGTTAATGTTTCATCAAATACATTTTTAATAGGTAATCTGACAACAACTTCAAATACAAATTTTAATAATATTTCTTCAAATACACATTTAATCAATAATTTAAATGCTACATCAACAACACATTTTAATAGTATTTCTTCCAACACGAGTTTAATAAATAACAATACTAATTCAATAAATACAAACATTAATAATATAAGTTCAAATACTCATTTAATAAATAATCTAAATACTACATCAACCACTCATTTAAATAATATCAGTTCAAATACATTTTTGACAAATAATTTGAATTCTACTGTAACAACTAATTTTAATAATATTAGTTCTAATTCTAATTTAATAACAGGATTAAATAGCACAATAAATTCACATATTACAGCAATAACTGATTTACAGAATGGAGGTTCATTTAATGAAGCAGATTATTATAATAAAACACCAACTAATAATTTATTATCAGATAAGTTAGACACATCAATATTAAATAATACATTAATACAACAACAACAGCAACTTTTAAAATAGCAGAATTTGGAAACTATAATAATTTGATTGAAATGTATAATAATTATTTTGATAGTTATATTTATGGAAGTTTGACTGGCGCTACAATGCTGCTGAACCAACGTGGTTTCGGAGATGTAGAAATTAACAACAGCGCTAATTTTCAAAGTGATAAAATAATATTAAATCATAATACAACGATTTTATCAAATTTACAAGTATCGGGTTTATTTTCTTGTTCATCAATTTTAGATATTACAGGTTCTGATAATAGATATGTTTTACAATCAGATGGATTAAGTGGATTAATTACAGGTAATACAAATACAATTAATTCAATAATTACTGTTAATAATTCACAAGATACATCATTAGGTCAAAAATTAGACAAAGTCAATACATCATTGCAAACAATGAACTCGCCATTAATCATTAGTTTAACCGATACAACAAATCCAATATTTAGAATTCAAGATGCTGTAAGCACGCAACGAGTAGAATTTAAAAGGGGATGTCAAATAGACGCCTACCAAGGTTTAGCGGGAAATACATCATATAGATTATTATTAGGATGGAACACTGGCGATGTTATTATTGGAAGACCCGGCAGTGCTAGTAGAGTTACAATTAACGGTAATGCTCATACTTCATATAATTTTGCACAAATGTATGGGACTTCTTATTTTGATGGAGCTGTCTATATGAAAGGAGCTTTGTACACGAATAATGATTTTTCAACAGATATTAAAACAAAAATAGATAATATCAATACTTCAATAACTGGACTAGAACCATATTTAGAAACATACACCCCCGCGGCAACAGAAGGTTTTTATGTCCATCATCCTAACTTTGTTGCTGTTAGTGTTGGTGATATTACAGTTGCATCCAATCAGTATATGATGTGTGATGGATTAGTGAATAAAACGATTTTCAGTAAAAGTATTGATGTGCTTGGAAATATTTGGTCGAATGGAAATTTAATTGCTACTGGTGATATAAATTTTAGCGGAACTGATAAAATTGTTAATTTAGTTAATAATACATATTTTAATTTTAATAGTAGTGCTTGGATTAAAAAACATACATTAGTTGCCACAAGTAGTTTATATTTAATGGATAATAACCAGATTACATTTCATATTGGTAACGATGCATCAGTTGGGGCTAATGCTTATATGTTAATTGATGGTAATAATACAAAAATATTTGTTTATAAAGCGATGGAATGTCAGAGCACATTTGCTACAAATAGTATTGAAACATATAGCGGAAGCGATATTAATATTAATAGTCATTTGAATGTTAATACTGCTAATACAATAAAAATTGGAACTGGTATTATTAGTTATTATGAAAATGTAGGAGTTATTAAAAACTTGGAAATAACAAATACTGACAAAGCATTAGGTGTAATATCGTTTGATTGTGGTTTAGAAGGAACAGATACGGATATTAATGTTGTTACTATGTCTTGGGATAATTTCAGTGTTTTTAAACCATCTTATTTTTATGACCCTATTGTTATTAGTGGTGGTTCTTTGACTACAGAAAATATTATTATTGGTGCTACAAATAAATTAAGTCTTGATGCTACAGAAATTTATAGTGAAACTAATGATACAATATTAAGAAATACAAATACAGCAAATTCTATAAGATTTGTTATTGGTTTAGATACTACTTATGCTGATAATAAAGTAGTCTTGAATAATGGTAGTAATAGTGAATTACGAGGCGACTGGACTATTGACGGTGATATGACATTTGGAATTACAAAGAAAATTAATTTAAGACATTTAAATAGTGATGCCATATTAAAACTGGAAGCATCAACTAATATTGACAGTTATATAGCAGGTGTAAAGTATTTACAATTAGATGACACACAATTTACATCATTTAACGGTTTTAATTTATCTTCGGACGCCCGTTTAAAAACTGAAATAGAAGATGTTGAAGATAATTGTATAGAAGCAGTTGAGAATATTAAGGTAAACACATTTATTAAAAATCATAAAACAAAGAAACACGAAATAGGATTTATAGCGCAACAATGTCAGGAATTTACACCTTCAAAATTTGGTATTGTAAATGATAAAGATGATTATTTAACAATGAGTTATGATAAAATGACAGCGGTGCTTTGGCGTTCATTACAAACTATGATTAGTCGTGTAGAATATTTAGAAAATGAAGTTTATAAATTAAAAAATGAAAAATCTAAATAAAATATATAATGTGGTTGTTCAAAAAGAAAACTAATGATATTGATAATGCACCATTGGATAAATTAAATGAAATTGATGATGAAGATACACGAGAAAGACTATTGATTAAAAGTGTAAAAACATTAAATGAAAAAGTTAATAAATTGGAAGAAGAAAAACAAACAAAATTACTATATAGATTTCCAGTTCAATTATGCAACTGGTCATTATTTTAAATTAATAATATTAAAATTATTAATATTATTAATTTTCAGTAATATGTATCGCTCGTTCAAAACGCACCATAAAGATTTTATTTACATCACTCTCACGAAGTTTAACAAATAGAAAACTAAAAGGTTGGTCATTAACAGCCGTTTGATATATTTTCATTAATGTTTGTTTATCTACTAATGCTGATTGTTCAATTATAAATGTATCCACCTCGGACATATTCTTTAATTTGAATATGTATAAACTGCTTGTGTTCAATCTAACAATGGGAGCTAGCGCGTTGTATTTTTGAACGGCTGTAATAACGGATAAGCCAAAGTGTCTTGATTTAGTGTAGAGACCATGCAAAATTTTACTATATCTCATAAATGATTTGTCTTCCGCGAAATCATCAATAATCAGAAGACACGAAAATAATTTATTCATTCCTATTTTCTTTTGATAATCTATAATTTTATGTTGTGTATCAATTATTTTGTAATGCTTCTGGGTTATATTCATCAAATAAATATTGTTCTTTACTATTGTCTATTTTTAATTCAGTTTCTACATATTTAATAATTTCTCTATACGCTTCATCAATAGTTGCTGTTGGGGAAATGATATATATACGTTCGAAGCAGTTCCGATATACTTTTAATACAAGGTTCTGTATAAGTATTCCTTTGCCTCCTTGTGATGAACTACATATAATTGAGCGAAATGGTAGTTTATCCGCTTTATCATAAGTAGGTTGTTTAAACTGATATTGTCTAACATTTATTGGTTCTATTTTTGGTGGTGAATTATCAGGCATAATAAAAATAATATTAAACATATATAGAAAATAATTTAATATGATTTATTGTATGAAAGCATTGCTATGATATGATTAGGGGTCTATTGTAGTAGAACAGGCTCTTTCATCAACTTCAATCAATAAGCATTGAAAGCTAATTAGTTTTATGCATTTGTAAAGAAAACCCAATTGCTGTGCCCTCCGAATATTCTAACATGCATGAATATAATAAGATTAAATAATTAATTTCATCTTATTATTTAATATGAAAAGGAGTTATTCAGATTATATTGATATAATAAATGAAGTAGAGAATTTAGAACAAGTAATAATAACTGATAATAAAATTAAAAGATGTTGTTATTATTCATTAGAATTTGCGGTTTTGTGTGAAAAGTATTTACCCAGGGAATCAAATGGGTACACGTAATCCACGAAGTACCCAAAGAACCCAATCACACAACTCAGGGAAGTTGTGGCTGGGACCAGGAAGTGGGGCGTGACAAAGTAGTTGGATTGAATGGTGAAGGAAAACAAGTAGCAAAGGGAGACCTCAATCAAGCCCAGGTAGACCTGCCAACCAGCCAGGTACCCCCTACACCCAGAAAGCAGCAGCCCCGAGGAACTTTTCCTGGAGGATGAAGCTGTCCGCCGATGTATGGCGCCTGCACGCAGATTCAGGTTTTACCTGCACGGGAGATAAAAGTCTTGAGCCAGGCAGCGCGATTCGCGCATGCCTGTGAGGAAATGACACGTGAACAAAACACACCCCCCTCATCCGACAACTGTACAAGAGAGAGGATGCATGAACAGTTGAGTTCACGACGAATGAGACCAAACAAACGTTAAAATACGGACAGCGGTGCGCCTAAACGGCATCACCCGCGCCCCACTTAAAATCCCACCACCACCCCGAATTAACAGGGCAACGGGATTTTCTGTCGAGTGGGCCACATGACCGTACAGTAACGAGTGAAAGGAATCAAGCATTGATCCCTCTTCTGCCATTCACGTGTGGGACATAGGCCGAATGGGGAGAGGGACCCTGTCCGGGTCACCGTGCCTCCCATGGGCTGGACCAGGATGACGTGTTGGTGTCAACGTTGAAACTTGGAGGTTGAAACGTGAAACGAAAAGAGATGAGACAAAGACTACGGCCAGCTCAGCACTGTATGTGCGAGCAAGGCCTCACCGAAGAGCTTCAAGAGGGATACCACCGGCGCGCACAGCAGCGGTCCAGAAGGGACAAGAAGACCATGCATCAGCGGTACAGGAAGAAGCAGTACATCACGGCGGCGGCGGTGCTTGAAAAGGTAAATCGCCGCGCCACGTCAGCTGACCTCTATGTGAAGAGCAGCTCTAGCCCTGAACGGGCGAGCGCGAGAAATGTAGGTCGGCTAGTGGCCGTGACTGGCTGGCCTGTACGGCCGCCTATCACGAGGTGGGTCATCGTACCGTCGATCACGTCGGTCCGGGCCTCGCGAGTCGGGAGGACCCGACTGCATACGGCGATCGTCAGGTCGACGATCACGCTGATCGCGAGGGCGATCACGAGGAGCGCCAACAGGACCTGCACGGTCCCGGTGGTCATCTCGATCGCCGCCTCTTCGACGGTCACGAACGTCCCGTGGAGGTTGGTGGCGCGAACCTTCATGGCCGCGGCCACGGTCAGTGGTGCCGGCGCCTTTGCGCTCGTCAGGCCGATCATCATGTCGATGCCTATCATCGGGTCTGGGACCTCGACCCCTCCCTTTTCCGCGCCTACCCTGGCCCTTGCCTCCACGGCGGGCATCGCGCTCAGGGGATGGATCACGATGCACATGACGGTCTCCCTGTCCGTGCCGGGCGCCGTGCGCCGTCCTAGACCGATCTTCAGCACCACGACCGTCTCCGCGTTGCGTCATGGATGGAACACCTGGGGGAAGTTCCCACTCGTCATCGTCGTCCGGCATCCGGGGAGTCCGAATTTCTGCCGCTGTGTCGGTGGAGGGGACTGCTCTCTGGCTGGCCGAGCGTGCTCAGCCGAGCGCTGCTTGGTCACAGCAGGCTCTCCAGAGAAGGGATCCTTCTGCTCGAAGAATCGCCGAGGGCGACTGGCGCCCTGGCCAGCGGTGCCCGTGTCCTGTGCAGTGGCGCCGTCTCCAGGCTTGGGTGCCGCCTTTGACTTCGAAGATGGCTGACCCTCTGACGGGATGTGCATTGCGTCCCAGCCAGATTCAGGTGCAGGGACCCGCCCATGCTCGGTACGCCTCGCCTTTGGCTTATCGTCCTCAACCTCGCGTTCGGATTCCGTGCCAGGAACTTTTGTGTGAACTGCGCGGTCATCCGGCTCAGCGAATGGATCAACCTCAGCCTGAACGGCGGGGGTGATGTTTGGTCGAGGGATAGCAGGAACTGGGATCGGAGGCGGCGGTGGTGGCGGTGGAGGTGGTGCCTCCTCATCCTTAGGAGCTAAAGGTGCACTGTGTGACGGTGGGAGGGGAGGAAGGGGCGACTGCACGTCACCACTCAGATGTCCGCGAAATGCGTCTCCGGCCGAAGGTGAGGGTAGTGAATCAGGTGGCCCAGGGGGCGGGGGTAGTGGAACTTCATCTTCCTCCTTCTCAGCCATTGATTCGTCCCCTTCGTCGCCCATTGTGTCTTGCCCATCATCGTGCTCCGAGGCCGATTCTTCCTCTTCTTCATCAGACCGAAGTAGCCCTTCCTCTCCAGTGCTGTGGCTTCCTCGGGCGGCCCCGTAGGGATCCTTCTCAACGTCCTCAGCGGCGACCAGCTTCACACCTGTACGGCGGAATCTCTGGGGAGCCCGGTGACGTGGGCGATGCCTCTTGGGAGGAGGAGATGGAAGGTTGAGCCGCGCAACATCATCGAGGGTGGGAGGACGCTCGGAGAGGTCGACATCGTACGCCACTCGATCGGTGGTGTACACATATTCATCCATCGCCAGCTCATCCCCGAGATCGATGGCCTCCCCACGATCGATCCTGTCCTGAAGCCTGTCCATGGCCCTTCGCAGGCGGACGGCCGGATCAAAGCCCTCACTTCTCATGATGGCTTGGTTGATCCCAACATGTTCTGCAAGGCGATGCACTTGATCCTTGAAATCCTTGCCCGTAACATCAGCCGGAAGGATGGGAGACAGGTGCCCCGTCCGCAAACCGGCGAGGTGTGCTTCAGTGATGTAGTAGGACGTGTAGAGCCCGCTTTTGACAGGGTTGAAATTGGCTGTTGTTAGGCGGCGGCCCCACTCGGGGGCGTACCCCTCGTGTTGCTCGAGAAAGTCACTCACGGTACTGCCATTGAATGCCACACCGCGCCCGATAACACACTTCGCGACCCAATCCTCCATGGACTGGTCAACGGTGAACCGGTATTTCACGTGATCTACCTCCTCAGCGATGTTCTCGCATAGTTTCTTAATCACCAACAGGGGGTCAGCCTTGTCAAGGTGCTTGGGGGGGCGCATTCCGTTAACCAGCATCGACATCGCCTCAATGGCGGGAGACTGGGAGTACAGTGCAGGCCCGATGGACTTGGCGTCGTGATCGGTCCAGAGAAGGGGTTCAGCTCTGATGTACCTGCCTACCCAACGGGGAATGATCCCTTCCAGACGTCCCGAGCCGACTCCACGTGGCAGGACCCGCTCATAGAAGATGGGCAGATAGCATGAGACGCACAGGTGGGCGCCCACCGGGTTCTGCGCCATGCACCGATGGCATGGTGCCGAGTTAACCAAGCGGACGTGCTCGATCTTTGTGGCATTCGGGTCGGACTTCATTTCCTGGTAGCACGCACGTGAGTTTTCAGGCAAAGTGCCGACGAATGCAGGGCTGTATGTCCATGGTCGGAGGTACACGATGGTGTGATCATCTTTCATGTAAACTGCACGCCAATATCCGATGGCGACGTTCTCGCGTGACGCGAATGTGCCTTGCCTAGTGACATGCATGTCGCCGTTCTCGAGCGCAAAATGCCTCGCATCGATCGCCACGACTGTATACCGTGGATCGGATCGCTGACGGCGACCAGAGGTGATAATGTCCGTCACGTCATTGGGAACATCCTTGTCAAAGAAGCTCGCGGGGCATTCACCGTGATTGCACATGGATAGGTACTCATCCGGACGGGAGGGCAGCATCTCAATGAGTGCCCGACCGCGTCGCAGAATTGCCCCGCGCTCCATAAAGAACCGGTAGTCACTTAGGGGAATCACCATGTACAGGGTCTTGGGCACCAGCTTAGCGCTGATGGGAAGACATACAGGACTGTCATACAACGTGAATTGACACCGTTCGCGGAAGGATTGGTAATCAGAGTCAGCACCAATCTCCAACGATCTCAGGGCGGCGATGCGCGCAGAACCAGGAATGTATTCCTGGGCTTCGTTGCGGAGGACGGTGATGATGACTTCGAAAAAGCCGATCCCCTCCTTCATGAAGGCGGCCAAAATGATGCGTGTCATGTGTTCATCTTGCTCAAGACTGGTGCCGAAGAAGTGATAGAGAAGCTTGGTGAGATGACGAATGGCCATCACATTGCCTTGGCCACCCGCGAGAGCCTTCTCTAGCTCCGGGTCAGGTACAGCACCGGTTTTCCCCGGCTGTCTGGCCTTGCCCTTCATGATGTCGCGGATCTCGGCACATGTCCTCCGCACGTCGCTGACAGCCTTAACGGCGTCGCGCATCTCTTGGGAGAAGTAGTTGAGTAACTCGCGCGGACATGGGACGAGAGCTTGAATGAAGGTTTTGGAGTCGTTCTTCATAGGGACAATGGGGCCGGCCCTGGTGCGGACACCCATCTCGATGAACTCCTTCACGGAGGGGACATTCTGACACAGCGTCTTGACCGCATTCTTAATGGAGGGTGCAATCATCTCGCTGAGCTTCTCCTCCATAAGTTTCCTGTTGTAATTCGCAGCGGCGGTGCGCAGCCTATCCATCTTCCACCGGCCTTCAGCGTCGTCCCTCTTTGCGCCGAGGCGGAGCACCTGCGGCTCGGGTTTGTTGGGACGTACAAGCTTGCCATCCGGGATGTTGTCGAAGAGCCTTGAGGCCGACTTGACGGCAGGGACGTTGCGGCATTGAGGAGGAACGACGTGGTGAAAGAAGAGAACATCTTCGTCTGTGGATTTCTCCCAGAGAGCATATTCGTCGGAGTCCTTCTTGTCGCCGCAAATCTCGTTCGCGATCCTTATCTCGGCTAGCATGCGCTCGGCTTCGACCTGAGAACCAACAGTCATCGGCATCATGGCCCTCTCCTGATCGGAGGCAGGGGCATATATGAATTGGCCCGTGTGAAGATCCTTCGGTGCCTCAAATGGTCCGGCGGTGTCGAAGATGCCAAGATGCCCACTCCGTGCTTCGGCGGAGCCAGGGAGGTCTTGTCCCTCTGCTCGAGGAACGTTCCCAGCATCAGGCTCGGTAGCCGCAGGCTCCTTCATCGCGTCAGTATCTTTGGCCTCCTGCTGCCCAGATTTGGCGTCGCCCCCCTGAACGGTGGCATCAACCGCATCGGAATCCTTCTTCTCCGCGCCCTCCATGTCTGCATCTCCCCCCTTTACGGGAGTATGCTGGCACGCCTCATCCTCCTCTTTCTCCTCCTCTTCCTCACTTTCTTCTCCATCTTCTTCATCGCCATCTGCCTTCTTGGCGGCTCGAATAGCAGCCTTCCTTTCACGAACTGTCAGCCTGCGATATGCGGGCCATGGCAGACCCATAACCTTGTCCCCGCGGGTGAACTCGGATTCATCGCGCCTAATGATGACCGACCTATCAGCTTTGGATCCGCTCACCGCGAGGGGGCCACACATCGATCTGAAGACTTGGGCAACGGACTGTGCCAGACAATCTGGGTACTCTCCCCTTACTGCAGCTGTACGCCACGTGTCGGGGACATTGCACCCAGGTTTGTTGCCACGTTGGTCAACGTAATCAGGATCGCCGACAATCTGATGGAAGGGCATGGATCCGAGACGCGTCTTCCTGTGTGCCGCATGTAGACAGTCAAAACAGGTCCGTGCCTTCTGCAAAGATGCAACGGCACCGGCCATGTGGGGATGGACGTGAGGAATACGCCAGGCAGCAGCGAGAGCCATGTCCAGTCCTGAACGGACGGCCGAGAGCTGAGAGTTGAGGTCGTAGGCGTTCGCATATTCTGGTTGCCAGTGGATGTCATCAAGGGGTATGACTTCACCTGAACGGGAGTCTACCATACCGAGACGAGTTCCTCCGTGGACCAGCGCATCTGTACGAGCGCGATTGGGGTAGGCGTAGGAGTTACCGAGGGGCTCCTTGGGGAGGCCGAAGAGGCCGGTGTGATGATCGCCAGACTCACCTTTGCGGGAGATGTACTTGGCTTCGATCTGTTCCCTGATCTCCTTCGGAAAAGCAGGAGGGGCGATAGCCTCAATGGTCGCCACCCAATCATCGCTCTCCGTGCGGTCCCCGGAGGAACGCCCGAAGTGGACATAGTGCTTGCTCTTGAGACCAAATACAACGGACCTGTCAACTTGGGCATGGGCCATATCAACAATGGTAGCCCTCCTCGCCATCTGACGCAAGGCATCTCTGCTGCCGGTGACGGCCGCGGGAAGCTTTGTCGACTGCTCAGTGAAGGTGGCGGTCAATTGGTTGCGAATCCTCGCGTTGTTAGCGAAGCTAGCAACGATCGGGTCATAGCCCATTTCACGGGCCGCTATGTGGTGCAGCAGGAATTTGTCGGGCTCCTTAAAGGCCTCGGCAAGGGGAATAGAGCCGCGTTTGTGACCGGACGTCTCATCACCCCAGTACTCCGCCTCTCGTTGATTGGCCTCGTGCAGGCCGCCCTCAACGGGGTCCTTGGAGTCATTCGCCGATGCTCGGACTGCCCTGAAGCCATTAAAGCCTCGAGGGTGAGGAACGTCTCCTGCGAGTCCGGGTCGTAGTACTCACCTTCGGGCGTCATGGTGTAGGGGGGCAATTCCCCTTCCTGAGGAGGTCCTCCCTTTGGAGCGGACGGATCTGGCTCATCGAATGCAGAAAAATCTCCTTTGCCGCACTTGGTTCCCCTCCGGCATCGACCTCCATGGGAGATGCGGCAGAGCCTGTCACATCAGCCTTCACCTCAACGGGAGGCTCAGATTCGGTAGGTTCCGTAGGGGGAAGAGGGGGATCGCCAGAACCACCCGCAATGGGGGACGCAACGTGTGGCAGGCTGGGCGCAGGTGCATGAACATCCCGAGATCCGGGCTCCCCATCCAGCTGGTCGAGGAGTTGATCAAAGTTGGCGGGAAGCTCCGGGCTAGCCGGAACGGCTGTCAAAGCTTTTGGCTGGGGAATGGACTCAATGGGTGGCACCTCGATGGGAGGAGATGGCACCGGTGGGGAGGCTGGCGAGGACGCGCCCTCCATGGGGACGTCGTCGTCGTCTTGGGGAGTAGCAGCACGCCCAGCAAGATGGGGGTCGGCCTTGTTCTTCTTCAGTTCTTCCGCCTTCCTCCTTGCAGCCTCCGCGGCTTTGGCGGACTCCCGGGACGGGGTCAGCTCCGGATACTCATCATTCTTGTCACCTGGAACTGCAGACTGCTTCCCTCCAGGAGGACCAGACCACCGTGGTGCCTTAGGTGGGGCAATTGGGCTCTTGGGTGCCTGTGAGTGATCGGAAGGCGTAGAGCTCGACTTCGCCATAGTGGGAATAGGAGGAACGGCCGGTTTGGGCACGTCCAAATTCGCTTTGCCAGCGTGCTTCGGCGGCGGCCCCTTCCTTGGGTGCAACACCAGAGGGAATGCAGCCCGCACCCTTCGCAGGTGGAGCCGCAGCAGAATTACCGTGGGGAGCATGAGGGGGCTTTTGAGCGGCCTTGGGGGGTGTAACGGAGGAGGCGCAGCCCGCGCCCTTCGCGGGAGGGGCCGCGGCCGACTTGCCAGGAGGGGCCTGTGGTGACTTCAGAATAGGCTTGGCAGGAACAGCCTGTCCGCTCTTCTGTGTGGGCTTTTGAGCAGGCGCTTGGGCAGCTTTCGGAGACAACAGGGGGGCTTTTCCCCCGGCAGCAGCGGGCGTCCTTCATCTCGACGTCATCAGAACCGCTCGGTGTGGAACCCGGGTGGATGGTCGACCCTTCCCAGATCTTGACCTTCAGGTGCTCCTCTATCCCCTTCATCTCGTCCTTGCTGGGCGGATGTGCAGTGTACTTGTACATGAGACCCAGTACGTTGGCGACGTCCTTGGAAGAAAATACGTTCCGAGTGGTCCATGCGATGTCGATGGCTGCGCTCGCCAGTGAAGCTAGAGCAGAGCAGGAGCGATACTTGTTTTGAGGGCTGCTGTATGAGCTCCCATGTGTGTCACCCCATAGCATGAAGTCGGAGGGGATGACAATGAAACCCCGGTCAAGTGCGGCTTGGTAGAACTGAATTGTGGACTTCGCCATATGAGAAACTCCATCACGAAGCCATGTCAATGCCGAGATCATGAGAACGACTGTCCCGCCTGCACGGCGGATATGTTCAAGCTCTTCAAAGAGATTGGCGGCAATTTCCCCAGAGTTAGACCTTGGGTTCCAACTCTTCCTCTTATCATCCCACAAGCCGAAGTCAGCCCCCCTAACAGCAAATACGTACGTGTCAAGCATGGCGACATCTCTACCTACGCGGGAGACGCGCTCATGTGCGCGAGAAAGCGCCAACTTTGCCATTCTGGAAAGAGGGATACAGTACTCGTCATTTTCATACGGGGAGCAAAACTCGATCTTGGCAACAGCGCCCTTTCTGGGCCCGGCGTCCACGCCGCGCAGAGACGATAGCTGTTCGTGAGCCTCAGCGGCCATGATCGCCGTCCTCTTCCCTTTTCCCTTGGAGGCATAGCAAAGGTCGTACACGACGTTAAGAGAATCCCTCTTGGCCTCCTTGTTTTCATAGGTGGGAGGGCCCCAGCCTAGGATAGCCGCCATTAGCTCCGCCGAGCCTGAACGGCTCGGCAGAAGGGCACGGGCGATGGTTACTGGAGGCACATCCGAATCCAGTTGGGCAGGCGCATACTCAGGCCAGATCGTGAGGATCACGTTCCGGAAGAAGTGCTCGGACCATCTCAGCCATTCACGGCGGAGGTCCTCGTCGCTTGCTGTCGCCAGCAGGGAGCCTTTGGGCTTAACCCCAGATGGGAAGTGTGGGCCGAAGGGATTCTCCTTCCATTGATCACGATATCGTCCAACGAGCCGGTCCAAGTCGTGCGGAGCAGCTCCATCGGGAAGACGTCTGAGTTTCAGGTACCCATCATGTGCTGGGTAGGTAGTGCCGAAGACGAAGGCGATGGAAGAGCCGGCCGACTGAGTCACGGTGGCGTAGGAATTGCGAATCAGGGGGTGGTTGGCAACGTTCGGGTTGAAGCCGCCGCTTTTTGTGGGAGTCCCCGGAGCAGCCATGTGTGCCGACTCTGCATGAGTGGCCCCGAGTTCGCCGATCGCATTCGGGGTGAAAAGGCCCCTTTTCCGCCAGGAAACATTCGGGGAGCAGGGGTTGATCTCCATGTACGGGTTGAAGCGTTGAAGCTCTTGGTCCCCGTGGGAGTAGCAAGATGAGAATCCTCCCCCGTTCCAAACCTCCTCCAAGGTCGACGCAAACTTGATCGCCATCGCGTAGATGGGGACACGCGCGAGCATCATTCGTCTCTGCTTGTTGTCGGATCGGATGATCTCCCCTTTGTCTATCCGGAGAGGGAGAAGGAAGGATGCATGCGCCCAGACTCCTTGTCCATAGTGTCCCCAGGCTGAATACCCGAAGGCCTGACTGTAAACCACGCTCGACCACACACCAAGCTTATCCTCGGTCTCGGAGGTCAGGACTTCTTCATGAGCGAGAGCGGACCAAAGGGAAAATTGGCTGAGACCGTGTCCCCATAGGAGATCCTTAATGGGTCCATCCTGCCAGTTGGTCCATAGCGGGTTGTCGGCTTCGGTGATGGTCGCGAGGGTAGGAATCATCCAGTAGCCTTCGCCAGCTTCGATGCCTTTGTCCCATGCCACTTCGGTCGTTTTGGGCGTGACCAACCTTTCACCCTTCTCCCAGATGAAGAACTGATCGAGGACAACCGGAAGCTCGAGATTGGTCGTCATCTCGTTGGCGAACTGGCTAAAACCGCCATACTCCTTCATGGAGGGCAGATCGTCGAAGGCATGCCCCCCGGCACAGCGGCTCTGGCAGATCTCAATGATCTGCTCAAGAGTCCTATCCTTCGTCAACCAGATGCCGTCAACGACCACCTCAGGTGGGATGAAGAGCGCCAATGGTCGTTTTTGTAGCCATTGTCGAACAATAGCGGGCTCGAATTGGTTCAGCGCGCTGATGGCACCCATGCTGGCTATCCGACGTGGATCAGTCGTGCCATAGCACTCAGTTGTGAAACCAATCTGATGACTAACCTTCTTGACGCCGATGGTTTTATATTCGGTTTGCCAATTTGTTTTGGGCTCGCCGTCGGTGGATGAGATAGAGGCAGTCCATGCCCCTCCGCAGGGCCGGTCACATGGATTCACGGCCAAGTCGTCATCTTCACCGTACGGGTCAAGGGTGACCAGGTCCTCAATGGACGCATTGGGAATACGGTGGATGGCCATGCCCCTCACTGGGACGGCATCACAAATGATCGCAGCAACGGTAAGAGAATTTTCCTTCGTGACAGCGAAGTGGGAGTCGATGAGGAGTGCGAGAATGTTTGCCGCTCTGATCACGCGGTACTGAAGGATTCTCGACTTGAGGTCATCAGGAAAGTTGTCAATCCCCTTGCATAGGGAGAGGCCCTTGGCGAGGTCAACAGCCTGAGGGCCTGAGATGATTTCCGCGGGGTTAGCAGCGTGCAAGTTGGCCTTGCCATTCAACAGCGACGTCCAACCTGAATGGTGACGCGCAATGACGTTGGCGGTGTGTTGTGTCCTTCCCTCGGTAGGGGCAGAGTACTCGAGGAGGTGCGCACTCGATGGCCGGGGCAAACTTCGCGCCGCCCCCGCTGATCCGATGGTTCCCGCCTCGGCAGCGGCCATAGCGCAGGCAGCGGTCCGGGAGAGAGATGAAGAGATCGCGCTCCGCAGCCGCTGTCAGCGGTACGGGAGGAAGGTGACGATCACGATCCAGCCGCGCGCAGCAGCACAGCCACAAGCGGAAAGCCCTGCACGGGCACGTCGCTTAGGCCGGCACAGAGGGCACCGCTATGGCCAAGCACGCTATACGCGGCCGGGGCAAAGTGCGATGCAAATGATAGACACTACGGTCCTGAAAATAAAACCTGACGTCATATGCAATAGCAAAATGCGGGAAGCCATATGAGCAATGTGCGACATGAAAGGTGAATGAGGTCATGGAACTGAATGTCCTGACAGCATCATGCGGTCAATCTTGATGAGCCGAAAACTCAGATCATAAGGCAAGGCATCGATCGTGTACCAAGTGGAAATCATGCGCGAAAATCAAGAACCCAGACGGGAAAAATCCAATAGGCGTCAGGGGAAAAGGACAAACCAAAGGACCAAGACAACATCACTCAAAGAACATCTCGAGAATGTGGGCCCATGATTGTAAGTTGTGCTGAGAACCATCAATACCAGAACGATTGGAAATAGGGCACTGCATGCAAGTAATGCGATTGGCGATGCTTCTGGTAAAGGCGAGCGTGATGGTCTTCGCGTGTCCGGGGAACCCAACCTGACATGTGCAAACATTAAGTCGGAGGAGGTCGTTGTCCTCAATAAATTGTGAGATACGACCAATTCCCTGAGAAGGAAGGCTAGGGCAGTATCCGAAAATGATTCCGAACTCATGATGAATAGCGTTAAGAAGGATACTCAAAGAGTTCCGAATAGTTGCGTCACATTGGCCCCATAGTTTCCTGATCTTCTGCCAATCCCCTTTATGGGAATCAGATTTAGGAGGAGAAATGTTCAAAATCATGAAATTCTTCCTTTTTCCTCGGAGACCAGGGTGCGTGGTGATTTCTCCGGAATCACCATCATTGAAATCGATATGTATGATGCGGTAGCCGCCGATCTTTTTGCTGATTTTGGCCAGCGAAGGGTCGATAACGACGCTGGAGTGGTCATCTTGATCGGCGTGGATTTCGTGGAGATGGGTACGACAATCAGTCAAACGAATGTCGTGAATAAATGCATTGAACATCGAGTCCGGATCAGATTCAATACGAACCCCCCTGATTGGTGGAAGCGCAGGAGCGGCAGGGGGCCGATGAACGGGCTGGGTGGGGTGGGAAATGTAAGATTGCATGAATCCTTGATGGAACATGCCGAGAGTGTGGAGGTTCTTGTTCCAAGCATTTTTGTCGACGCATGCCTTGGTAAGGATGTCGGCGCCTTGGTAATCAGAAGGGCACGAGACGAAGCGGAATACTTTGTCATTGTAGCGCTCGTTTAACCAAGCAATGTCGATTCGTTGAGTGCGAGACATGTAGCGCATGTTGGGATTATTGCCGGTGATGATGATACGGCAGGCCGCTTCATTGTCCTCAAGAACCTTAATGGGCCGAGGGATGGAGTCGCTGGAACTGGCAGGGCACGTGCAGCGGACGGGAGGAGATTTGCATCTCCCAATCGCGAAGTGCCAAAGGCCAGCCAGCATCATGGCCTCTTTTGAAATGCCATGGTCGAGAGCGACAATCTCAGCCTCGGGAGTGGACTTGGAAACGGAGGTCTGTTTCTTACTCACGGCAGTAATAGGCATGTAGGTGCGGGGACCCACCAGGCAAATCAAGATGCCGGACGTGCTTTTGGAGTCATTTCGGTCACCGGCAAGATCAGCATCGCAATATGCGACGACTTCAATGAGGTCGACTTCGTCCCCGACCCACCCGTAAAGATGTAGATCGAGGGTGGAGTTGACATAGGAGACCAATCTATGCAACTTCCTGTCGCACAGGTGGTTCCATTTCGTGATTCGGCTGGCGAGAGCCTGAACGGGGCGGATGAGATCATATCGCCCCATGCGAGCCCCGTAGAGGATCTTCATGAGCACTTGAGCTGCTTCATCGCCGAGGACCCCGGGTTTAGCGGTGACGACTTCGATGTCCTCCTTTTGACCGATAATGTGATCGAATTGTGGATCAGTCGGATTTTCATCGAACTCGGGCTTGCTCTCGTCAAGAAATGGGGTCTCAACAGATTGCAGAGCCTTAGGAAATTTGTGTAAACAGAGCTCAAGGTAACGGTCAACACATGCTTGCATGAAGCACGACTCGTTATACTTAATGAGATTGACCCGGACTTTGCCAGTACTAGCCTCCGCGGCAGATCGAAGTTCGGGTCCGAAGCGAAGCTCAGGCACACCCTTCGCGGGCGGCTGGCTGTTGGTCCAAGCAGTGCGTGGGTCAAAGGGGCCCTCAACAATAGCAGACCTAAACTCGTGCTCGCAGCCGAGGTAACGTTTAAGGGGGCGTGGCTCCTCCATCTTGATAACAGAGCCAATGAGCCTCCATCCCTCAGCAAGGTTCGCAGTGGGGCCGCTTTGCTTAAAATCGTCAACGTAGACAACGAGAAAGGTTCCGAGCTTCGGATGTCTAAAGACGCTGGGCCAGCTTGCAACGGGGATAAACCCAACCTTCTTTAGTTGGGTCTCACAATGTTGCTCCCAGAATGCACCAGCATCGGGATGTCCATAAAGCGCCAAGATGAGGGGGCAAACGGGATCTTGCATGCCCTCCCAGCTTTTGGGCCATTGATCACGGGGAAGACGGATCCAAGTCTTGGTCCCTCCGAGCAACGCTTGAGTGTACGCTGACTCGCCGTCACTGACTTCAAGCGAGTTTCCCGGGAGAAGACCATAGGCGTCTG
Source organism: Effrenium voratum (assembly GCA_963377175.1). NCBI lineage: Eukaryota > Dinophyceae > Suessiales > Symbiodiniaceae > Effrenium > Effrenium voratum. Next base: position 51,869 of record CAUJNA010000685.1, on the reverse strand, counting down.
CCATCTTACCTGCCGCCATTGTGGCAGGACAGGACGACGCTTCGGAAAAGATTGCCCAGGCATTGGACTCATCCTTCACGTGACAACCTTCGAAGACAACACGACCCTTGAACTTCCTGTTCGGGTCGCCTTCCTCAAGTTCGTGGTTCTTCTCGACGCATATGTCGAATACCCTGCCAACGTGGAGCTTAATCTCCTTCCTTTTGGCTTCAGCAGCAACTTCGCGCCATTCACGGACTTTAGTCTCATCCCAGCATCCAAGGTCACGAAGCTTCTTCCATTCTTTTTCGAGCGCAGCGAATGCCTTGGGAGTGACCTTGGCCTCCTTTCGCGGAACGGGCCGGGCAACGCAGGCACTGAAAGGTGGCAAACCAAGGAACGGATTATGCCCTGAGCCCTCGGGCCCGCGCGGCATAGAGAACCACAGATTCTCCTGAACGGAGGACCATGTATGGGATGGAAAGGTAGCGGATGCAGCAGGTAGATGAAGAGTAGCCTCATGTGGTCCGGGGTCTGCGGACTTTCCCTTCCTAGATGGAGGGATTTTGTGAATGCAGACCTCAGGCGACAATACAGAGACCTTCTCGATGACAAGCTGAGCGATCTGGTCACCAGACTTGATGAGGCATTCGTCGCAAGAGGAGTTAAAGGCAAGAACTTTGACTTCGCCGTCAAAGCAAGGGTCGATGATCCCAGGGCTCACATCAAGGGAACAACGTCCGACTCCTCCTTTATGGGGAGAAATTCTCCCATACACCGAGTTGGGCAAGGTAACAGCGAACCCAGTGCCAATTAAAACCTTTCCCCCGGCGGGAATAACGTGATCGTCACATGCATGAATAACGAGTCCAGGCCCCCCGGATCCAAGCCTACATGGCGGAATGAGGCCATCCCTGACAGGGTGGACGTACAAAGCATGTGGATTCCTTTTCCACTTGGGAAGATCGGCATCCTTAGCGACGGCAACAGTAATGGTGAGGTCGGTGTCGCGTCGATGGGAGTACCACGTCTTAATGACGGTCTGGCACATTAATTTGGGATAGAGGGCAGTAAGAGGGGTAAGAGAACCAGCTATCCTGGCATGATTGAAATGCCTCTCATGCTGACAGGTGTGCTTGGCAAAGGCGGCAATAAGCTCGGGGGAGCTAGTGGCAATCTTCCATTGCTTGCGTATAGGCGTGCCGTCCTTGTCCTTCATTCCGAAACTACATCCGTCAATGTCGACAGTCGCAATCTCGGGATCATTGAGGAATCTTTTCATGAAGGGCTGTGACCATCCCAAGCAATGGCGTGGCCACTCAAAGGCGATCCTTCCCCCTCCGCGTCGAATTTCCCGTGATACCCTGATGAACGCGGCAAACATAGCTTGAGATTGTCGACGTGCTTCATTGAGTTCCGATGCGAACTCGGGGCCGTACCTGGAGAGGTTGACATATTGCCAAGTACTCCAAGATCCACAGGGGATAGATGACCAGAGGTCGCATTTCGGATTTTCACGGATGATCTTAATGAGTTGATCGATGTCATGCCTCCTTAGGATGTTGAACTTATCCTTTGTGACACGGATAGCGTTGCCGCCCCCCTCGAACATGGCTGCAGAAAGAGATGAGTCAGATTCGCAAGCAAACTCAATGAGCAGGCATTTATTTGCAACGGCAGGGGCGCTGGGGTCGCGCGCCTTGTCATCGTGCCTGGACTTCTTGATTTCGATCTCACGCTCGGTGTTTCTGTAAATTCTTCGAGCGATGCCTGACATCGACCTCCAGTCATCAGCGGAGATGGAGTTGGGCTTTCCGGTCCCGGTGTACGGGCGTTCTCGTCTGGGGGCAGACTGCGGGTAGTCAATCGAATCGACCTTCCCCTTCTCGGGGGTGGGCGGTGGTAGTCCTTTCTTTGAAACAGGGCGGCGCCTTTTCGGCGCACAGCCTTTGTCATAAAGAATAGTGACTCCGGTCCAAAACTTATGTGTACGAACGCGATGGCCGCTGGCGTAGGCGTCGCGACTGTCGCGATATACCTCTTCCTTAGAATCAAGGAAATGACAGTGAGTGATTCTGACGTCGTCGAGGTCATCATGAGAAGGTCCATCCGGCGGAAGAGGTTTGGAGTCATCCCCAAAGAAGTCCTTCCTGGCTTGAACGTGATATCGATGCCAGGAATTCTCTTCGTCAAAACGCATCCAGTAATCCTTGCTAGCAACGGAAGATGAAGATCCCGCCTCATGGTGTCCATCAGAGCAACCGTTCTCATCCTCTATACGAGGGAGAGTGGCATCATCCTCATCTTCATGAGAGAACCTGCCTTCGTCAAAATCAAAGATCTCCCTCTTTCCGTCGGGCTTAGCACCGGTACCAGGCGAAGACGCACGAGTCCGATCAGCGCGATAGGAAGTTACCTCTCTCGTTCGAAGCTCATAGGGCTTCAGCATGGGGAAGACGAACGGCTCATCAGAGTTGTGGTATATCTGTTTGACCTGATGAACACTAGGCTTGGTATATCCAGCCTGAAAATGTTCAAGATCGGCAACGTAGTAATCTCCCTTCCAAATTCCACCGGGTTCAAGGCGGTAACCAAGAAAGATCCCAGGCTTAGCGACAGGAGCGAACTTGGGGGTCTTATTCGCATCTTGTTCTTCTCCAGGAACAGCTGGAGCAATGCTGGAAGAGTCTTCTTCGTGGTCAGAAGAGAAAGGATCGAAAGTCGAGTTACGAAGGGCCTCTTCGATTTCACCAGCCGACATGGGTTCGTACTCGTCGTCAGATGGTGGGACACTCTCGTCATCAGGATTGCCCCATTTTTCGAGAGCATGGACGTCGACTTGGAAGTATGTCTCGCCGAGCCATTCCTGAGATTTATTATCCCTCGGGTCAGAAAGAGTACGCCAATTTTCAGACTGCAAGCTGTCGGTCTCACCGTTAGCATAGTTGATGACTGTGAGAGCCTCGTCGGCGAGGAAGCGAGGATCAATGGGGCAGTTAGTCCCGCGAGGATCGAAGAGTTTGGTACGGAGACATCGATGAATGCGTATGACGCACTCGTTTTCAGCGTCCTTGACCCAGTAATCGCCATCATCATTGCTTTCGGCGGCGTTTTTGACCCCCCCTTTTCAAGCCGGCGCGGTTTAGGCGCGACAGGGTAGAAATCAATCAGACAGCCGAAAGGAAGCAGCTTCCCCCTGAATGGGAGAAGAGGATGTCTTTTAGACCAGGCGCTTCCACCCCCTCGATTTTCGATGTTACGGGCAACGCTGAAGAACTTCGTTGCGTATGGCCACCATCTGGCTTCAAGTCCGGCTTGACGGAGAAGGACCCTAGCACCGTGAAGAACGAGCTTGACCTTATTCTCAATGATGCCATTAGTCTTAGGCATTCCAGGGGTAGACCATTCGTGAATCCATCGTAGCTCTTTGCACGCACTAACAAGCTCCTTGGCTTGGTCAGTGTGCATCATCTTGACGTCACATCGAGAACCAGCAAAACGATTGAACGCGTCAACCGTGTTGGAGTCGGTACGACTCATAACCATAACGTCAATCCATGAAGTTGCAAGATCGTAGAAAACGACAGCATCGGCTTCACCGTTTATTCCACGATCACGAAGCCCTTTCAACACCATTGTATCAGCTGTGACAAGGTCGCCAAAGTCCTCGGCTCCGTGACCACCAGCGCCGCGCTTTCGATACAGGCGAACATTCTCCGTCTTTGCCCTTTGGCAATGAGAGCAGTAGGGATTCTTGGGTAGGTGAGTCATCAGATGTCGAAGGGTAATGGCGTCGGCCTTCCAGTCCTCAGCATTCTTAAGAGGCCCATGCCCATCCAACTCAACAACATCACCCTCGAGGTCAGCCTCAAATGGAGAAGCGTTGTCGGGAGACGCAGGGACGTCCGAGACTTCATGTCTCGGAGCAATAGGATCACCCTCAACGGGCATCTCTTCAGGAAGAGCGAGAGGAGCAGGAACTGCTGGAATATCATCGTGCACAGCGTCAGGTGGGGAACCAAAACAGCAGCGAGAGACAGGGAGATACGGAACGTTATTCACAACGTCAAGCACGATTTCCCGCCCATTAGGTCCACGTAGAACAGGTAGGTCACCCGCGGGCCAGCTGAATGAGTAGCCTTGTTCCATGCACCGTTTGCCGATAGAGATAAGGGAGGGAGTGTTGCTCATGACGTGAGCGTCAACGACTTCCTCGATGGGTCATGTCAGCGGTGATACTACCGAGCGTGGTGGCAGTACCGTTCGCAGTCTGGAGCGAATGGGATCGTCCAATTTTCCGGATCATGGTCCGTTCGGAAGAACTCAGCTCGTTGAGGCCGATGAGGTCAATAGGACAGCCAGTGTCAGCGAGCCAACGAATAGATCTCTCTTGACCAGGTGCGGATGGCAGTGATGACATCCTTGAAGCTCGAATCATGAAACGCCTACGGATAGGATTGGATTCGGGGAAATCACCCTCCTGATCAAGGGCGACTTGCTCCTGCAAAGAGGCGGCGCGTAGAATGGCCTTCTCGGTATGCCGCGCTATGGTGGTCTTATTCGCATCTTTGAACTCGCCACGGTGCGTATATCCAGGATTACGACTACGTTGGGGCACGTGTCTAACCTCCTTCATGGGGTTGTCAGCATCAACGATGAGATCCTCGACGAAAGGAGAGTCGATTATTCGAAGTTCCCTTATCTGTTGGTGAGGGTCAGCCACAATGGGTGCAGCTGAATGCCATGCGTCGAGCTTGGACTCATCAGAATAGTACCAAAACGTAGTCCTGACTTTGAATCCACCGATAGGAGAGAAAAGGGATGATCGACGATTAAACTCGCAGATGGGAAGATCCTGAATGATGCGATCTTCACTGATCAGTTCAGTCCTTCGCCACACCAACCATTTCCGATCTGGACCGCCGCCGGTTGTGCCTTGATACATACAGGCATTTTTGTCGGTTCGTGACCAGATTGAGGCGTCTTCTGGTGGTGCAAATCGAATCTCTTGATCGTGAGGGGAGCTCGAGCTGACCTGCATGGTGTTGCCAATTGCCGGACAAGCGACAAGATCAAAGAGGGAGACCTGTGGGTGACGGCCCGCCCCTCTCAGAAATGCTCGTCAACTCCCGGGGCAGGACTGTCAAGACGAGGTCCATGTGGGTTTGCTCGTTGTTCTTCATGTTGATCAAGGGCGGGAGCACTTGGCTTCGGAGGAAGGGGAACAACATCAGGAGGAGGCTTGACGTGCTTGTAGCTGCATTTGACCTTGGTACACTTACCATATTTAAGCCATTCCTGACAGTATCCGGGATAAATAAGATCAGGATCGATCTTGGGAGACTTGGGCTTATCGGTAGTGTGCGCAAACTTGCATTCGGTTCCCCAATTGCATACACCTTTCTCCCAGTCATAACATATGCCGGGGGCGGCAGGCGAACCGTTGTTGGAGCGATCCCTACTTGTATCGCGCCTATCACGGCTACTGCGTCTCGGGTCGTCGGATCTCCTGCCTTCGCGGCTGGATCTTCTCGGCCGACCCTCCCTTCCAGGGGAATCGCGTTTGGGCCTACCGTCACGGTTGTCAAGGTGCTTGTCATCCCCAAAAGGAGATGGCCTCCGAACGCCTGGCGCAGCAGCATTCCTATGCGGGGATTGACTGTTGTACTTCTCTCTGATGTCCTCAACGTTGTGACGTGTACGCCGTCGAGAGACGGCATTGCGAGCCGCTTTCATGATCCATTCATAGTTCTGGACCTCTGTGTGTCTATCCCAATGCTGTATGTCGGGTAGAAGGCACGGTGAGTGTCTGACTTGCTCGAAGAAAATGTGTTGTAATACAGTAGGATCTATGGGAGCAGTTATGCCGCCAAGGTAGCCCTCCCATTTGTCGAGGTATTTCTCGAGTTGCGGTTCTCCAGAACCGGCACTTCGATTGAGGGTAAGGCGGAAAAGCTCATTCGTGCGAATGGATTGACTACCGACCTCGTCAGGGCGCAGATAGTCAACCAAACACCAGAGTATCTGCCTGCTCTTCAGCCTTGTTCCCCGTTTTACCTGGGCTTCCTCAGTCAATCGGGCGATGCGCGAAGTGACGGGCTTGGACATGATGCACTTCCTCAGGGCAGTGTTGAACGCATTGTCAAGAGTGGGATAGAGGCAATCGCCATCAAGATCTTCAATGCACTTCGCATTTTCGACACTCATGACCCAATCCATGGCGTATTGAGAATCGTAGCTGAAAGCATTGCTGACGATCTCCCGAACGTTGGTTATCCAATCACGTAGCTCATGTGGACTTGGCTCCTTGGGTAAGTCAACCGGGGCACATTTACTCGCCGCAGGCGGGAGGCTACTCATCATAGGACGAACGGCCTGACCAAACACGTTGGGAGGAAGAGTGCGATCCCTTCCAATTGAAAGGGCACAAGAGGCGCAGTATCCGAAGTGAGAGGGACAACATGCCTCGCACATAGAGGCTCTACACATTTCGCACGTGGCAAAAGCTGGAGCCTGGCCGGGAACATTAGACTTGACGATGATGTTGCATCGATCACAGGTTCGCTCCTCAATGGAGGACCTTCGGGTATCTGCACGACCAAGGCAAGAAGGGTCAGCACTCGGATGGATGTGAGCTCCAAGACCAGGAGGATGACCAACGTCGGCGCGCCCAACGACTCCTCTTGAAGTGCTACGTAGTAGCAGAGATTGAGGATCACGGTATTCAGCGGTGCCAGGTTCGTATCTGCCTCTTATCACTCCCTGCGATACGCCATGTTCAACATGACCAGTGAGGACAGAGTTGAGCTTTGCACTGTAGTGATCCTCGCGTGGCGCGGAAGTGCCAGAGCGACCGATGACCGGCGACGACATAGCTCTACTAGGCATAGGGCCAGCGGAGCATCCGGTATATCCGCCGCCACCGTCATGGTTGGGGCGAGGTGTGGTGTTCCCGGCGTCGTTCCTACCATCGGCAGGTCTGGAACCGGGTTCCGGTTTCCCGTCATGTTGATGGCCGCCTCTGAAAGGGTTCTGATCTTGATCACCAGGATTGTAGCTTGGACCACGATGCTTGGGCTTACCTTCACGGTTAGACCGCAAGCATCCTATGCATACAGGAGAAATAGCGTTAGAAGCCCCCGCCTCGCTCAGAGAAGCAAGATGTGAGTTACAGTAGTCATCATGACACACCGTACATTTTTGCAGGCCATGTCTCCCCCCTTTTCCCCAACAAGTGCGACACCGAGGAAGGAGGTCACTACACTCAGTGCAAACTGAGCAGTCATGATCGTAACATTCATTGCAAACGGATTTGCTACATTTCCTGCATGGAAACCGAGGCTCGCGGTGAGGTCGATCATGTGCCCTTTCAAGAGGGCATCGTTCCCTTGGGGGTGGAGCTGAACCAGCACCTCGTGTTGTGGGAGCGGCAGCGGTGATCGGCGATCCAAAATTGGGGACGGAAGGAGTACACGGTGGAGTAGTAGCAGGAGGGACGGGGACAGGTGACATGGTGCGCCGAGGTACAAATGACGGCGGGCCCGATGACATTCCCTGAGAGGAAGGTACGGTATCACCGGATTTCTCCCATGTGTCCATGCCAGTAGCCAATGAAATTCCGGCACAGGCCGAAGACGAGGCTCGTAGCTGGTGATCGCCCCGAATCTCATCAATGATGAAGTGCAGCTCGTTCAACCTGAGAGCCATCTTCATGACGTGCTCTTTGGTCTCCCTTACTGTCTTCGAATCCTCGGAGTCTTTCAGCAACTTCATGTGCTTAGCGAGGATTATTACATTCTGCTTCAACTCGTCGTATCGCTTAGACTGAGTAGCAAGGTGACTTGCGACCCCATCACCAAACTTCTTCATTTCGGTCTGAGAGACAAGCCGTTGTACGTATGATTCGATGTTTCCTCTCACAGACCGCTCATTGCTAAGGGTACCCTCCATAGCAATAACGCTCCGAGAATTAGCTTCAATATCATCCTTCATTTTACCAATCTCGGCTTCGAGCTGGCCTATGTCGGAAAACTTCAACAGCTGCGCCTTCATGTTTTCGAGAGTTTCCGCTTGCTCTCTGAGCTGTGAAGCAGAGATGAGGACAGCCTTTGACTTCTCGTCATATGTCTTCAACTTCTCGTCAACGTGCAACCGCATCTTGTCTCTCCAGGAATCGATTTCTCTGAACTTGCCTTCATGGCGTTCAAATGTGCGGGCAACAGCATCGAAAGAAACTTCGACCTTCTTCTCAAAGGCATCAAGGCGTTCCTTAATGGAACGTACTTCATGCACGCATTCCTTGACGTTTTCCTTGCAGCCCGCAATCTCAGCACTGCACCTGCCGATTTCATCCTTGCAGCCCTTTATCTCGTCTCGAATGGAGATGAGCAAGTGCTCCATTGCAGAAGGACCATCACCCTGATATCCAGCTCCCGATGATTGAGGTCCACTAGAAGTAGAAGCCGGAAGGACGCTCTCTTCAACATGTCGTCCAGGTGCCACTCCTTGTCGAAGGGCATCAGGAGGAGTGCCGATGTTGAAAAACTTTGCGGCATAACCTTCATAGTTGTTGCCACCCTTGGGTCGCTGGACATTTATCTTATTGCTGCGCGTCCGATCCTCGGTAGGCCTGATATTGCGGTTCCTAGGCGTCTGCATCACAGACTCATCATCATTGTCCTTCTCAGACATTGGCGCATTTGAGCTTAGGCCCGAGCCCCCTGAGAGAATGGGGATGTCAACTGGCTCGGATGGTAAGGGAGGACGAGATCTCATTCGGAGGGCAGCTTCACGCTTCTCCGCCGATTCCGAGCTCCTCTTTACCGATCTGGAGTCAAGCTCCATGTCGCAAGGGTGCGATCCAGCCTCGATCCTCCCGCTCAGTTCGGGTTGTGCAAGGTCAAGGTGTGGAACCGGAACATTCAGCTTGGGAGATAGGATTTTGGATACCCTACTGGGTGGAAGCGAGACAGTTCTCCTCTCAATTGAAGGATCATGAATATCTTCATCAGGGTTGCCTGGAACAGTTTCATCATCAGCTACGCCCTTGATGGGCGGCTGATGAAACGGAATGTCCATTGGATTGAGAGGAACACGCCCATCAGCGAGGTCTTCCTGTCCGGAGGCAATGCTGATGTGGGAATCTTGTGTCTCCTCGACATCAATGACGATGGGCCCAGACTCCGCTCGGGTCCTTGGACCATGTAGAATTCCGCCCAGGGCGGAACCGAGTCCATCATGATGATGCAAGCCAGCTGAATGCGGCCCGCACTTCGAAGGTTGTTGAAAGGGCGGTTGATCTCTGTCCTCGATGGCTGGGTTACCTGATGTGGATGTGAAGATTCCTGCATGCATTGATTCAGTGACATCAGGAAAATCCTCAATTGGGTCTTCATCAAGGTTATCAGGATTATCAAATGCCTCGTGAGGAAACTGCGAGATTGCCGAAAACTCGGGAATACCGCTTTGTGAAATGGGAGCACTCCAGTCAGCCTCATACAATGAAGCAAAATCAAGACCCGCGATTTCCATGGGGTTCCCAACCTCGGCGACGATCTGACTGAGATTGGCGGGAGTTCCTTGAATTCCCATGCCGATTATCTGGTCAACCTGACATGTAAGGGACCAAGGTTGATCAGATTGAGTCTGACAGGGCTGGCGGAGGTCCTCATCACTTGCCTGAACGGCCTCAAACGGTAGAGTCCTCACGTCCTGATTTGGTGGAACCACATCCTCTGCACGAGGGGTTCCGTCCTCAATTTGAAGAACAGCAGGATGAAGTGGAACATCTCCGTCATCATCAAAAACGACCTGGGAGAGGATCCACTCGTCATTAACCACTCCGGGGTGTGGTTCTGCGGCCGTCATCGGAGGAAGAGGCCATAGTCGACCTGAACGGTCAACAGTGGCGGGTTGGCGCGCGAGGCGCTGGACGGGGTCTTCGCTTTCTGCGAACCCAGGTCCACGATGAGAAGCTCCAGAAGAAGTCATTGAAGACGTAGAGGAGCAAAAGGCGGGTCACGACCCGCAACCGGGCCACCAGCCACAGCTGAATGCTGTTTACGGCTGATAACCTGCGGTTTTGGGTGAAAAGTATTTACCCAGGGAATCAAATGGGTACACGTAATCCACGAAGTACCCAAAGAACCCAATCACACAACTCAGGGAAGTTGTGGCTGGGACCAGGAAGTGGGGCGTGACAAAGTAGTTGGATTGAATGGTGAAGGAAAACAAGTAGCAAAGGGAGACCTCAATCAAGCCCAGGTAGACCTGCCAACCAGCCAGGTACCCCCTACACCCAGAAAGCAGCAGCCCCGAGGAACTTTTCCTGGAGGATGAAGCTGTCCGCCGATGTATGGCGCCTGCACGCAGATTCAGGTTTTACCTGCACGGGAGATAAAAGTCTTGAGCTAGGCAGCGCGATTCGCGCATGCCTGTGAGGAAATGACACGTGAACAAAACACAGAATTAATTAAGTTAGCGATACAATATATCAAAAATAAAAATGTAAATATTAATATACATGGGGAAAAAGAAAAACAAAAAGAATAAGACAGAATCAACTGTTTCTTCAACAGATGGAGACAGTGAAGAAGTTATTAATAAAACGGCAGTTGTTGAGTTTGCTTGTCCTATGTGTAAAAAGATGTTGGAAATGAAGAATGAATTAGAAATATCAAAGAAAGGGAACTGCAAATGCAGTTGTATACCAGTTGGTTTTAAAATAAGTAAATCAGATAAAAAAAAATGAATATTGATAAATCCAAAGACGGTGTTATAAATTTAGAAACAGACGTCCATAATATTGCTATACGCTTTGGGAGGGGAGTTACTCCATCCGATAATGGAGAAAATGAAACACAGGAAACTATACGTGAAATGATGAAAAAATAATAGTTAAAATTATTTGTATTATTATTTATAATGCAAGATGTTATAAATAATATTATTAAATTCATTGATGTAAAAGAATTGAAATTAAATAATTTTATTGAAGCATATAACGAAAATGATATATTAATTCATTTTGTTAATGACTTTAGAAATAGTAAAATTGATTTTAACATGTTTTATAATTCTATTAATTATGTTGATTTATTTGAACAATCGGATTTAAAATTTTATTGTAAAATAATATATTCATATACTTTAAGATTTATTGCTAATTATGATAATAAAAATGCTATTCAGTTTTATGAAATTACATTGAGAAAAATGAATAATATTTACAAAAATAGTAACATTAATGTTGTTAATGTGTTTGAATGTATTAAATGTTTAATAATTTATATTACAGATAATATTGAAAAGTTTCATAAATATTCAAAATTTAGAAAAACTATTATTTGTAATTTAATTGGTAAATTGAATAATCATTTAACGAGTTACACAATAACTAATTTTGAATTGACTTATAATGATATATGATTTTGTAAAATAAAAAGTTTAGTTTTAAAAGTTTTATTTTATAATATAATATATATTTACATGGACGAAGGATTAGAAAAGATTGTTAAAAAACTGAATAAGGTTTTAGAACAGAATAAGAATATTTTAGAAATCTTACAAGAAATGGAAAAGAAGAACCCATTCACAAACAGTTATCAAAGTAAAGAAGTAGATAGAACCAGTGGCGAATATAAAAATAAAAGAAATATTTATTTAAACAAACTTAATAACAAAGAAATTAAAGAACCAAAGTCTTCCACTATGACATTTTATCAAATTGACTATGATGAAGATACAGGGGTTTATTCATAATATATAAACACTTAATGACAAAACAACATACAAAAATAGAATATGACAAGGAACTGACACTTTATGTTTAATCATTAACTAACAAAATTTCGTGTCTCAAAAGCGGTTTGTTTATTTCTGCTACTTTGTAAGTTTTATTGCCCATAATATCATATTCAATTTTATCAATATTGAATATTTTATTAGACCATTTAGGGTTATACTCCTTTCTGTCGGTGTAATTGCCCCTTTTCTTTTGGAACACTTTGACCTTATCATTTACTACTATTCTTGGATATTTTCTTTTGTTCTTTTCTCTCAGATTGAGATTGACTTTTACATTTATTTCATTGTCGTCCTTGTGTGCTTCAGACGGTGTCATCCTTGTTGATGAGTGTGATGTGCTGTTATACTGTTTCAATGCTGGCGTTAGGGCGTCGGTCCATTTCATGTTGTTAAACCTAACTCTATCGTGAATTTTGTTTTTCATCGTTCTAATAAAACGCTCGGCTACATTTGCGTGGGTCTTCGTGACGATGTGGTTTATTCCTTCACTGTTGAAGAAATCCTGAACTTGATTTTTAGTTGCAAGCGCGCCATCGTCATCTGTATAGACCCCAAGGGGGTAACCCATAATTTTGAAACTTTCCTGAAGTGCCTTTAGAACACTAGCACCATCACGATTGAACATCGGAACAACATGTGCCAGTTTACTGAAAATGTCAATGGTTACCAACGCATACATTGGAGTGTCCTTATCCTTAACAAGTGGCGTCATATACATTATGTCACATTGGTACTCCCATCTAGAAAACGGCGCGGTATAGGAATTAGTGCCTCTATAATTTTTGATTTGTTTATTTGGTTGTTTCTTTAAGAAAGACTTAACATCCTCTAGTGTTATTGTTGGGTCTTCTTCCTTTGCCTTTTTATGTGTTGCTTGAATACTACCATATCCAGTATCCAGATTGTAATAAACATTACTTATAACCTCGTCTTTTGTTAATCTTCTTGCCATTATATTATTAATTAGAAAGAAATTGTTTTAAACAAATGATAAGTAAAGATAATTATGGAGAATCGTTATAAAAATGGCAAGATTTACAAAATAACCGATAATGGTTATAACAAATGTTATATAGGAAGCACATGCGAGACGTTAAGTCAAAGAATGTCACGACATAGATTTAAATATAACCATTACTTGAAAACTGGTAAAAAGGAAACGAACATTGTTTTAGTGTTTGACGAGTATGGTGTTGAAAATTGTAAGATTGAACTGATAGAGGAATTTCCGAGTGATAGTAAATCAATGCTTCAAAGACAAGAAGGCATTCATATCAGGAACAATGACTGTGTCAATAAAAAGATAGAAGGAAGAACACATAAAGAATACCGTGAGGACAATAAGGAAAGACTAAGTCAAAAAGGCAAAGAATGGTATGAACATAATAAGGAATACTGTGCTGAAAGGGCAAGAACAAAACGAGAATTATTTAATGACGAAGTAAATGAACAAGCGCGGAAAAGTTATTACAAACACCAAGACGAAATAAATGAAAGAAGAAGAGACCAATACCAAGAAAAGAAAGAAGAAGTAAATGAAAGAAGAAGAGAACTATATGATGCAAGTAAAACTACATTGAATGAAAAAAGAAAAGAAACAGTTGAATGTGAGTGTGGGTCAATTACAAGAAAAGCAGATATGAGCAAACATATTAAAACTAAAAAACATCAGGAATGGTTAAAGCAAAATCAACCAGAACCCGAACCCCTCAACATAAAATAAAAACTACTTAAAGAAATATTAACTTATTATATTAAGTGAAAATATGACTGAAATAAGATTAGAGGACTTGAATTTAGAAAATGTCGGAGTGATTGCCGACTTATCAAACTGGACACCATCAGACGAAGAAGATGATGATAATGACAGTTATAGAAAGGAATTAGAAGAAGAGTCGAACAAAATAAAGGATTTCATCAAGAGACGCCCTTTGCCACCAGTTGATGAAAACGAAGAATTCTGGAAAGATGTTATTAACAGGTTTAGGGATAATAGCGGATTAAACTTGATGACAATATACTCATTTGTTAGGTTTGACATCATGAAAGAAATGTATGAAAACCTAACAGATGAAGTCATCATAAAAGACTGTGGTAAAAAGTTAAACCGAGATGGACAGTTTAATGCTATGATTATTAATCACTATATCTTATCGGGAGCGATACGGAAACTAAACATAGAAGACAGTCTAGTAGATGGTCAGATGCGAATTATTGAATTCTGGTGGGATGGAATAGGTGGATGGAAAGCGTGAGTGATTTAGTTTAATGATATTATTCTATTATAATATGACTAAACAATGTAAACTTTTATAACCTTTAATTATACTGTAATTTTAACCTATAACAAAATTTCAATGACAACACATATATCAAAACAAATACACCACCAACACCCCAGAACTTGATAACTACTAAAAGGGCCAACTCTTTCAAATGAAAAAAATGTCGGCCCCCAGAAAATCCACCCCTAACACCCTACAACAAAATATAGGATGAAATCAAACAAGGGTGTTAAAACATTGGATAACAACATTTGACCCAATAACCCCAACACTCCTCCCTCTTCACCCCAGGGCCCCTACTTTCTCCATTTTTTTTGGGGGGGGGGGGGGGGCGTAGCGAAAGTGACGGATTGCAGAACCTTATGCCGCATGAAGTTGCGAGAGTGAAATTTGTGCAGGGTGTTTAAACCAGAAAAATCCATAGTTTGAGCCACCAAACTCCCAAACTGCCTTTGGTTTCCGGCCAGGGTATGGTTCAAACAAATTTGTTGCCCAACCCTGTTTGTGTGTGTGTGTACCCTTTCTAGATGACATACGGCCAAAGCAGATCCTCATCGATCTCTCCACGGACCTCACGAGATGAATCGACGTTCTCCATGTCAAGGCTTGGTGTGTTGTTCTGTGTCTCTTTGTTTGCTTGCTTGCCCGCTTGCTTTCGTTCTCTCTTTCTGTTTTCTGTTCAGTATTTGTTTGGATGGTTGTGTTGTGCTTTGCTGTGGTATGCTGTGCTTGGTTGTGTCATCCCATGCTGTGTAAGTGCACTATGTGGTTTGGCATTGTCGTACTGTTATCAAGTATGACTAATATAAAGAGGCAAACAAAACACCTGATTGCCCTATGCTCATGATCTTATCATATGTTTAATGTTACCCTACTCCATTCTATGTCAGCCCGTGTGCCTGGTTTGTTTCTTCCTGTGTTGCAGGCTGCTTTTTGAGTTTCTTTTTTTGTTTTTTTTTTCGGGTCTCGTGTCCAGCTCCCGGCATCCATTTTGAGGGGTGTTTTCGTGCAAGGCATTTCCCTGGGTTCATTCATGGAGTCCCCCGGAAGAAATCCCAAACAGGTGTGGGTTAGTTTGGTTAAAAATAGATGGCACTGGTTTAGATGGGGCGTCTTCCATTTACCAGGGCCGTCGATTTTTCCAAAGGCCACCTATGTGTGTTACTGTAGAGGTAAATCCACAAAGGAAGTTTGACAACACAACATGTTCACGGCTCTAAACGGTGGGTTAAAGGGAACCCCCCCCCCAGACATATGTTTTGAGAAGCCCTCCACATGTGGCCCCCTTTTCTGGCCCTAGCTTCCCTCAGAGACACTTGGCCTTCCGCTCTGCGGCGATGGCCTAAACTGCTGGAAACTCGGTGAATGGGGTCCACACGCGCTTACTGGTGCTTGTGCCGGAACTATCTGGGTATGTGTTTGTGTGTGTGTGTGTGTTTGTGTGTGTGTGTGTTTACAGGGTACCCTGCTCAGGTTGGTCTCAGGGGAACCCAACAGGACAAACACCACCCAGAGGGGTCGCCCTATTTTGACACATACCCATTTCCCCGAACCATTATGCAGGCTCAAGCTGTTGCGCTGCTTCAAACCAGATGTCC
The DNA here is from genome assembly GCA_963377175.1 of Effrenium voratum. Taxonomy (NCBI): domain Eukaryota; class Dinophyceae; order Suessiales; family Symbiodiniaceae; genus Effrenium; species Effrenium voratum. Next base: position 36,202 of record CAUJNA010000685.1, on the reverse strand, counting down.
TTATGAAGCCTATAGGGTTTGCTTTCTAAGCCCCTTTGCAGGTACTAGTAAATAAAGACACCACTCGAAGCGGGCTTCTACACGAATAGAAAGTCTCCGTTTATGTTCAAACAACTTCTGGAAGTTTGCGTTGTCAAATTATAAGAAGCTGACCGATTCGGGGGTAAAATGAGCGAACACCCACAAGTTGAATCCCCCCTGTGGGGATGCCCCAAGGTTTCCGGTATGGGATTCCTTGTTTCCGGCTCGTAAATGTCCGCTGGTTCGAGGAGTATCAGGTCCAGGCTGCCTGTTCGAGCAAGTTCGTCTTCGGCAAGAAGTTTAGCTCCCCGGTTTTGAAGCGCAGTCATGGACCGCCAATTTGGGCTATAGAGGATAAGCTTTTCCACAGAATATGTCTTATGTTCCCCTGTGTTAAAGGGAATCGATCACTGACATATCCGTTAAGCCTCTAAGCCCAGGCAGGTGATATCCCATAGCTTTCTTTAGATCCCTCAGGACTGGAGGGCCCCTACTCCTTGGCTCCTTTGAGTAGCAGAGGTCGTTAATTCTGAATGTTAGCGGAGGTCCCTCAAAAGAAAGAATATTGTCCGCGGGATAGGCTTCATCCGTCCTTCTTATGCACCACCCCCCCCCCCCCAACAACTATTTGTTTTTTTGGGGTGGGGGAAACGGATGTCATATATATATATATATATGAGAGTCGTCCGAAAGGTCCTTGTATTGCAATATGAAGGGGAAGACCTTTTGGTCTTAGTGTTGACCTCCGCGAAAGTTCCGCGAAAGGGTCCGCGAAAGTTATTTTTTGTTCGCGAAAGTTTTGCGTAACGGTCATGTTTTAAGTCAATGACGCAGTTCGATACCCTGCTTGGCCGGAAGACTACCGGAAGATTAGCGGAAGACTACTGGAAGACTACGGGAAGACTACCAGAAGACTACCCGAAGACTACCGGAAGACTGCCGGAAGACTACGGGAGGACTACCGGAAGACTACCGCAGGATTACTGGAAGACTGCAGGAAGATTACCGGAAGACTCCGGGAAGACTACCGGAAGATTACTGGGAGACTACCGGAAGACTACGATCAGAAGACGACTGGATGACATACCAGAACACTACCGGAAAACTGCCGGGAGACTACCGGAAGATTACCGGAAGACTACCGGAAGACTACTGACTACCAAAAGCGCAAAAGGCTACGGGAAGAAGACTACCATGCGTGCGTGTGCTCTTTGTCAAGAGCTCTGCGCTCTGAAGCCTGGGTGGTTTTTCGCGAAAGTTCCGCGAAAGTTCCGCGAAAGATCCGCGAAAGTCGCGCCTCGATTGCAAAGGGGAAGTACTTTCTGAGCGCCGCTTTATTCAGTGTACAGACTAACTTTGTAAAACGCAAGTTGAGCCTTTCCAGCCGGAGCTGTGGAAGTGCATGTCGTGTACTGGCTTGGTGCTGTCCCTTTTCAGGCGCCCCTTCGGTTCATAGCAAAGGCAAGTTCTTGGGCAACAGCTTGTGAAGGAAAGACCCTGTTTCCTTTGGGACTTACTTGTTTATTTCAGGGATGTTGCAGAAATAGGCCCGCGAAAGTTCCGCGAAAGGGTCCGCGAAAGTTAAATTTTTTTTCGCGAAGATGGCGGTTTCCGGGAACAGGAATTTCAGACAACAGCCATATATATATATATATCCTTTGTATGGTGGCATATGGTGGCTATATAGTGGCCGTACACCGTTTTCAGCCTGCCCCGGCAGTGAGTGGTCTAGGGGGTAGTGGAAACCATCTTGGACAGTCTTTGTTATTGTCCAGGCTTCTTGCTCGGAGTTTGCCATTTGCCATTGAGCACAAGGTTGGCAGTAGCCGGCGGACATGAGGCAATAAAATTCTATTCATAGGTGTCTCTTTGAGGTCGTTTGGTTCTAATCATTTAAATTTAATGGTCACCCCTGATTAGTAAAGGGCCCCGCCCCTTTCAAGGTCGAGAATGTTTGGACAAGCCCGCAAAACGGAGATTCTTGGAGGAGCCCCCTGATTAATCTGGAGCCCCTTCAGTCCTCGTCCTTTTACTTCTGGCCCCTTCCCAGCAAATTGAACTGGAAATAGGAACCTGGAGAATCTCTTCGGTCCTTGCCTTCTTGGCCCCTTCTGGGCAATAGGACTTTACATGGCAACATCAGTTTGTTGGTTTGAGCCCAAAAGGGCCCTATCGCAGGGGGGGTGTGTTCTGTTAATGAGGGGGGCTGGCCTTCAAGGGGGGTCGCCTTTGTGAGCTTGAAAACCTTGTCATGTTAAACAAGCTTTAGTACGAAGAATGCATTTTGGGGGAAGCACATTTATTTTGGAAAGTTTGAGGGGTTTAATGGTGGCTTAGTATTGGTGGGTTTAAGCGCGCATTCAGCAAATACTAAGCAAAAAGGAAAGCCGCTTTTCTACCAGTTGTTTGGCTTGGGGGCCGCAAGTGGGGTACCTGTATTTGTGGATTGGGTAGATGTTTGTTTGGGCAAAACCTTGTTGGCCCTTTACTTCATTTAGTATTGGGGAAGCACAAGGGGAACCTTTAATCGGTTTACTAATCGCGGGCTGACATTACCAGTGCCATCTTTCTGATTGCGGTCACCTTTGGTTCTGGTGACAAGGAACTGGATGGACAAACTGTGAGCTGATCGATTCAGGGATAAAACGAGCTCAAACAGACATTTGATTTGTTAAGGTGCTGAACCGTTTGGATTAGCCCAACAGGCCACCAAGACTGAGCCGCATACCTTGTGTGGCATATTCCCGACGTGACTTTAGTGTCCAGCGGTTTGTGCGGAGTGTGTCCGTTTCCATCTCCAAGGACTGGACGTTGCTTAAAGCGGCAACGGTCACTGCGACTGTTGAAAGGTAGGAACATGGGTCCGTAGCTTTGGTCTGGGTGCCAAACAGGGGGAGTACTACAGGTTGCAACCCGAATATGGTGTCCAACGTCTCAGGCACCGTACGCCCGTACGCCCGACCGTTTATCTCAGGTTGGAAGGTCCATGCAGATTCCAATGCCAGTGACATTGTCGCCGCTTGGAATTGTTGCTGTGGGATTTTTTTTCGTGACGTGCGCTAAGCGGATTTTGCAGCCGAAAACGCGAAAACGGGAAAACCGCGAAAACCGCGAAAACCGCGAAAACGCGAAAACCGCGAAAAATCGCGAAAACCGCGAAAACGCGAAAACCGCGAAAACGGGAAAACCGCGAAAACCGCGAAAACTGGAAAATCGCGAAAACCGCGAAAACGGGAAAACCGCGAAAACCGCGAAAACCGCGAAAACCGCGAAAACCGCGAAAACCGCGAAAACGGGAAAACCGCGAAAACCGCGAAAACGGGAAAATCGCGAAAACCGCGAAAACGCGAAGACAGCGAAACGCAAACACGGGAGAACGGTGAAATGGCGCAAGCTTCATTCAAGAAAAAAGGCGAAAGCCACGAGAGCCAGCAACGGAGTTTTCAGGTTTTCTTGGTTTTCTCGGTTTTCTCGGTTTTCTCGGTTTTCCGGTTTTCTCGGTTTTCTCGGTTTTCCGGTTTTCTCGGTTTTCTCGGTTTTCTCGGTTTTCCGGTTTTCCGGTTTTCTCGGTTTTCCGGTTTTCTCGGTTTTCTCGGTTTTCCGTTTCTCGGCTTTCTCGGTTATCTCGGTTTTCTTGGTTTTCTCGGTTTTCCGGTGTTCTCGGTTTTCTCAGTTTTCCGGTTTTCTCGCGCGAATTTTGCGCTATCGTATCCTGTAATATCCTATCATGTCCTACCTTACCCCGTGTTAGCCTATCTGAACATGTCTTATCCTATCGTATCCCATCATAGCCTATCTTATCCTATCTATCTATATATCTAGTTATACATATATCTATTTATATATATATATTATCCTATACTATCCGTGATTATCTTATCATATCCTGCCTTGCGCTGTCTTATCATGTTTTATCATGTATTGTCCTGTCTTCTCCTATCTTACCCTAGCGTAGCCTACCTTATCTTTTGTGTCTGTCTATCTATCTACCTATCTACCTATCTACCTATCTATCGTATCTATCCTATCTAGATGTCATATCTATAAAAGCGTTCCTATCTGTCCTATTTAACTCATCGTATCTATCTTATCTAGGTTATCCATCTTAGCTATCTGATAAGCCTTATACGTCTATCATATCGATCATACCGATCATATACTATTTACCGTATCTATCTTGCCTACCTTATCCTATCTTATGATATACTATCCTAACTCATCCTATCTTATCCTACCTTATCCTAGCTTATCCTAGCTTGTCCTATATTATCCTATATTGCCCTATCTTTCCCATGTTGGCCTATCTTGCCGTGTCTTATCCTATCTTAGCCTATCTTATCCTATGCATCTATCCACCTATCTATCTATATACCTACCTATCTCTCTATCGTATCCTATCTTATCCTATCTTATCCTACCTCATCCTGTCTCATCCCATCTAACCCCATCTTATCCTATCATAGCCTACCTTATCCTATCTTATCCTATCTTACCGTACCGATCCGATCTTATCCCATCGTATCCTCTCTTATCCTGTCTTACCCCCTGTTATCATACCTTATCTTGCACTTGTCTATATGTTCCTATCGTATCCTATCCTTTCTATGTATCTATCCATCGATCTATCTACCAACCTGACCACCTACCTAGCTATCACATCTATCCTATCTCTCCTATCGTTCCTATCTGTCCCATCATATCTACCATATCTATTTTGTCCTATCTTATCTATCTCATCTATCTTATGTGTCATATCTATCGTATCTGCCTTATCTACATGACCTACCTTGTCTTTTCTTATAATAGATTATACTGTATTAACCTATCTTAACTTATCGTACCCTGTTTTATCTAACCGTATCCCATCGTGTCCTAGCCTATCCCATGTTATCCTATCTTAGCCTGTCTTACCCTATCTTATCATATCTTATATATCTTTCCCATCTGTCCTATCTATCCCATCATGTATAGCTTTTCTATCGTGTCTATCCTGTCTATGTGATTTATCTTATGCCTTATCTGCCTTATCTGCCTTATCTACCTTATCTACCTTGCCTACCTTTACAGCATCCTGTCTTAGCCTACCATAATTTATCTTACCCTACCTTATGCTATCTTATCAGGTCTTGTCCTGTCTTATCCTAACCTACCCCATGTTAGCCTATCTTACCGTGTCTTATCCTACCTTATCCTAGCCTAGCCTATCTTATCCTATGTGTAGATCTATCTCTCTCTAGTTATCTATCTATCTATCTCTATATATATATATGGAATCTTAGTTTAGCCTACATATGGAATCCTAGGTTAGCCGATTTTATCCTATCATGTCCTGCCTTATGCTGTCTTATCCTATCTTATCCTAGCTTCCCCTATCTTATCCTATCGAATCCTACCTTATCCTATCGAATCTTATCTTATCCTATGTATCTATCTATCTATCGCATTCGCGACGAGTTGCGACAGTGTGTCTGGCAAAAGCATCAATTTTGTTGTGGCGCGGTATCGCCACCGGTTTTGACATGTCTTGGTTGGATTGTAAATAATTGCTTGACATGTCTTGGCTGGATTTCTTGAATTTGTGCATGGTTCAAAAGGACTAGTTGCACACAGGTGGTGCAATCAAGTGCTTAACACAAGCGCTGCGCGTACAACCCCGTAAGGGGTCGCGGAGCAATGGTCGACCCAGAGGTTTCAACTGCGTGGCGTGGTTTACTAGATGCAAATGGTTTGCAAGGCGCAAAGCTGGCTACGCAACAGGGGGAGGAACAGATGCTGTCGAATTTGCTTGCGATGGAATCAGGTGTGCCACTCACTGACCAATTGGTGGAGATGGTCAAAGGGTGGATTGCAGAAGCTCTTCAGCAGTCAATGTTGGAAGAACGTTTGCAAGGGATGCGTGCTCCAACAGGTCAACTGTGTATTTTTACGCAAAACCAGGAACAAGCTTCATGTGCGTCTGACAGCTTAGTTGCAGCAGTCGAAGCATGGGTGCCTCCTCCTGGTAAGAAACGGCGTGCGTGCCTTACGAAGGGAAATACAGAAGATGAGACATCTGAGCGACAAGAAGAAGAAAATCGCGAACATTTTCTTTGGAGTGAACGGCTGGTGGAAGAGATGAAGCGAATACAAGCCCCGGTGCTGGATGAGCTGGAAGGTACAATTGATCCGGCAAGGGCTCAGATGGCCTTGGCGGGGAAATCGAGGTCAGGGACCATCAAGAGATATTTGAAGACTTGGGATGCTTTCACTAGATGGCTCAAGTTGGTCAAGGGAAAGGAGGTCTTTCCGAATGCTGCGGACCTGGTCGACTACATGTTTGCTAGGAGCGATGAACCCTGTGGACCGAGCGTTCCCACCAGTATTTATAAGGCTGTCTCATGGTTTGAACACCAATGCGGCATTGACGACAAAAACCGTTTGACGACACAGTCTTCAGTGCAACTGGTCCATGAACGTCTGCAGGTGATCTTGGGGAAAGATGCTCCTCCCATCAAGCGTGCGCCTCGCATTCCTGTGGCATTTCTGGAGGCGTGGGAACTAGTCGTCGTGGACACGGATATTCCAGAAGTGTGGAGGATCATAGCTTGGGTAAAGTTGGTCAAGGTGTGGGCTTCACTTCGTTTCAATGATATGCAGCATGTGGAACCTCATCTCGTTAAGGTCTTTCAGGGACGGATGACAACTGTCTTGAGGCAGACAAAGACGTCAGGTCCAGCACGGCGAGTACGTGAACTACCAGTTTGCATCTCAGAGTATGCATACATTCACACTCATGAGTGGTTCAGCGTTGGATGGAAGTTATTGGGGGAACTGGCGGATTTTCCAAGAGATTATTTGCTGCCGAAGATCAACCAGGAAGCGACTGGGTTTCTCAGGCGCATGGCAAGCTACACAGACATGTGTGCCTACTCTGAAAAGGTGTTTGGTCTGATCCGCAGTCAGCGAGCTCAGACGACGGTAATCCCTAAGGTCTTTCAAGGCTTCTGGACAGAGCACTCAGAGAGAGCGACACTGGCATCAGCATTGTCAATCCTGAAGGTGGAACCCACGGAGAGGGACATGCTTGGACGTTGGAAGCCGGAAGGTTCAGAGACATACATGAGGACATACAATGCAGTCATTTCAAGATTGCAAAATACGTTTGCCTTGGCTGCGTCAGGTCGTGATCGTATTCGGTTGCTCGATGAGCGGGAGATCTCGGAGACGGCTCTAGGCTGGCTCAAATTGAGGCGCGGTTTGGATGAGGAGACAGCAAAGGGGCTGGTTTCACTCCTGTTTGTCGGGATCAGCATGACCCCAAAGGGACGGTGTACCGTTTTGGTGGACCCCGAGAGTGACGCAGTTCTTCATGTGGAAGATTCTGAGAGCGAACGGGAACACGCCAAGAAGCCTCGGAAATCGCAGGCTGGGTATTTACTTGTCCAGATCAAACCAGGCATGTGGAGACTCCACAAATGTGGTAAGTCCGGATGCTGGATGGCAAGGGACCGTGATTTCAAGACATGTGTAGAGAGGGAGGACAAGCCAGACCCCTCGGAATACTCCTTTGCTTGCAAACTTTGTTGGCCTGAGTTGAAGGGCGGATCCTCAACTGAGGAGGACTCGAGTGGCGAAGCCTAATACAGGCTCGGCAAAGTACTGGATCGCATCCAGCGGCGAGAAACAGAGCTCCGCGAGCTCCGGTTGGATGATATCAGCATGGGGGGGTTATGCCACGCCTGGCACGGTGACTTGTTGACAGCTGTCGCACAGCGGTCCGGCTCAAGTGATCTCGCAGATCCGGTTTCGCACGTTCACCTTTCATTCGGAAAAGATCCCCTCAAATTGGACGGGCCGGTTTTCTTTGAGGCGTGTTTTTGGGCCGTCCCGGTTGTGATTGGAATCGACTTTGCCATGGCTGCCCCTGAATTGAGTCCGGATCTGATTTTCCTTCTGCAAAAGCAGAATGTCTTACAGGCCCATCAGGACGCACTGGCAGCAGCGTACATTACAACTGTGGAGAAGTTTGCTTGCATTGCGAAAGATGAAGCAGACCTCACTGAATTGTTGAAGAAAGAGTTCAACTTGGACACAGCGACCAGTTTGGCTTCGCGTGGTCAAGTAGCAGCGTTTGTTGTTGCGTGGAAATCTGCATCCATCCGGATGAACCGTCAAGCAGAGGTGGAAGCAGAGATGGAATCGAGAGACTGGACAAAGCCGATTGCGCACTCTGATTACATGGCCATGAGGCAGGCCTACCATAAGAAATTTGAGGCCATGGACGACAAGGTGACACCTGCCAAGGAATACTTGGAGAAGAAGGTCCAGGAGCTGGAGTCAGGTGAGTTCCGGGCTGAAACATTACAAGAAGTGGTTTCTAGAGATGAGGTTGATCCGGACGCTTTGATGCCTTCATGGGATTCAAAGGGCAATCTTTCTATGAAGAAGGGATCTTCATCAGTTCCGCTGCCAACAGGCCCGGAGCAACTCAGGAAGCGTTTGACGATCATGCAAAATGCTCTTTTGATGATCAAGTTGAAGTATCCGCATCGCGAAGAGTTCAAGGATTTGGATAAGAATCTTTTCGACCAATACAAGGATTTTATCTTGGGGGACTATGTGTATGGACTGAGCTCCAAAGATGCGTCAGGCAATACCATTGGTATGCCACCGTGGCAGTTGGTGCTTTCGTACGAGCAGAGTGTGCGGAAGATGGCGTGCAGGCAAATGGCGGTGGAGCAGGTGTCCTGGGGAAAAGCCTTACGAGAAGCATGGAAGGATGCCACAAACAAGGAGCGGCATTTTACAACACCGTTGGCCCTGTATGCCAAGAGGCCCTTTTCTGATAGGCCTTTCTCTGACAACAAGGGAAAGGGCAAGGACCCGAAAGGGTTTCAGAAGGGAAAGGGCAAAGGAAAGCGCAAAGGGGCTTCTCAAACGCCTCAGGGAAAGCCAATTTGTTTCAGATTCAATGAGGGACGCTGTACTTCCAAGAAGTGCAAGTTCTTACATGTTTGCAGCGGTTGCTTTGACAAGAATCACAATTTCATCAATTGCAAAGCAAATGGACCGGACACGCAAGGTAACCATAGCAGCTGACACTCGCTTGAGAGCAGGTCCACAACTTTGCGGGTGCTCTACTTGTTTGCAGGTCTCTCTCGCCGGGGTTCCTTGGAGTTCTGGTTGAAGAAACTGGCAAAGCAGGAGGGAGTCGAGGCACAGTTGCAAGTCATGGACATCAAGCGAAATAGTATGCATGATCTCACGCATCCAGCAGTGCAGAACCGAATTATTGAGGCACTGGATCGCGGAAATTTTTTTGCACTGGTGCTTTCCCCACCTTGCAGTACTTTTTCCCGTGCACCATGGGCCAACAACAAGGGGCCCAGACCCGTCAGGTCGAGCAAGTTTCCCAGGGGACTGCCGAACCTGTGGCCGCACGAAAGGCGGAAAGCGCAGTTGGGAAATGTCATAGCAGATTTTACGTTTTTAGCGCTTGAGAGACATCTGGCGAGAAGGGAAACGTTTGCTCTTCTTGAACAGCCAGAAGACCTTGGCGCGCCTTCAAACCCCGAGCATGGCCACCACTTAAGAAGGTCTTACAACTGCCCGGGGTGGACACAGCGGTTTTCTATCAGTTTCACTTTGGGGCAGAGGTGGCAAAGCCTACAAGATTCCTCCTGCGCTCAAACGGAGCCCTTCCCTCCTTTATGTTTTCAGGTTTGCCAAAATTTTCACAATCCGGGGCTTATCTGGGTCCACTGCAACGTGAAGACGTGCCGAGCATGAGCTTGAATCAGCGCAGCTCAGGGAAATTTGCAACAACTGGCACCGAGCAGTGGCCCTCGGATATGTGCAAATGGGTTGCAAGACAGATTTTGGATTCCTGGCGTCACCACTCACCGCAGCACCGCGTTGAGATTGCAAAGGGGGAGGTTGACGCCGGGGGCGATACAGTTTCGGAGGTTGACGCCGCGGGTAACACAGCTTCACAGGACGGATCGCGAGGGTGCAGTGCATCAGAGCAGAGCAATGCAGGGAAGCCAGCTGGCGGGGACAAACAACAGGCTCCAGGGGAGGATGCAAGTCCACTGAGCAGGACACGTTTGTGCCGGACTGTGGGGAAATACAAGCCTTTCCATGACGGGGCTGGGTTATGTTCTCCGGGGAGGATGGACCTCCAGGACCGCAAGTGGGCGGACATTGGAGAGCTGCGGGAACGTTTGGAGAGAAGGGTTTCGGAGGTGGTTGGTGGAGATGACAAAATCCACCTGGAGGCTTTTCACATGGCAGTGCGCGGGGAAGCTGGATGCCGCCTGGTGACGAATCAAGGCTTGTTGAACGATTTGAGGGTGATCATGAAAACCTGGCTGAGAGAAAAGGGCGACCAAGATGAAGAGATTCTGAGAGTGGCTCCGGGGCAACCATTCTTTTTGCGGCTTATGAGCGCGCTTTTGGACAAGGTGGGGGATCCGGACGGTCGGTTTTTATTGCAAGGGGAGACAGGTTTTCCAGCGGGTATCCTCTTGCCGTTGCCTAGAACTCCGGAAGTTTTCGAGGAGCAGACCTCATGGAAGCTGGATCAGGATCTGGTTGAAGGAGCTATCCAGTGGGCATCAAACTATGAATCGGTGGACCAACATGAGGAGTACGTGAGAAACTTCTTTGACCAGGAAGTCGCTGAGGGACTCATGGAGAAAGTTGAGCTGTCGGTTTTAAGAGAGACGTATGGTGACAATATAGCAATAGCAGCTCTGGCGGTTTTGGTGGAAGATGCTCATGGAGGAAAGAAAAGGATTATACACGATGGCTCAAACGTGGTACGTGTAAACCACCGGATACGTTGTCAAGATAAGATCCGTTCTCCGGGTCCCAGGGAAAAGATGTACCTTCTGGACTACTACAAGCGCCGTTCTGAATGTCTCTTAGTTTGGTGGGGGACATCTCCAAGGCGCACCGCCGTTTTCTCTACGACAAAAGGGAGTGGGGAATGTTGGCATGCATGGTGAATAAAGAGGACACGTTTGTCTACATCAACAAGGTCGGAACGTTTGGCATTGGGTCGGCGTCATACTGGTGGAGCAGGATATCTGGAGCAGGGCTTCGGCTGACTTTCCAGCTTCTGGGACCGAACAATCCATTGGAGATGCTGCTGTTTGCGGATGACCTGGAGGCGTTGGGGCCAGGTGTCAAGGGGCGAAAGGCTGTGGTCTTGACTTACCTTTATCTGGCTGCGCTTGGTTTCCCTTTCAAGTGGTCGAAGCAGCGGGGAGGACTGCAGGTGGAGTGGATTGGTTTGTTCACGGATTACCGACACTATCGCTTGGGACTTTCAGAGCGAAGGGCGAACTGGCTGGCTGATTGGACAAAGGCAGTCGCAGATTCTGGTGTGGTAGCATCAAGAACCTTTCAACAAGGACTTGGTAGACTTGGTTTTGCAGCAACTGCATTGTATTGGCAAAGGCCTTTCTTGGGTCCGCTTTACACATGGGCGGCCGCAACGAGAGGTAGACCGGGTAAGCTGAAAGTCCCTTTGATGCTGAGGTGCATTCTCTCTTGGATCTCTGAGAAGCTGATGAACGGTGGCTCTTTGCAGGAACCCATCCCCAGAAAGGCTGGCGCTGGCGAAGATTTGTGCTTCTATACGGATGCGAAAGCTACAGAGACAGAGGCGTGGATCGGTGGTTTCTTGCAAGTGGATAATGGCGGAAAAGGTCCGTGGTTCTCGGAGCAGGTTGGGGAGGACTGGGCCCCTTGGGCGTTCAGCAAGAAGGACCCGAAGAGAACGATCGCGGCTCTGGAGTTACTTGCAACGCTAATTGCAATACGCCTCTGGATTCCCGAAAGGCAGACGAACTTCAAAGGGACATGCAGGGCCCATGGTATGACAGACAACCAGAGCAACACATACGCAGTGTCTCGTAGAATGTCCACAAAGTTTCCAAGCACGTTGCTGTTGATGGAAATGTCAGAGGAACTGGAAGGTAAGAAATGTGAGCTGGACTTGGAGTGGGTCCGAAGAGATGACAATCAAGACGCAGATGCTCTGACAAACCAGGAGTATGGAGCCTTTGACGCAAACCTGCGGGTGAGAGTTGATGGACCCGGGTTGCAGTGGAGAGTGCTGCACAAGGTGTTGAAATCCTCGGATTTGTTTTGGCAGGAGGTGTGTTCCCTAAAGGGGAAGAAGACACACGCATCTAAGAAGGCAAGCAAGAGAGGCGACAAACTGCCTGTGTGGTAAAATGGAGAGGAGTGCTCGGCTTCGCTAGGGGAATTTTTTCTGTAGGGAGGCTCCCCCCTTTGTTGGTTTGGTCCTTATTCTTCAGGGAGGCTCCCTGTCGGGTACGGGTTTCCCCTCTTTATCTTTTAAAGGAACAAAGGTGGGTTGAGAGGGGCTCGCTGCTCCTCTCCGGCTGCACCCCCTTTTGTTTCCCACAAGACGGGAAACTATCATGGGGACTTTTGGGGCCATTCCATTTCTGGCAAGGGGGGGGGGTTCTCTGGTCCTCGCTGGGCCAGCGGTGGAATCTCCCAACACAGAAATTTAATGTTTCTCCCCATTTCGGGCGCCGGGTACTCTCCGCCTTTGTCGCAAAAAGAAAAGAGCTTCGAACCAAAATGGCTACGGCTCAGACACACGTTGCATGCAGTCACCTGTACATGTAGGTGACTGCATTGGATCCTTCCTTTTGCCCCACTCCGTTTTAGGGTTGGGTTTTGGGGGGGATGGTGATGATGGTGGTGCCTGACACGCATTCGCGACGAGTTGCGACAGTGTGTCTGGCAAAAGCATCAATTTTGTTGTGGCGCGGTATCGCCACCGGTTTTGACATGTCTTGGTTGGATTGTAAATAATTGCTTGACATGTCTTGGCTGGATTTCTTGAATTTGTGCATGGTTCAAAAGGACTAGTTGCACACAGGTGGTGCAATCAAGTGCCCACCCACCCACCCCGATGGGGATTTTTTTTTTTTTTCTGTAGGGAGGCTCCCCCCTTTGTTGGTTTGGTCCTTATTCTTCAGGGAGGCTCCCTGTCGGGTACGGGTTTCCCCTCTTTATCTTTTAAAGGAACAAAGGTGGGTTGAGAGGGGCTCGCTGCTCCTCTCCGGCTGCACCCCCTTTTGTTTCCCACAAGACGGGAAACTATCATGGGGACTTTTGGGGCCATTCCATTTCTGGCAAGGGGGGGGGGTTCTCTGGTCCTCGCTGGGCCAGCGGTGGAATCTCCCAACACAGAAATTTAATGTTTCTCCCCATTTCGGGCGCCGGGTACTCTCCGCCTTTGTCGCAAAAAGAAAAGAGCTTCGAACCAAAATGGCTACGGCTCAGACACACGTTGCATGCAGTCACCTGTACATGTAGGTGACTGCATTGGATCCTTCCTTTTGCCCCACTCCGTTTTAGGGTTGGGTTTTGGGGGGGATGGTGATGATGGTGGTGCCTGACACTATCTACCTACCTATATATCTATCCAGCTATCTGTCTAACCTACACACCTACCTAGCGATCTATCCTATCTATCCAATCGATCATATCTAGCCTGTCTATCCAATCTATCATATCTATCCTATCTATCATATCTGTTCTATCTTTCCTAGTTGTCCTATCTATCTCATCGTATCTATCTTACTACCTTCTTCTATCTTATCTACCTGATCAATCATATATGCTTTATCTACCTTGTCTGTCATGTCTACCATATCTATACTATCTGCCTTATTTGAGATACCTAACTTATCTTATCTTATCATGCCTTGTCCTGTCTTATCTTATCTTAACCTATCTTATCCTATCTTATCCTGTCGTATCCTATCTTATCCTGTCTTATCCTATCTTATCCTATCTCATCCCATGTTGGCCTATATTGCCATGCTAAGTGCTGTGTATCTATCAATCTATCGATCTATATTTATCTTATCTCTATGACCGCTGGGGCTCAAAACGCAAGTCCATGAAGCATACTAACAACGGAAACTTGCAGCGAGCACTTGCGAAAACCGCGAAATCCGCAAAAAAACACGAAAAGCGCGAAAACGCGAAAACCGCGAAAACCACGAAAACTGCGAAAACCGCGAAAACCGCGAAAACGCGAAAACCGCGAAAACGGGAAAACGGGAAAACGCGAAAACCGCGAAAACCGCGAAAACGCGAAAATCGCGAAAACCGCGACAACGCGAAGACCGCGAAACGCAAACACGCGAGAACGGTGAAATGGCGCAAGCTTCAAAAAAAAAGGCGAAAGCCACGAGAGCCAGCAACGGAGTTTTCATGTTTTCTCGGTTTTCTCGGTTTTCTCGGTTTTCTCGGTTTTCTCGGTTTTCCGGTTTTCTCGGTTTTCTCGGTTTTCTCGGTTTTCTCGGTTTTCTCGGTTTTCTCGGTTTTCTTGGTTTTCCGGTTTTCTCGGTTTTCTCGGTTTTCCGGTTTTCTCGGTTTTCCGGTTTTCTCGGTTTTCCGGTTTTCTCGGTTTTCTCGGTTTTCCGGTTTTCTCGCGCGAATCCGGTTAGCTCCACGTCGCTCAAAACAATTGCTTAGCATGCTTGCCCTGGTTGTTCAAGCCTCCTATAGTGGTTCTTTTTTGGAAACTTCCGCCACCGCCTTGCGCGGTACTACTTGTACAGAATTACATTAGGTCGGTGGCGAACGACCCCCTCCCAGAATACCGCACAGGGTAATCCATGATTACGGACAGTTGCATCTGCCGCCACGATTTCAGCCTCTGGGGTTGAGTGACTAACACATGACTGCCGCTTGCTGTTGCCGACCAACGGGAATCGAGTATGTTTCCCGTGCAGGTTAACCTGACAACCTGAGGTCGACCGAAGAGAGTCCGCACAGCCCGAAAAATCAGCATCTGCATACATGGCCACTTGAACCTGATCCAATGGATCACCGACCCACCCGATCATCTTTTTCTTCTTGGACCAATTGACGTAACACATCAAATGATGCAGACGTTTGTCGTCCTCCTTGCTCCACTTTGTCACGTGACGTGCTAGTGAGTTGATTGGGCGAAGCAAGTCGAACCTTGCTAAGCGTGCCGCGTAAAGCAATTTCATGAGCACACTAGCCGCATGTGGTGCTAACTCTCCCTGCACGAGTGGCGACGTCTCCGACTCGGCCGCTCCGTCTGGAGTGAACGGAACATCAGGATTAAACGTATGCTTGCACCAGGTGCATTCGACCTGTTTACCATCGGTATAAGGCCGTCTTGCAGGGTGATCCTTCGCATCCTCCGGAAGCGATGGCGTCTTGGCATCCTTCAACTTGACATGACTTCCCACGATGTCCCGATACTTTTGCACAGACATTTCGAGAAATTCCTCCATGTCATAGGTCACCGTATTGACAGATGTACCACCCAAATTGGCAGTCCCTTTGATTTGATTGCATCCCAAGTATAGACCCAGACCAGTTTCGGGCTCGATCTCCAGCTTGGTCCGAAGAAGATTCCATCCCTTCGATAAATTACCTTTAGGTCCTGCCATTTTGAAATCATCCACATAGACCACGAGCAGCAGGTTGAGTTCCTTGTGAACGTATACGGATGGCCATTCCGCACCCACAGGTTCAAATCCCACTCCCGTAACTCCTTTGTGGCAATGTTCTTCCCAGAACGTCCCAGCATCAGGGTGGCCATACAATGCTTTCACCATTCTGACGCACGGTCTCTTGAATTTGTCCCAGCTGCCATCTTCTGGCCAACCTTCCCTGGGTAACTCCACCCATAGGGCCGGCCCCTCGATGTAGGCCTGGATATATGCCTGTATGGCGTCGGCAACTTGTACCTCCCATCCTTCTACGCATCCAAGGAAGTCCGCCCAACGCGATGCTGCGAAAGTCGCCGGACTGTTGCCTAGATCATGAAATATAGCGTCAGCCATGTCCTGATCCTTGACTTGATTGCCCAACAGAACCACCCGGTACTTGAATTTCCTTCTCGGATCGTCCGCAGGCAGTTGTTCGTTCTTTTCCACCATTATGCCATGGACTCTGGCGAAATGAACGATTTCTTCCAGACGACGAGCCTCCGCTCGTACATCATCATATTCTCTGACATTTTTCATGTCGAAAACAAATTGTTTATGCAGACCAGCCCATTCCTTGCGTATAGCCTCTATGGTTTTGGGGTTTGATAACATCTCCTTCTTACCCACTGGCCTAGAAACCATGGCGTTGTGGAAACGTGGAAACTTCTCCCGTAGTCGTTCTCTATGGACATGGGTGCACGGTACACATGGCATCTTTGGAGTTCCGTCCTCCCAACTGTTGGGTTCCAAGTCCTCGATTGTGTCAACGTCGATCATGCCGACATAATCCTCCCATGCATCATCCTCGTCTTCATACCTTGCGCACGAAGCTGCATGAAGTTGTGGATTCTCTCTCCACTATAACCATACCATGAGTCGCCCATCTCCTTCGATGACGACCCTTTTGATTTCTTCGAGATCATCCAACACACTCGAGTCAGTACCCAGTGTTCGCATTGTAAGGATTCTGTCGAACTCCGGAAGGCTCAGCACCACTTTGGTGTCATTCAGTTTCGCCTTCCTTACCAGTTTCCGCCATTGTTTCGGTTCCGTGCAGGACCACCTCTCAATAGGTTTCCTGATCCAGTCCCCAGTGCCCCATTTGTCTTCAATCACTCGGAAACCAACTTCATCACGGATGTTCCTGTCTTGAGCACTGTCTACCTTCTGTATGCTCCTTAGAACTGTTCTCCGTAGTCTTTTGGCATCTTTGGCGCGTTGTCTGGCCGCAGCCGCATCTTTATCGTCTTCCGTTTTCTTGGCCTTCTTCTTTGCCTTCTTGGCTTTCTTCTCGGCCTTGGCGATGCGCCTTTCCAGTCCCTCTTTGAGGTCCCTCTCGACTTCTGCAGACACATATTCCCACATCTTCCTGTCAACGTGAGACATTTTCTTCCATTCTTCAGGAGATACGGTCGACGGCCTAGTGGTCTTGCACGCTCTCCGGCCATCGATTCCGACCTCATAAGCTACTCCTCTGACGTCCAGCTTGACCCTTCTGCCATCGTCGTCAACGTAGACTATCCCGTCTCCTGACTTTCCCTTGCTAACATGATCCAATTCATCCGGCGGCTTGGGTGGCTTGTCATCAGCGAATCTGTACCACAGATAGGTATCGATCGAAACTTCTTCCCCACCTCGAATCACTGTTCTGTAGTGGTCTTCCCCTTTGATGGGATCTATGGATATGCAATCGAGTACTTCCGCCGTCTCAGCGTCGATTGTTGTCCGACCTACCACGTCTTTCCATCTGGGTCCTCCTCTGGCATTTGACGTCTGAAACACGACTGCCTTGGGGTCCCTCCGACTCCAACGCATGTACCCTGGTTCCAGACCTGCAGGCATTGGGATTTCTCCCTTCGCCCCTTTGTGCATAACCTTCTTGCTCTCGGGAGTCTTCCCATCCGAATTGGTGGGTGGTTCGGCTTTCTTCTCCTTCTCCGTTGCATCAACATCCGCGACGGTATCGTCAATGCCGAACTTTTCCTTCACTTCCTTCGACCGATCCTTAGAACTTCCACCTCCGCCATGTGGTCCATCCCCACCCGGATCATCATCATCACCGTCCCCGCCATCATCGTCGTCCCCAGTTATGTCCTGAAGGGCTTCTCGAGTCTCTCTCTCCCAGGAAGCATCTATCAACTCCTGGAGATCCCCGTTGACCTTCTCATATGTGTTCTTGAGTGGAAAGCTGAGTGGACAAACCATCACAACCTTGTCCACTATATGAGGTTTCCGGAGACTCATCAGAACAGTTTTGCATCCCGCGGTCAGATCGGCATCCAGAAATTTGTCGAGTTCCCACACGAGCATCTTGCCACTCCACCTCATCCCACTCTCGAGTTCATATCCCGCGAATACGCCCCTCATTGAACGCGGCGCAAACTTGTGAGTGTCGTCTCTTGTAGGTGAGGGTTTGAAATGGACATATGCTCCAAGCGGTATACTCTTCCCGCCGAAGTGGTCGCCGTGCATGTGGAACCATGCACTCTCACCGTCGACCAACTCCACGTTCAGCAAATGGCAGGTTGACGTTAGTGCGAAAGACCAGTAGCATGGAGGCAACCCTGCAGCAAGTAAACAGGTACTGACCTGATCAACCACATAGAGATTGTTTCTCTCAGCCAATTAGTTGTTCCTGGGCCTACCAGGTAAGGAATGATCAAAGGTGATTCCAAGTTGTTGACACGCACTCGTGAATTGAGGCGCATAATCCGCATACGCCACTTTGACCTTCCTCCTGCCCATGAACTCCTTCATGCACCTGACTACCTCCTCCGCTGACTGCTCAGAGGTAGGATATGCCATCCGCACTCCAGAATAGACGTCTCGTACCACAAATACATTGGTATCCGTCTCGGTTCCCAACCGGCCCACTCTCTCAGGCGTGAGATAATCGAACGTCACCAGGTCCCCCCATTTCTTCAGCTTTTGGCTGAAAGCTCCCCGCTTGGTCTTGAAGTGCCTCATTTTCGCCCTGACGCACGAATCACAATAGGGATTTGCATATCGGTGGGTAACCATGTGTTCCAACGTATTGGCTTCGTGCTTGAGTGTCCCTTTCTTCCTCTTCACACCCCTTCCAGCTTCAACATCGACTTCTATCTCATCTTCGTCGCTGCCTCCACCTTCGTCTCTTTCATCACCCATATCCTCATCACCTCCTCCGGGATCATCTGCTGGAAGCGCGATGGGATCGTTTCCCGAAGCCGACATACGGTCATCAGGGCCTTCACCCACCGACTCACTAGGATACGTGATAGCACCCAGAGCAGACAATGTGAGCGCGCCCAACGGCTCATGCTCCGTGTCATCATTGGTCACGAGGTACGGGATGCGATCTTTCACCCTTAGGCGAATGACCATCTTTTGATCATCGAACATGACAGGTTCTTCTCCGGGCATCCACAGAAAACCATAGCCATTATCGCTGCACCTCTTTCCGATCGAGAGTACTGATGGTGACTCCTCCATAACGTAAGGGGAAATGGTGTCCTTGACTTTGTCTATCACTAAGTCCACCTTCTGATCTGTGTCGGTTACACCATTCGCCGTCATAAACGTCATGGATTCCGAGCTCATTCTCGGATTAAGTCCCAACTTCTCTACCATCTTCTGTCCAATCAAGTCGTGTCCGCAACCGGTATCCATAAGCCATTTGATCTTCCTGGGCTTACCGGATTTGACCACCATCGCGATTGCATGTTGGGTCTCTCTCATGGACTCGAAGTCACCAATCACAGGATCATCCCCTTTCTTCCTTGCCCTATCCACGAAATCTATCTTCTCGAGATTGTCACCAATCAGCTTCAGCTCCATCGTGTAATCATCGGACAATGGAATGTGGATAGATGTCTGAGAGTTGCGGAGATGATTCTCCCATAATTCTCCCGATTTCGCAGCCCTGATCGCAGCAATAATGCTTTCCTGGTACTGGCTTCCTCGGTGCTGACTCCCGTCTTTCCATGATCATCACTATAATACCTCTCAGGAAACTCTTGACTGCCGATATCGCCATCATCGTACTCCACCCAATCCTGGAATGTCACGCTCTTCGCGTGTTTCCCTTTCTTCTTTGGGAAATATAGCCGGGCCTTTGGTGGCGCAGGTGCGCACTCAGTCTCAGCATCGCTGTCGATGTCCTCCCAACTGCAACATGACTCCGCTTCACTCTCGGAATCCTCCCATATGGAAGTGGTAGCTATTACCGGCATGGCCTTCGCCTTCTTCTTCTTCTTCTTCTTCCCCTTCTCAGATCCGGCCTCACTCTCCGCATCCGAATCCTTCTCTGCCGGTGCCGAGCTCTTCGGGTGCTTGAACTTGCAGTCCTGCCCCTTCTTGCAAGTCCCCTTCTTCCAGAAAGAACATATTCCATCACCCTTGGAACGATCTCCAGCGGGTGAACTGCTCCGCTTTGGACCCTGCTCAAATTTCTTCTTCCATTCATCGGTGTAGGTGCTCTTCTGATGACTATATTTGCACTCAACTCCTTTCGTACACTTTCCACGGTAGAAGTGGAATTGGCACGGTATGTTCTTGGCGCCCCCAGGGGATTGATCTCTTGATCTGGATGGAGATCTCCCTCGAGGTTTGGCTTTGTCCTTCGGTTTCTTCTTGTCCGGGAGAACCGGTGCCGAGTCCTTAGGATCCTTCGCTTCAGTCTTCGCCTTTGGTTTCGGCTTGGGCTTCTCCTTCGTAGACGGAAGGGCATTGCCTAACCTGTGGTCCTTGAGAGATTTCTCCTTGTTCTCCCAGTTCTTCTCCTCCTTGTCGGCCTTGACCCGTCTCTCTATCATGTCGAGCAAGTACGAATGGGTTTTGTTGACATTGTCCCGTTCCATGTGCTCGTAGAGTTTGAGGTCCAATTCCAATTCTTTCGAGTTCCCTTTGAGCTTGCGGTACAAAGTATCACGAAGTTCTTCCTCATGTGGGACAGACTCTGGTTTGATCCCTGCAATGATGTCCAGCCATCGTTGCTTGAACTCTCCCATCTTCTTGTCACCCGGATAGCTCAACTTATACAGGTGTTCCACCCCGAAGACGAGGTCGAGGTCATAGGTCCGGAAGCTTTCCAACACCATGAAAATCATCTGCCTCCCTTTGATGCCCTTACCTTGTTTAATAAGTTTCGTAATCAGTTGTTGAACTTCCAGTGCCACTTCAGACGCCACATCTCCAGCCGCCTTGATCATCTTCTCCATGCTGATGACCAATTTACTGTCGACGCCAGAGAATCTTGCCCCTCCACTATCGGACAAAGATTCCACAGAAGCACTTGGGCTGAAGGCCTCTGCCAGCCATGCTGACCATGCCTCGCTATCAGGGTCACCGCAGCCAGCAAGAACATTTGAAAGAAGTTTGCCTTTCCACATGTCCAGTTGATCGATCTTCGGCCACGAGGGTACACTGATTGTCTCTGCTTCCTTCCTCGTCACCTTTGTCTCGGTGATGGTGTCCGAGGACGATCCTGGCTTCGCATGAGTGGGAGATACCTTAGGTGAACCGCTTCTTGATCGTGGTGCAATCCCGGGTGGTGGTGCAATTGTATTACCAAAATTCGGTAGTGCGCTGGATTGCTCCCCTACGAGCTCATCGTACCTCTCGGTCACATCATCCAATTCATCACGCAATTGATTCCTCTCACCACGGAGGCGAGTACAAGTATTCCGCAATTCTTCGTTCTCCTCCTCTTTTGATCGAGCATTGGACTCAGCATCTCGAGCCTCTTTCAGTGACTCCTTGGCCTCCTCTTCAAGCTTCCTTCCGCTCTCCTTCGCCGCCAAGCATTCAGCCTTCAATGTATCCATGCTCTTCTCGTATTGCCGTTCGCTGAACTGTTGTAGTGATGTGAATTGTTGCTTTAACGCATCATATTGCTTGTTCGACATGTTTTCACACCATTCCAATCTCTTCTTAGTTAGCTCAGCTTGTTCCTCGACCATTCCGAGAGGAGCGGACAGGCCGTCACCTTTCGTCCTGGCCTCGGTTAATTCGTCTCTCAATTTGAAGGCAAAAGCCTCCTCCTGCTCCAAACGAAGTCTCGTCAAGCCCACTTCCGCCTGAGCTCTCTGTTCCAAGTTGCTGATCTCGGATCGAGCCTCGTTGGCCACTTGTAGTCTCACAGCGTCCGCTTCCTGAACTGCCAACGACTCAGCAGACCTCGATAACTGTCGCACTTGCGCTCTCAACGCGTGAATTTGTGTGTCCTTGTTGTGCATAGCGTCATGATGAAACATTTCCGCATTGTTTTCCCTGATCTGCATGGATGATTCTTCATCTTCCAGACTTCTCCGGAGTTGTGCGATCGTATGATCCAACCTCGCTTTCTCTCCTCTGCCGAAGTTGACCTGCGATTTGTACTCCTCCGCTTGGCTGTTCATCTGGTGCCACGATGCTGAAACTTCGTTGTACTCCGTTTTATACCGCAATGATTCATTGTTCAAGTCCTGGGCCATGACCTCCAATTCTGAGATCCGTATCCCCCGGTCCTTGAAATGTTCACTTGCCAGGTTTTCTTCGTCTTTCATTCTTTCATAGACGTGTTTGACCTGGTTCTGAAGGGTGTGATTCATCCTCTCCAAATCCATTATCCGCTGAAGGCTCCCAGCCTCATCAGATTCAAGATGATTGAGAGTTGACTCCATCCTGGCACACTCCAATTTCAAAGCACGATTCTCGTCATACTCCAAAGCTGCTTCATGCATTTCTGTCTCAGTCTTCTTTTGGAATTTCCGCAACTCTTCATCGAGTTGTTGGTCCGCAGATTTCAGTTCGCTCGGAGACCCTCTCGGCGAAGATGATTTGTCCGCTTTCCTCGAGTTACGAAGTTGTACTCCATCATCCCCTCCATCTGACGGTGCTTTGGAGCGTGGTGGAGTTTTTGTCTCCATAGGCTGATCTGCGCCAGCGTCGCCGCTCCCTTGTCCAGCTGATTCTGGCGTTCCCTGGGACGATATTCCGGCCGCAGGGGCAGCCATCGATCCACTGAAAGTAATGGAGGATCTGCCATCTGACATTATCGCAATGAGTACTGCGCCTTATGGTAATTTTGGGAGTTGATGGGTATGGCGACGGGACAAACCCTGACGCCACCGATCACTCCGGTCTCACAACCGTGGGACAGACCCTACGGCTGATAACCTGAGGATCGAGGTTGTCCCGGCAAAACAGGATGTAATGCCCCGGTGAATAAAGGCAATGCCCCTAACACGTAAGTATTCGAGACCGCCCCAATCCACACGACTCGATATGGTTGTTCACTTTTGTCGCACAGGCCATCCAAAGTATGGTCTATACAAGCTTGAGCCATACAGCGTGTGTGTATTATATATACACAATGCACGTAAGAACAAGGTTCTATTCACACTTTCTATAGTGGCTATATATATATATATGCTAACCCCCCCCCCCCAGGGCCCACCTTTTCTTTACAAATCAGTTAAAACATTGTCATTTTGAAAAAATGGGGAGGAGGTGATAACTACACATGCACATATATATATATATGTATATATACTATGTACAACAAGTATAACATGTTGCAAACATGGTATGTGTAGATGTCATCTGCCTGCAGCCTTGTCATCAACAAACTGAGTCTTGTCAGTCCCTCTTTCCTTGGTCATGTCAGAAGATATTCTTTCTTTATTTTATCGTTCATTGTCTTTTTATTTCTATCTTATCTCTTGATAATTTCTATCTATCATTTCCTTTTCGTTATCTTGCTTTATTATTTATCTCTTTTACTTTCATAATCTCTTTATCTTTTCATGTTTATCTCTTCTTCTTATTAATTATTTCCTTTCTTTCATCCATTATTATTAACAAGAATTAATTGGTTATGAGATAGGATTAGAAATGCAAATAAAAGAGACGAATGAAAAAGGAATAGAAAGATAAAAAGAAGAGAAATAAAAAGATGAAAATAATATGAAGATAATAATTACTAAAAGCTGTGACAACAATGATAAAGAGAAAGGATAATTGAAAATCATAAGATTAGAACTAAAAAAAATAAATAAAAAGGAAAAGTAAAATAAAAGAAACAAATAATAATTTATGTCCTTCTCCTACAGTCAATTTCCTCTTCCTTGACCAGCCCTTATCTGTATCTTTCTTTATTAGGATTTACCTTTATCTGTCTCTTTGTCCTTATAAGAATAGAAATATATTCATCAGGAAATAGGATTATATCTCCAGAAAACCAGAACTTCTATAATATAAGCATTACATTGCATGGCTTTCTTATGATCTTCTTTTTAGTAATGCCTGGCTTGTTTGGAGGATTTGGAAATTATTTTGTACCTATCTTTCAAGGATCTCCAGAAGTGGTATATCCTAGAGTCAATAATTTTTCTATCATAATTCTTTTACTTTCATATCTTTTCCTAATCCTTTCTTTAATCTCAGAATTTGGAGGTGGTACAGGATGGACATTATATCCACCATTATCCACTTCTTTTATGACTTTATCACCTTCAAGTACAGGAAATCTTATATTAGGATTATTAATCTCTGGTATATCTTCATGTCTTACATCTCTTAACTTTTGGACAACAATTCTAAATCTGAGATCTTATTATCTTATATTAAAGACTATCCCATTATTTCCTTTATCTTTCTTGATTACAGCTTTCATGCTTTTATTAACATTAATCTTAGGACTTGATTAATAAATCCACCCGGAATAATGACTTTTCTCGCCCCGGGCCAGAAAAAATCCAATACTTATTTTTAATTAGCCAATACATAGTTTAGTCTTGGTGCCCCAGTTGACACAAGAAATCCACCCGGAATAATAACTTTTCCGAGGCCAGAACTCCCAAAATTCGAATACTAGTTTTAATCTCCCCAATAATAATTGCAATTCAAACCCGGTGGCCAAGCAAACAAACACAAGGTTTCTTGGGCTCCAGCACTGCCTCCCCCACATCAAAGCAGCCCCCCTACAACTATGCTCCTGCACTTAAGACCTCCAATTATTTCTTGCCTTAAGCCATGTATGCAAACAAAGCCATAGCCAAACTAGAAAAGATTAATTAAGGTGCCTAAGTGGAAGCCTGCAACTTTCAAGAAAAACATTAGGCTAGATTTGGCAAATTGCTTACATGACTTTGTGCTAGAACACTAGGAAAATCATTCCTGCATGATGATCTGCACAGCAGTGCTTGCAGATGGCTAGCCCCCCTACAATAATAAGGCCACCCCACAATTATTTCTTGCCTTAAGCCATGCATGCAAACAAAGCCATAGCCAAACTAGAAAAGATTAATTAAGGTGCCTAAGTGGAAGCCTGCCACTTTCAAGAAAAAACATTAGGCTAGATTTGGCAAGTTGCTTACTTAACTTTGTACTAGAACACTAGGAAAATCATTGCTGCATGATGATCTGCGCAGCAGTGCTTGCAAATGGCTGGCCCCCTTACAATAATAAGGCCACCCCACAACTATTTCTTGCCTTAAGCCATGCATGCAAACAAAGCCACAGCCAAACTAGCAAAGATTAATTAAGGTGTCCAAGTGAAGCCTGCAATTTTCAAGAAAAACCATAGGCCTAGATTTGGCAAATTGCTTACATAACTTTGTCGAAGGAAGTTTAGAAGTCTAACTTCCGACAATATCGACAATTCAAGCAGAGCAGTGCAGAGCGAGAGATAGAGAGAGAGAGAAGAAGAGAGAGCAGAAGAAGTAGCAGAGAGAAGCGATGAAGAAAGATGAAGCATGGTGTGCGAAATGTTAGAAAGGTCGCGAAATGCTGTATTTTTCAATGTTTTGAGCCTCCAGACGGCCCAGAAGTTACCTCGGTAAAGCGGCGGGTGCGGAGCCGTTGGTCGGAATTGCTGGCAAAAAATCGCACGCGGCCTGCGCGCGGTGAACATTTGCAAGTCAAAATCGTAAAAACACTACATTCCCGGCACACTTTTGGAAGATGCAACTTTCAAAACTCGCACGCGGCCTGCGCGCGGTGCACATTTGGAAGTCAAAATCGTAAAAACACTACATTCCCGGCACACTTTTGGAAGCTCCAACTTTCAAAAATCGCACGCGGCCTGCGCGCGGTGCACATTTGGAAGTCAAAATCGTAAAATCACTACAGGGTCGGGCTACTTTTGGAAGCTCCAACTTTCAAAAATCGCACGCGGCCTGCGCGCGGTGCACATTTGGAAGTCAAAATCGTAAAAACACTACATTCCCGGCACACTTTTGGAAGCTCCAACTTTCAAAAATCGCACGCGGCCTCCGCGCGGTGCGCGTTTTTAAGATGCAATGTAGCTTGACAGCGGTAAAACGCATTGGAATGGCAACGCGCAAGGCTTTCATCTAACTTGGAAAAAATGCGTGGCGCCTGCGCGCGGTGCGCGTTTGTAAGATGCAATGTAGCTTGACAGTGGTAAAACGCATTGGAATGGCAACGCGCAAGGCTTTCATCCAATTTGGGAAAAATGCGTGGCGCGTGCGCGCGGCGCGCATTTCTAAGATGGAATGCAGCTTGGCAGTGGTAAAACGCATTGGAATGGCAACGCGCAAGGCATCCTAAGCTGCCCTGTTGAGTTAGTCGCGCTCTAGATAGATAGACAGACAGACAGATAGATAGATAGATAGATAGAAAGCTGGAAAGATAGAGAGACAAGTAGTGTAGATTTTTTTTCGCTCGTATAGAGAGGTAGAGCTTTTCTTCCAGTTTTGTCCGAGCCCCGGTGGAATAATTGCCTGTGAAGAGACATGACCTGTTGATTTCTTTTGTGACCGTTTGGCCATGTTCGTCACCAACAAAAACATGATTGGTTTTCAATTGGCCCCAAACCTGTTTGCCCGGTCCCCCCCCCCCCCCCCCCCCCCCCCCCCCCCCCACCCCCCCCCCCCCTGTTCAGCCTCCTATAGATAGTGGTTCTTTTTTGGAAACTTCCGCCACCGCCTTGCGCGGTACTACTTGTACTACTTAATCAAGAGCAAAGATTACCTATCTTATCTGGTACACTTCTTTTAATGTTGGGTGATCTTCATTCTAATACACTTTTCTTTGATCCAATATTTGGAGGAGATCCTATATTCTATCAACATTTGTTTTGGTTTTTTGGACATCCAGAAGTTTACATCTTAATAATTCCTGCATTTGGGCCCTGTGCAGGTTTTGGTGATCTGAGGTCTGGTTTTTTGGGCCCGGTCGATGTTTCGAGGTCTCAAAGCTCCAAAACCTGCACAGGGCCCAAAAATCCTAAAAATCCAAAAGATCCAGAACCATTGCAGCTGGACTCCTGGCATTGGTTCTGGATCTTTTGGATTTTTTAGGATTTTTGGGCCCTGTGCAGGTTTTGGTGATCTGAGGTCTGGTTTTTTGGGCCCTGTCGATGTTTCGAGGTCTCAAAGCTCCAAAACCTGCACAGGGCCCAAAAATCCTAAAAATCCAAAAGATCCAGAACCATTGCAGCTGGACTCCTGGCATTGGTTCTGGATCTTTTGGATTTTTGGGATTTTTGGGCCCTGTGCAGGTTTTGGTGATCTGAGGTCTGGTTTTTTGGGCCCTGTCGATGTTTCGAGGTCTCAAAGCTCCAAAACCTGCACAGGGCCCAAAAAACCAGACCTCAGATCACTAAAACCTGCACAGGGCCCAAAAATCCTAAAAATCCAAAAGATCCAGAACCATTGCAGCTGGACTCCTGGCATTGGTTCTGGATCTTTTGGATTTTTGGGATTTTTGGGCCCTGTGCAGGTTTTGGTGATCTGAGGTCTGGTTTTTTGGGCCCTGTCGATGTTTCGAGGTCTCAAAGCTCCAAAAACGCAATTTTTCCAATGTTTTTGCTTGGTTTCTATCAAAACCAACGCAAATACCAATGTTTCGTTGCAAGGTCATACTTGGATATGAAACCGGATTCTGGTTTCAATGTCTTCCTCTGTTATCACCAAGTAAAATAACATCTGTCATCACACTGCAAGTAGAAACCCTTTGAAAACACTGTAATTTACAGTGTTTTGAAGCATTCAACTGAAACACATTTAGAAGACAAGAGTCATCTTGATGTCAAGACAAAGTGCAAGGTGGGCCCTGGGGGGGTTACCATATATATATATATAAATATAGTGGTTACATGTCTAGATGTTCCCTTGGTCTTTCTGGCTGGCAAATAGGGTCTGCAAACAAAGTGAAACACATCATCCACCCCGTTGCGGTTTCGGTTAGTTGGCACTCATACACCTTGCCCTCAGTGACCAACCCAATTGCCTCGTCAAAGGCGTCCAAGCAGGCACTGATAGCCTGGCCGAGTGGCATGCGACCCGCATACCTGTGGGAGTCATCTGGCGGCCCTTTAAGGCCAATAGGCGGACATGTGGTTTCTAAGGTTCAGGTTTGTATAGGTTAGTAAATGGTCAAGCCCTTTGAACAAAACAAAATGACGTGATTACCTGTTGTTGGACCTTCCGGAGACCTCATGTGGGCTTGCAAGTGCCAAGTCCAGTTGTTTCACATTGGGCTTAACTGCAAACAGAAAGGCAGTGTTTCAAACCTAGGGGATCTTCTTGGGCAGTTTACATCAACTTGCAAAGAAGGCCAACCTGACAGACAACAAGCTCTTTGAATGCGGCCCCTAGTTCTGACACAGACTCAAACGACTCGGGACAGTAACTACTGTAGCACTACGCAAGCTATGTTGCACGCGGTGTGCAACCGTCCCTCACATGAGCACGGTGAGAGTATGCAGTTCCTCCCAAACGGACAATACACTACTGGAAACTTTGACCGAAGCTGGATTGTCCGCACTGAGTTGCCTTTGCATCAGTTGCAACTGAGTGTGGCATGAACATGAACTATCAAAGGGTGGACAAGGACCTGGAATTCAAGGTTATTCTTGTGGGACAAAGGCTAACACAAATGGCTATGAGTTTTAACAGGGAACCACCTCAAAAGTGATTGGTGGACATGAATCTCCGCATGATTAAATGATGTCCACCAAAGGGCCGCTGATTAAAGGTATAACCCAAATGGGAAAACCACAAGGTCAAATGGGAAAAGCGTTGGTTGCAAGTTCCAGCGGCTCCAAAAACTGCTCTGCCATGTCCCGCCTTGTGCGACTGGGCGCCTGTGGTGCTAAGCGCCATCTGCAGCGCAAGCTGCCATTGCCGCCCTGCTGGGCTCCCGGTGGTTTGCAAGTTTGGGGCGAGAAAAACGCCGCAACACCTTGCCAGCAGCCCCCAACGGGTTTTGGACATGGAATATGTTTTTTTGGGGGGGGGTTCGCTCGTAATCCGCGAGCTCCTTATAAGTTGAAGAAACGAAGAAACTATGGGCCTGATGTTGAAGGGAGCCCCCCCAGATTTGCGGGCTAGTTCTGTTGAAAGTTTTAGCTTGCCAGCCGTGGCTGCCAGGATTTGAGGTTTGAAAGCTTAAGCGGTATGCCGTTAGATAAGTCACAAAACTCGGAACACCAAAAGGAAGCCAAGCACTTGGAGGGGTGCGTAATGTCAAGACATACCCATCTCACACAAGCCCAGAGCATATGACGGTACCAACGAATCGGGATGGACACCATCAAGTAAGCAAAACATGCTCCTACTTGCTTCCACAAACACAAGCTCGTTAAAAACCACCAGGAGAATACCCCCCAGTTAAACATGGAACTCCAAAACCTACCATGTTTAAAGGAATCTCCTCTTGGGAAATGGACCCCTTTGTTGGGCTCGGGTTCAATGTTAATTTGTAGGAAAACTAGTGCAGCTGCAACGCAAGTTTGACAGTTGGCATTGAACCAGTCAGACCGGTTCGCGCCGTCCTTTGCTCTCAAGACCCTTGCTGCTTATCTTCAAGCAACATATCTCCTCCGCGAATTACATGGAACCCCAAAGAGGGCTCAGATGAAAGGAGATGTTAAAAACGGATCGCCACCTGGAGAGCAACGGCTATATTACCATGCGGTATTTTGAGGGCGAGATTCAATCGCCACTCATGTGCCCAACTTCGTACACCCATGTTGGATGCAAAGAACTGGGAATGGGCGCGTGTGCTCGGAAACTAAGTTCAGGGAGGCGCTTTTGGCTGCGCACGCAGTCCTCTCTCAGATGTTTGGTACCCGTTGACTTTTATCTCTATGTCCTCCGGGTCGTAAAACCAACTACTTCCACAACTAGGTGCGTTAGGAATGACAAGGCGGCAACCTTGGAAGGCTGAAACGCCAATCAGCCAATCAAGCGCTCCCAGCGAGCACTGCGCCCCGAGAGAACGGCTGATTCCTTCAATATTGCAGGTGGGAAACAAGGAAATGCCTGGAATTTACCATGGTGGATGTCAAATATGGGATCTGGGCAATCCATACCACGTTTTGGCCTTGTGCAAAACGAAGAAATTTGGGTTATTTGGCACCAACCACGTGCCCCTGGAGTCTGCGTCCAATATGTATTATACACATGTGCATATAGATATAGATATTCATATGGAGGCGGCGGTGTTATGTAATTGTTTAGGGTTGGCTCTGCAGGACAATTGCTCAGGGTTGGCCCTGGGTGAGAGACATGTTCGGGCCCTTACGCATGGGGAGGATCTTTGGACCTTTGGAACTTTGCGCCCCTGAACCCTTGCACCCTTGGACCTTTGAGAAAGGACAACTCGAAACATGGGACCCTTTTGCCCATGCGCTCTCTTGGGCACCGGGTGCTTGAAAACCGCAACTTTTAATTACGAAAGTAGTACGCGAAGAGCATTCCCAGAGCTCCGGCTACAATATCGCAACTTCTAAGCACAAAAGTAGGCGAAGTGCACTTCCGCAGCTCCGGCACGAAATTCGCAAGTTTAAGCACAACAAGTAGTATGCGAAGCGCGCTCCCGCAGCTCCGGCTGACAAGTCGCAAGTTTTAAGTACAGAGTAGTACGCAAAGAGCATTCCCGGAGCTCCGGCTGCGAAATCGCAACTTGTAAGTACAAAAGTAGTGCACTCCCGCAGCTCCGGCTGAAAATTCGCAAGTTTTAAGTACAAAAGTAGTACGTGAAGAGCTTTCACAGAGCTCCGGCTGCAAAATCGTCGCAAATTTAAGTACAAAAGTAGTACGTGAAGAGCGTTCCCAGAGCTCCGGCTGCAAAGTCGCAACTTTTAAGTGCAAAAGCGGTAGTGCATTCCTGCAGCTCCGGCTGCAAAGTCGCAACTTTCAAGTGGCAACAGTAGTGTGCGAAGTGCGTTCCCATGGCTCCGCCGGGAAATGCCACATGGGCTATGGTGAAACGAGCTCGCGCTCTTCTTCAGGCAGGACGGGATCCCACCCCGAAATATGCTGGGGGTCAGTAGGATAGACAAGTAGCGCAGTAGCCTACCCCGGTTTCTCGCCAAAATCAGGGCGGGCACCCAATTCTCACATGCCTGGGAGCAACTCATATCCGTGGCTCACTTGATCCTGGTGGCCCCTCATTAGCAGCATGCGGCAGCATGCGCGTGATTTCTGCAGAACAGGACTAAGTTGCCCAGCGCCCTTCGGTGTGAGGTTCTCTGCAGCATGAACCAACAAGATACGGTGTTCGATTTTCCAGCCACTGGAGAAGTGAGAGACCAAAGAACCTGACACGGCTTTCAATTCACAGGCGCCAGGAAAGGCGGACCAGCAGGCAGTTGCACGTCAGCGGCACCTCTCCAAATCACCTTTTCAAAAATCCAATTTCCCGGGTTTGAATTGGTTACACATCGCCTTTTGGAGAGGCCGGCCTATTCAAAGTGAGTGGCCTTTGGCCGGCCGGCCTTTCTAAGGGGTGATGGCCGTTAAGGAGATTGATTGATTGAAAAAGCCATGGCGACCTGGCAAAATCTTCTCACGTTTTCAAGTTTTTCCACCGAGTACTTGGGTGTTCGTAACCCACGTCAGGCAGGTTATTTCACCATGGTAAGTAGGATAACTGGGCTTGGTTCCCTTACAACCATGGTGACATACCAAAGAGATCATGCTGTAATTGAAATGGTTTTGTCTCAAATTGGGGAACCCCAAAAATGATTGGTGTTCTTTTGGTTTCCCTTTGACGCCAACCAAAAGCGGGGTCCCCCCAAAAAGACACCCAAATACGCCTGTGTATCTTGGTCTGCGAGCGACCTGAAGTTGTACCAGGGTTATGATATCTCGCTCCTCTGACCATATGTGTGTTTAAACGCGTCTACCAAGAAAAGGGTTCCCATGAGGTAGTTGTTGTGGTTGATGGTCCTGCGACGTGGAAATTAGATGCGTCAAGCCTGCGATCTGAGGAGGAGGTGGAGCCTCTCGACGATCTCTGCGGCCGAATAACGCTGAATTCGGTGCCATCTTTTCCGTCAAAGCCGCAGCGGACAAGGCAAAGAAGCCATCACGATTGGTCTGCGAAACACTCTCGGACAAACTGGGTCTGCCATGCTTTCACGGGCCTGCGGAATGGAACTTGATGTTTGAGGCCTTTTATTTGGGGTGTCCATTTCAACAGGTTGGACTGGCACAGCTGCCGGTTTTGACAACAACAGGGGGGTCTGCAGAAACGTCGACGTTCCAACAGGGTCTGGTCTCTAGCAAAAACTGCAGTTGCATAGGCGGCGGGCCGGGCAACAAACAGGTTGAACTGGCACAGCCGTCGGTTTTGGGAACCAAAGCGGGGACTGCAGAAACGTCGACGTTCCAACAGGGTTGGTCTCTAGCAAAAACTGCAGTTGCATGGGCGCGAGGCCGGGCGACAAACAAGTTGGACTGGCACAGCCGTCCGTTTTGGGAACAAAAGGGGGGACTGCAGAAACGTCGACGTTCCTACAGGGTCTGGTCTCTAACAAAAACTGCAGTTGCATGGGCGGCGGGCCGGGCCACAAACAAGTTGGACTGGCACAGCCGTCCGTTTTGGGAACAAAAGGGGGGACTGCAGGAACGTCGACGTTCCAACAGGGTCTGGTCTCTAGCAAAAACTGCAGTTGCATGGGCGGCGGGCCGGGCAACAAACAAGTTGGACTGGCACAGCCGTCCGTTTTGGGAACAAAAGGGGGGACTGCAGAAACGTCGACGTTCCTACAGGGTCTGGTCCCTAGCAAAAACTGCAGTTGCATAGGCGGCGGGCCGGGCAACAAACAGGTTGAACTGGCACAGCCGTCGGTTTTGGGAACAAAAGCGGGGACTGCAGAAACGTCGACGTTCCAACAGGTTCTGGTCTCTAGCAAAAACTGCAGTTGCATGGGCGGCGGGCCGGGGCCAACCCAAACAAGTTGGATGGCACAGCCGTCCGTGTTGGGAACAAAGGGGGGACTGCAGAAACGTCGACGTTCCTACAGGGTTTGGTCTCTAGCAAAAACTGCAGTTTGCATGGGCGGCGGGCCGGGCAACAAACAAGTTGGACGGCCACAGCCGTCGCTTTTGGGAACCAGAGGGGGGCCCTGCAGAAACGGTCGACCGGTTCTACAGGGTCCGGTCTCTAAGCAAAAACTGCAGTTGCCTGGGCGGCGGGCCG
Organism: Effrenium voratum; assembly: GCA_963377175.1. Taxonomy (NCBI): domain Eukaryota; class Dinophyceae; order Suessiales; family Symbiodiniaceae; genus Effrenium; species Effrenium voratum. The sequence goes on along the minus strand of CAUJNA010000685.1, from coordinate 3,254 downwards.
GGCAAACAAACGGTTCTTGACTGGCCGACAGCCGTCGGTTTTGGGAACCAATAGCGGGGGGGAACTGCCGAAACGTCGACGTTCCTAACAGAGGGTCTGGTCTCTAGCATAAACTGCAGTTGCATGGGCGGGCCGGGCAACAAGCAAACAAACAAGTTGGACTGGCACAGCCGTCCGTTTTGGGAACAAAAGGGGGGACTGCAGAAACGTCGACGTTCCTACAGGGTCTGGTCTCTAGCTAAAACTGCAGTTGCCTGGGCGGCGGGCCGGGCAACAAACAGGTTGAACTGGCACAGCCGTCGGTTTTGGGAACAAAAGCGGGGACTGCAGAAACGTCGACGTTCCAACAGGGTCTGGTCTCTAGCAAAAACTGCAGTTGCATGGGCGGCGGGCCGGGCAACAAACAAGTTGGACTGGCACAGCCGTCCGTTTTGGGAACAAAAGGGGGGACTGCAGAAACGTCGACGTTCCTACAGGGTCTGGTCTCTAGCAAAAACTGCAGTTGCATGGGCGGCGGGCCGGGCAACAAACAAGTTGGACTGGCACAGCCGTCCGCTTTGGGAACAAAAGCGGGGACTGCAGAAACGTCGACGTTCCAACAGGGTCTGGTCTCTAGCAAAAACTGCAGTTGCATGGGCGGCGGGCGTGCTTCTGTGTCTATGTCTGCGCGAGCGCGCGTCTCAAGCGGCCCGCGTTCAGAAAGCCACAGGCTGGTCGGCGCTGGCCACCATCAAATACGTTGTCTGATCCGAGCTCAGCGCTCGGATGCAAAACGGCCACACTGTCAAGGACTTCGAGGTTCAACGTGTTTGGTTTGCCCCGCCCTGCCCCTTGTTTGCATCAAACCGCAGCAGCGGTGCAGGCCAGGAAAACAACCACGAGCAACCGCTTTAGTGTTGTTTGGGGCACTAGTCGAGGACATAGCCCCCCTCAAGGGGGGAGGTGCGATATGCGCTTGTACAGTCGGGGCCATAGACCCTCCTGGGGAGCTCAGGTCTCACTGTCAGTCTGACCTCTGTTGATGGCCCTCTGCCATCCACGCCACACCAACGGTTAAACACGCTACGCCGGGCCACCCTTCCCTTTACAGCCCTTGCATCCCTTACGTCCTTGCACCCCCTCAAATATCCTACGCCCCTCGTCCCGAACGCATTGAGGCGAGCTGGCGCGCCGGCGTCTGCGCCGCAGCCCACCGCAAAGCTTGGCGCATCAGCCACCGGGTCGGCCATTCAGACAGCTCGGCGACGTGACAAGGGGTCCACTGATTTCCTATTGTGACGCATGACAGCATCCACCTCTGGGGCCACTTGAAGCGATTTGAAGCTAGGTTCCCTCTTGGCGGGGTGATGTTAGGGGACATATACGGACTCCTGATTGAACCTGCAGGGGAAAACCCGAAGGCTCAGGGCTGACGGCACAAGTCCTGTTGCACCATGCCAATCTCATCTACTCACCACATGGCCAACCAATTGTCAAAACCTGCTGGGCCGGAAAGTGAGCACGTGCAGGCACAAGGTCACAACCAGAGCAAAAATGTAAAATGCACGCAATCGCGGGTCGAGATTATAACGTTACACACCACTTCTGCATCTCTCGGCCCTGTGGACGCAGAAGGGCCTGGGTAAATTAAAACTGAGCCTTTGGGCCCTTGGACTGTTGCACCTCGGATTATTGGAGCAAAGTTGGCCTTGAAGACCATGAACCGTTGCAAAATGGACCCTTGTCGCTTGGACCCTTGTCTTGGGGCAGCACCTCGAACCCTCGTCTTGGCGCGCCAACCCTAAGCAATTAAAAAACACCGGGCCCTCATATGGATATATCTCTCATAAATAACATGTATACTGTATACATATATATATATGTACTGTATTCATATAATATAGATACCTCTCACAAATACACATCAACATGCAGCATGAATATGAGCACATAGGATCCCAAGCTCCCCTACCCTAACCCCTCGAGACCCCCTCGACTTCCCCTGGGTGTTCAACCAACTTAGTAGATAGGTTATAACCATAGGCATAAGGGGACTAACCCCAGTTGCACCTCGAAGAGGAAAATCCAACTTTGAGGGGGCGAATGTGCTTGTTCCAATAAGGTAGCCTAATTAAGGACCACCAAGTTACCTGGAAATTGGTTTGAACACCCATGGCCTGCTGTGAAGGAAAACCTGAATGAGAAGGTTTATACTGGCTTGAATTGTTGAAGCAAGTAGCTGGCTGGCCCAACCCTGGTAGAGAGAGCGACCCTCTGTTTGGGGTTGACCATTAGTAAGAAAACGGAATCCACTCAACTTGTTCAGGCGTCGACCGTCTGAAATCCTCTTTGGCCATCTTTACAACTCTTGGTGGTATGGTAGAAAAATCATGTTTTTGTTGCAGCTCCCACTAAAAATTAACAGAACCAAAAAACTTAAAAAACATGCCAACAACAGTGAAGGCATCCTTGTGTGTGTCCTTTCCTGTCGAACCGTGCTTCGGGTAAAATGGTCCAACCCAAAAAGTGACTAAAGTCCAAAACGGAACTCAGGGAGTGAGCCAAGCAAAAACCACATTTGCCATGTCCGCGAGCGGAGAGTCCCAGGCCGAAAACCAACAGCTTCCATTTGTGTCATCGACACCCAGTTTGGGCGCCTCACAAATCCAGGGCCGCACAAATGCCGAGTTTTCGTTTGGTTTCCATGTAAAACCACGAAAAAGGCTCCCTCTTCCTTCGCAAATTCTTGGCGCGGTAGCAAAAAACGATGTGTTTTTGCAGCCCCACACAAAAATGAGCAAAACTCACAAACAAAAAAACATGCAAAACAAAGCGAGGCAAAGGCGCTCCGTGTGGGAAGACCATAGCTCCAGCGCCAGTACCCAGTTGCCTCTGCTCAGCGCGCCGCTAGCGCTGCACAGCGTCACCTGGTCCGCCAAAACCTGCAGATCGGAGTGGTCAACATGGATCCCTATTAGTGGGATATGGGCGCGCCTTTTTAGGGTACCCCTTTTTGCACTGTTTCACCCGTAGAATAATTCAACTTGTCCACGTCCTCTGTTTGCACCTACCTAAATAGGGTAATCATGTTCAATAATTAGCTTCGTTATTCGTTTCTTTGGATTGAACAAGTTCACTGAAGAACTATTTGTGAGGTAGAATTAGAAACTACAAGATGTGTATATATATATAAAAATATAATATTATCCAGCTCCCTCAAAAACCATTATGATTATTGATGTTCCTTTCTCTTCTGCGGGTCCTACAGCTAAAGA
>CAUJNA010000684.1:115981-170640 GCA_963377175.1 Effrenium voratum | reverse complement strand
CTCAAGCTGCGCTGCGACGAAGGCCTCGGTGGCGAGACCCAGCAGGGCATTTGCTATCTTGGTGTCTACCTCCAGCGGCGTGTCCAACCCGTCCACCGTGGAGAGCAGGGAGGCCAGCGCGCTTGCGTCCGCCTTGCCGAGGAGGGCGGCGTCCAGGGCTGCCGTGGTGACGGCGTCCAAGAGGGCTGTCGCTATCTTAGAGTCCACCACCGAGGAAGTGTCCACAGCCGACTGCAGGGCGTAAGCTGTCAGGGCGCTGGCGTCTGCCTTGGAGGCCTGCAGCCCCGAGATGGAGGCGTCTCGGCTCGCGAGCTCGGATCGGAGGTCAGCGCCGCGGCGGTGACGGCCCCCAGACCTTGGTGTCCACCTCCAGCGGCGTGATCCTCGCCGCTATGTCTAGGGAGTGCTGGTCCACCGCCGTCTTGAGGCCGTAGTTGGCGTCATGATCAAAGCAGTCTTCGCAGACTGACTTGCCGCAGCTTCGGCATGGATAGCGAGGTTCCCGAGGCTGTGGATGCCCAGGCTCCTCATGAGCGCATCTTGCCCGGTTATCAGGGGCAGCGCCAGCAGCCCGAGCAGCGTCCACGAGGAGCAGGTAGCTTACCTTCTCGGAGTCGGACTCCCAGTTCAGCCCGGAGAGGCGCGTGTCGTGCAGCCAGCTCAGCCTTGCAGCGTTTTCTTCTGGCAGGGCGACCGTCTCGCAGGGGCTGTTGGGCATGGGCAGCGTCAGTGCGGCCGGGTACATGGCGTTGAAGTCCAAGCGACGCAACATGGCCTCCTTGATGGTGCGGATGGTGCGCTCAGCGAAGTAGGCGTGGCCCCTGGTCACCTGCTTCTCGATGTCCCAGAAATCCATCAGCCCCTTGAACTCCCTCTCGGAGCCGTCGTCGGAGTACACGTTGGCCGGCACCCCCAGGGCTTGGAACACCTTCTTCATGCCTGCCACGGTGGTAGTCGCAAGACGGTCCTTCAGCGGCTCAGCGGGCACTGGTTCATGGGCTCCAGAGCACGAAGCTGTTGTACCCTCTCTGCGGTCGGGAGGCCGTCCAGGAACGCCTTCACTTCCTCTCTGGAGATGCTGGGGTCGCGCGCCTGAGCCTGCCGCAGCGTCTGCGCTATGCTGCCGAAGCCTGTGCGGATCCTTGTAGACGGCCTTGAGGTCTGCTACTCAGTTTGCATTGTGGGGGTACTCAGACTGCGTTGTAGAATCGAAAGGCTCAAACTGACTAGTGAAGTATCAGAAAGACCTGTGGGTCTCAAACTGCATTGCGAGGGTTCTTGGACTGGCTTGTGAAAAGCGTCGGACTGGCTTGTGAGCATCAGACTGGCTTGTGCAAGTTGTCAGACTGGCTTGTGACCCGCGGCAGACGATGGAAGCATCAGACTGGCTTGTTGAAAAAGAATAAAGAAAAGGAAACAAGACGAGGTCAACTTGTGTTAGGGTTTGAGGCGTATTCTTGGAAATGTTGTTTCGCAGCGCGCAGCTCGACTCAAACAAATCAAATTGACAATCCTCATCTTCATCACCATCATCATCCTCATCATCCTCATCATCATCATCATCACCTTCATCATCCTCCTCCTGCTCATCCTCATTCATCGCTATCATCATCATCGCAATCCTCATCATCATCAGCGCCATCATCATCTTCGCCATCACCATCATGATCATCATCATCATCATCATGACCGTCATCATCGTCATAATCATCACCAGCATCGCTATCATCATCATCACAGCCCTCATGATCATCATCATCACCATCATCATCCTCACCACCATTGTCATCATCGTAATCATCACCATCATCAGCATCATCACCACCATCCTCATCATCGCGTCGCCATCAACATCATCACCATCATCATCATCATCGCCATCATCATCATCATCGCCGTCCCCATCATCATCGCCATCATCATCATTGCCATAATCATCACCATCATCGTCGTCACCATTCTCACCAGCGCCATCATCACATCATCGCAATCCTCATCATCCTCATCATCCTCATCGCAATCGCCACCTTCACCGCCATCAGCGTCACCAGCATCATCATCATCATCGCCATCTTCATACTCACCATCATCAACATCATCGCCAGCCTCATCTTCGTCATCACAATCACCTCGCCATCATCATCATCAACACCATCGTCATCATCGCATCACATTCCTCAGCATCACCAACATCATCACCATCACCATCGAAATCGCCGCATGACCATCGTCATCATGACCATCATGACCATCATCATCATCAACATCATCTTCACCGCGATCCTCATCATCGCAACCATCACCATCATCACCTCATCATCATCATCACCATCATCATCATCATCGCCGCCCTCATCGCAATTATCACCGTCACGACCATCATCATCGTCATCATCACCATCATCACCATCACCATCTTTATCGTCATCATCATCCTCCTCATCACCATCATCATCACCATCCTCATCATCATCATCACCATCATCTCCTTCAGCATCATCATCATCACCAGCCTCATCATCATCATCACCACCATCATCTTCCTCACCATCATCATCATGATCATCATGATCATCAGTGTCATCGCCATCATCATCACAATCATCATCATCATCGTCATCGTCATAACCATCACCAGCATCACTGTCATCATCATCACCATCATCAACATCATCACCATCATCATCACCATCACCATCCTCATCGTCATCATCATCATCGCCATCGATCCTCATCATCATCATCACCATCATCATCTTCGCCATCACCATCATCATCGCCGTCCTCGTCGCAATCATCATCATCATCATCATGACCGTCATCATCGTCATAATCATCACCAGCGTCGCTATCATCATCATCACAACCCTCATGATCATCATCATCATCGCAGTCATCGCCATCATCAGCATCATCACCATCATCATCATCATCGCCATCATCATCATCAGCCCCGCACGTCCTTGTAGGCCTGCTCGTCGGTAATGAGGTAAATGGAAGTCTTGCGGGCCGAGTGTCGCAGCATGGCGTCTTAGGCGGCTCCGAGCAGCGTGACGTAGTGGATTGGGTCGACTCCAACTGCGTCCCGGTTGACGGCCATGGTCCTCTGCGCTCACCGCTTTCCCAGCCAGCACGCTGTTGTAGAGTGCTGCTCCCACACCGCGGCATCTTACGCCTCGGCGCCGCAGAAGTGCTCGAAGGTGGCAGCTTGCGCAGGATGCAGTCCCACGCCTGTTCCAGGTCGCAGTGCGTCTGCCGCTGTTTGAGAGGCGAGTGGGTGCAGCCTAAGGTCGTCGATCATGCTGGCAGGCTTGTGGAGAAGACGTTCATGCTGTCCACGAACCTTAGCGGACCCCATCGTCTGGGCACTTCTCGCTGACTTGCAGAGTACTCGGAGGCTGAGGTGGCTAGAATCGCCCTGCTTGATCGGGCTTGCAGGGCGCACCAGCCGCTAAGGGGCTTTGGCGCAGCCTTGGCCTTGGTGCGGCCTTTGGCTTTGGCGCGGCCTTGGCCATGGGCATGGACCTCTCGCCGTCGCTTCCTTCCTTCACCTTGCTCTGGTGGCGTCGTTGATGCGTGCAGGCATGACTTCTGGAAAAGCCAGCTCCTCAATCAGCAGCGGGGAAGCGTTGCGAGCGTGAACCTGGAGGAAATCATAAGAAAGGTTGCCCCGCTGGTAGGCTGATGGACGTGAAACGGAGTGGGACGCGTGGGGCGCGGTCCTAGACACGGGGGTCCGCCCCAGCTCCCGCCCCGACCCGACGTGAAGAAGCTCGTCAGTGAGTGGCAGGCGGAGCTGTCGGACAAGTAGAAGAGGCACAGAGCCCCAAAAGGGAGTAAGCCTAAACCTCTCTGTTCTCCGCTGGCGGGACACCAGCCCCCGCGGCTTAAAGCTGAGTTTTCGGGGACTTTTCGGAGATCCCTGGCACCTTTTCCGGCCCCTTCAAGCCAACTTCGCTCCAGGCTATCTTGTTGACCCTGTAGGAGCCCCTGCTTTCGATCGGCTTAACCCTGATTCTAACCATATTTCCGACCTTGATTTCCGGGCGGGTTACCTTGTGTTTGGCCCTGCGCTCGATGTTGCGCAGAGCAATCTCTGCCATTTCGGAGTCAGAGCGAGGTTCGGCGCCACCTGCGTGGTAGCTTCCTTCCGTTGATTTGGACAAGCTGTCAGGCAGCAGAAGGTGCCACGCCTCCACCAGCCGCTCCGGCTGCTATGCGACGCAACATGGCCTTGAGGGTGCGAATGGTGCGCTCTGCTGGTTACCTGCTTCTCGATGTTCCAGAAATCCAGCAGCTCTTAAACTTGGAGCCGTCGACCTTCTTCATGCCCGCCGCGGTCGCAAGACGGCCCCCCAGCGACTTCGCGGCCACTTTTTTGGTCAGCGCATTGTGGCCACCAACAGGAAGGGGACTTGCCCCGAAGGCCTTTATGTCCGCCAGGTTTACCTGCAGCACGGAACCCGCGACACGGGCATGCACAGGTAAACCTGCAGCAGGTAAACCTCCGTGCCTTTATGTCCGCCAGGCCTTTATGTCCGCCACACGAACGATGAAAAGCCCAGAACCCGCGAAAGCGAGACGTTGCGATTCAAGGAGATGCCAACTCCTGAAACGTACCGTGAATGGAAGACATCGGTTCGTGAGGATGTCCGCGCTGCATCTGACCGCCCAGACGAGGCTTGGCCTTGATCATGGAAGTCTGGTCCGACCGCGAGGACAAGAAGAAGCTCGGCGAACCGGGAAAATTCGTGACCCTAGACACGAAGATTCTCGCAGCGCTCACGCGTTCAGCGAAAGGTGATCTGGCTCAGGCAGGTCTTGTTTATGTTTGACCAATATTTCAAGACCAGTCAAGAAGCCGGAAACCTCTACTCCTTGGAGGACCTGTTGCGTGTCTCGCGACACGGCGAAGGCATCATTGATTTCAAGCGTTTCCTAAACGCTTGGGATTCTGTGATCGCCGGCATGAAAAGGCCGCCAGAAGAAAAGGTGTTGAAAGACATCTTGCTTCGCCAAGTGAGAAGCTGCCATCTGTTGCGGTACGACATTGACACATATGATCGTTGCCGTGATGATGATCCCAACAAGTCGTACGATTTCCTAATGCGTTGCATGAGGGATCTAATCGAGAGGGATAGGCTCCACGAGAACCGAGAGCGCGTGTCCAAAGTCAATGCCAGTAAAGCCCCGACGCCCATGAAAAGAGGGGCCCCAAGAAAAAGAGCGCACCTAAGCCGAAGGACACCGAGGAAAAGTACTGCTTTGATTTCCAGAAGGGTGCACGAGGGGGGCAAACTGCCCTTACGCGCGCCGCAAGGAGCCGCGAGGACGCTCCGCGACCCGTGGCAGGCCGAGTTCCCCCAAAGGCAATAAAGGAGAGAAAGCGCCGTGCTCTTTCTTTGCCCAAGGGAAGCGCACTAGAGGTGACAAATGCAAGTTTAGCCATGCCTCCACGGGCGGCAAATCAGCCGCCGCGGCATTGAGCAACGAGGCCAACGCTAATCCTGCGGCTAAGAAGCGTGCAAATTCACCTAAGCCTAAGCCCAAGGCCAAAGCCGCTGCAGTCTGCGCCAGGTACACCATGTTCGCAAAGCCGATCGATCCAATCGGAGTGTCATTCGACACTAATGCTCATGTGCATGAGATCCCTGCCAAAGGCGATGGTATCAAGCTTGAGTATGAGGAACGGCAGTACAACAGGATGTTTCCAAGTGCTAAGGACTGCGAACAAGGCAGCGCGCAAGGCCGCGAACCAGTTGAACGCCGTAATCAAAGCCATTGAGAATGGAGCCCAGCCCGCTTGTGGTTTCATGTGCGATGTGGAATCCGATTCCATCTCAAGCCTATCGTGTGATGAGTGCCTGAGAATTGCCATGCCGCCTCACGATGTTCGCAAGGATGTCGAAGCGCCAAGGGCAGCCACCCCTGCACCAAAGGGAAAGGACGTGTGGCTCATTGATTCCGGTAGTGAGCAGAACGTCCAAGGCAATCCGAAAACAGGCCCCTCAGCCTATTCGCCTTGTGACTGCAAACGGAAACATCACTGCTTCCGAAATCGCCGACATCAATGTCGATGCATTGTGTGAGCCTGCTCAGCCTTACATCCTCGAGAGTTCCGCAGTGCTGTCGCTGGGTGTGAAGCGACGGTCATGCTGTGAGGCTGAGCCATCGTTGAGTGCAGTAGCAGCATCTAAGCCAGCGCCTGCACCGGTTCATGACGAAGGCAACGACGAAGGTGATGATCCCGACGACGAAGTTGAGCGGTTTGTGAGACCCCGCAAAGAGCAAGATCTGGTTGCCGAGGCAAGTAAAGAGCACTTGTTTGCACACATCCCTTTTGCCGCACTTGCCAACGTGCCAAGATGCTTGCCCCATATGCAAGATCGAAGGGCGGGCAGGGAAGGCTCGAGACGAAAGCATTTGGAGATCACATCATTGCTGATCATGTGATTCTCAAGGCCAACATCGAGCAAGGTATCAAAGGTGAATGGTGTGCTCTTGTGATCAAGGACGTGCGTACGCAGTTCAGGTATGTTTATCTGTCGACCAGCAAAAGCACGGAGCAATCCGTTGCAGGGTTCCAGCATTTCATTTCCGGTAGGGATGAGGTTGAGGTTCTCTACACCGATAACTCCCGGGAATTGAAAGCCGCGATAGAACAGTTGGGATACCGTCATCAGACCTCCATTGAATGTGTTGATTCTTCCAAATCCTTCGTGGAAAGGGAAATCAGACATCTATTGGAGGGAGCACGTGCGAATCTTTGTTCAGTCAGGGTTCCCACCGTCGATGTGGCCATTTGCAATCCAGCGCAACGCAGTTGCAACCAACATCCTGCCGCAGTTGAACAGAAACGATTCGCCATGGTACCTCAGGTTTCACAAGACCTTTGATGAAGCTGAGATACCTTTCGGAGCAAAGGTACTGTTCTGGAACAACCCGGCACGAGCTGACAATCAGGCAGGCAAGACTTCGCCAACATCAAATGAAGGCGTGTTTCTCGGGTACCACACTCAGCCTGGGTTCGCATGGAAAGGTGAGTTCCTTGTTGCAAAACTAGAAGGGCTCGAGTACCATATCGAACATGCGTCTTTCACGGTACAGCGAACAAAGCGCATTGAGCTTCCGACTGATGAGTTCATCTTTCCGATGAGGTTGTTGAAAGACCCTGCATCTCATCCACCTGTTGCCGATGCTAGGACACGAAACAATCCGTTGGAGTGTGGGCAAGCCCTGCCGCATCGGAGAAATCCGAAGCGAAGATCAAGCCTGTCGTGCCTGACAAAGGCGGTGCATTCGACCCGAGCATAATGCCTGATGGGTCACCAGTACCCGATGGCTATGTGTGGGATGGGGTTCGGCTCGTCCAAAGGCGGATCCAAAAGGCCTCCCGACATCCCGTCCGACATGTGGGTCACGCTCGGCAGCCAGGGCCGAAAGGCCCTAACCCAGCAGTATGAAGATCAGCTCCGTGCAGATGCCAAGAAGGCTGTGCTCGAGACAACAGTCTCATCGGAGGCCAGATCCGAGCACCCCGAAGCCGCATCGAGTGCAAAGCCAACTAGCGCCGCCGCGCCGACATTGCCTGTGATCCGGCACGCGCCTGCGATGTCCGTTCTTCCAGAACGAGACAAGCCATCAAAGGAGCCGCATCGCCCGCAATTGCGTGAGTTGGTCAGGGAGCGAATCAAGAAAGTTGAATTTGATGTTGCTCTTGAACTGTTCAGTGCAGTCGTTGCTAGGCTTGTGCCAAAAGCCGAAGTAGCCAATACGCCAAAGGCCCAAGCTGCCCTTGACAAGGAATGGGAAAACCTTCGAAAGAAAGGCACTTCGGACGAAGGCGCGTCATCAGAGAAGCCCAGAACAAAGGGGAAAAGGTCCACATTGGAAGGATTTTCGAGGCTTGTTACAAGAAGGGTAGTGAGCTTCCCGATGATGATCCCAACAAGAAATTCAAAGGAAGGACCGTTTTCCAAGGGAACAATGTTTACGATGAGAACTCTGTTGCAGCATTATTTGCGGAGCTAGGGTCCAGCCCAGCGTCAATGGAGGCAGCCAAAATCCTCGACGCTTTCGGGTCGCAGCCCGGCTACCGCAAGGCGCAAGCCGATGCTGAAGCAAGCCTACATCCAAGCCCTGTTCAAAGGCGTTCCCACATGGCTTAGATTGCCAAAGAACAGATGGCCTAGCCATTGGAGCAAACAATACATTGACCCCATTGTTCCACTCGTGCTAGCCTTGTATGGACATCCCGATTCAGGGGGGCTTTGGGAAAAGCACCTCGAAGATGCCCTTAGCAAGCAAGGCTTTGTGAGAGTGTTGCCCGAAATAGGGACATCCATTTTCCATCGTCCGGAACTCGACCTGCTCGTCGTATATGTTGATGACTTCAAGCTTGCAGGACCCGCCGGTAGCCTTGATAAGGGATGGGAACTGATCGGGAAGGTTGTCGAGATCGACGCCCGAGCCATTCGGCTTTGGGTGTCATCACATCGAAAAGAACAATGTCAGATTGTCTAAAGAGGAACACCCTTTCAATCACGTGTTTGAGGGTTCTGCGCAACACGCGGGTGTTTGCTCTCAAAGAAGGACTGAGGACTACTGGGAGCATGATGAGAACACGAAAACGTGGACACGCTATCACTTGCAGCCCAGAAAGTGTCTTTTCCGTCCTAAGGAGCAAATGAGTGCATTCGCTTGCAGCCTCGACCCCCAGCGTGTGACAATCAAAGATCAATCCAAAGCAAGTCCAATTTGCGACGAGTGGTCGCGTCACGCAAGTGATCGCATTTCTGCGGACACCGCGTGGTGGGCCGGACGTACTGTGTTTTCCTACGGTGAGAATCAGGAAGCAGCTTTGCAATGTGCATTGCCCTCAAAGCCGGGATCAATGAGAGACAAAACCGCGGCTAAGAAAGAAGTCAAAGTTTCGAAGTTCAAAGGACCCGAAACGATATGCGACATTGTATGACCAAAGAAGTCAACATTGTTGAGTACGACATGTCTGATTTCCTCAAGTCATGCGTTGACGCATATTATATGAACTTGCCAAGGTGAGCGTTTCCTCGTTGAGTAAGGTGAGTACTCCATTCATTGGTTCGAAGGTCGCGAGACCTGTCGTAAGTGAAGAGGAGCCAAAGGGCAGGCTACAAACGATCGCTGCAAAGGTACTAATGAAGATTCTGTTCGCAGCCCGCATGGCTAGGTATGACCTGCTAAGAGCCACGCAAAGCCTTGCCTCGCGTGTGAGCAAATGGTCCACTGAGTGCGACAGCGCTCTACATCGACTTGTGTCTTACATACACTGTTCGAAGGACCTTAAAATGCGAGGCTTTATCGGGGATAAGTTCTCTGATTGCAGGTTGTGGTTGTTCGCTGACGCGGATTGGGCAGGCGAATACGACTCGCATAGTACGACTGGTTGCACCATGAAACTGGTAGGGCCAAACAAATACTACCCACTGAATGCTTTCAGTAGGAAGCAGACAGCGACCGCAACAAGCTCGACTGAAGCCGAGGTCATCGCTGCGAATCAGGCGCTCAGAGCAGAGGGATTGCCGACGCTGTCGCTTTTCTGTCAGCTCAGCCTGTTTGGGAAAGAAGCGCACGGGTATGCTCAAAAGGCTGGCAAAGCCTCTCTTGATGTGCCCGAAGGCATTGTTGCTCGCATTGATCCCGAGTTGGATGAAATTCGGTACGGAAATGTTGATGCGGGTACAAGTGTAGCAAACATCAATGCCCTAACTGTGCATCTCAGTGATAAGTGGAAAGTTAAGCTGATGGAAGACAATCAGGCCACGATCACTATCCTGCAGCAGGGACACTCGCAGAAGCTAAGGCGCACGGATAGGACCCAACGCATTAGCTTCAGATGGCTCCAGGAGCACGTGAATCGGCAACTCGAACTAATCAATGTTGACACTACACTCCAAGCTGCAGACATCTTGACTAAGGCGTTTGACAGCACCCCAGTGTGGCGCCACGCACTTGAGCTGATCGGAATCTCCCCAGTCGCCAGGCGCGAGCCTGTGCCACCAGTTTGCTGCTCTCACCATGCGCCAAGGCCGGAGAAGTTAGCGATCAGGGGGGGCAGATCGCTGCGTTACGCAACGTTCAGCCCAAGCGCCTCCTTCTTGAATTCTGTTGTTCGACGACCTCACGGTTGGGCGAATCAAGAGACTCTTCAAAAGGTTGCCGTGTCATTCGGGTAACAGAAACCGAAGACGGGTGCAGTGGTTGAGCCGTGAAATCGCCGAATTTAGGAGCAAGAACCCCAAGGGCGCAATCATGTTCTACGTCTCGTTGCCGTGCACTGGAGGTTGCCCGTGGGGTTATGTCAACCAGCAAACTCCCAAAGGTGCTGCCAAGATTGAGGGCCACATCAAGCAATTTCGTTCACTGTTAAGAGGGTTCAAACGCATTCTCAATGATGTTTATTCTAATGACATTAGAGTTGCCTTCGAACTCCCTAAGGCGTGTCGTTATTGGAAATGGCCTGAACTATGGAGTTTCTTAACTACGTACAAGATGAACAAGTACGAATTCTATGGTTGTAAAATCGGCATAAAAGGGAGAAATGGAAAACCAATAAAAGCAATGGGTCGTTGCCAGTAATATGCCCACTATTTCCGTTGTTGAGTACTTCAAATATGATGGTTCTCACGAGCATGATGAAAGCCGTGGCACCCACTTGAAGGAAGCCGAGGGATACACGTACATTTACACTGATGCCGTTCACAATGCATTTTCCGAACATGCCACCATGCAGCCGTTGCTTTCAAGTAATTGTGCTGCATCGTTTTCGCAATGAGCGGCCCAACGGCTATGGCGCATCCCGCGAGGGATTGCGATCCGGCATGGAGGCGGTGGATGGAGAATGTTGCTACCGCATCGGTATGCACGAACGGCAAGTACGACGCTAACCTCGCCGCTACGGTCAAGGGCCTCCTGGAGACGACCTCTGCGCAGTCGCTTATCCATACATGGGTGCAGGACCAACCGCATTATTTGCAGTTGCTTACACCCCTGTTAACTATTAGCGAACCTTACTTGAAGGTTGTGCAGGCTCCTCGTGTACCAGATCGCGATCCTTATTTATTTGACTGTCGCTGACTCAGGACTGTCAATGGTTTCGGGCAAGAAGAAGAAGCTCCGCAAATATGATTTTGCAGAACGTTTGGATGCTTCTCGCCCGGCGCGTGTCGGTGCATGGAGGGCAGAAATGCTTTGGGGTAAAGGCCTGCAGCAGCTTTGCAAGCGCATGGCCGCCCTTATCGACGAGGCACCTACCCGTTCGACCATCAGACACCAAGAGGCGCCTGGCCTGGACCAGGGATTTCGCGGCCCGCAAGGGCTGCGCGTGCCTTGGTGTCATGACCGGCGCGAAAAGCCATCTCTACGGCTTCTCTATGATTTGGGACTCATATGTGCTTCAGTGACGACAACATCACAAAGACCGTCCAGTTCATGCGCGGAACCCATCGCATGTTGTATATGCTTTCCATCTTGCGCCCCGCAATGGGCAGCGTAGCCGAGCTGATACGTTCGCACAACTGTACCGTGCGTTCGATCGATGTGCTCGAGCTGCGTTACTAAGAAGATTGCACAGTCAACGTTGAGGTTCTCGCGTACTGCAAGGAGACGCTAACGAAGTGCGGTGTTTCTCTGTCAGAGATGATCGGGCTCCCTTTCACCCGTGAAGAAGTGGAAGTCCGGCAGCCTCTCGATTTCGCCCCCGTCAATCCAGCCGAGGAGGCAACTTCAGGTGAGCCTTCCGGTGCAGATGTTTCCGAAAGTGTTCGCCCGGCGCAAGCCGGTGCAAAGGCGGCTGCGGTGGCAAAGAGGGGCGAGGAGGTGAGCAGGCCGGTACCACTCGACTCCTACGGGAGGAGCGTGACTGGGGGCCATTATGACTGCTGGGTGTATAGCGTTCATGATGGCGTGAAGTGTGTCGACTACGGCGAGGGCCCCAAGAGACTCGACATCATCAAGCAGCCCTCTTTCGATTACGACCCTTCCGTCAGGAGAATCAGTGATGAATACCACCGTTCCCTGACATGCATCTCCAAGATCCTTCGTGGTCGTGGAACAGAAGGATGCGGGTGTGATGGATGAGGACGGCTACATGGACCTCGAAGACTTGGGACTTGCGCTTCGCAAGGAGCTGCGACATCCCATTCCACAGAACATCATGGATATCTTCAAGTTGGACAAGAAGCAGAGGTTCATTGGCCTTCATTGCCCGGCGCGGAGACGTCCCATGTTCTCATTGGCTTTTCAAGCTGAAGGCCTCTCAAGGCCATGAGGACTGGCTCCAGATCGACAACTCTGGCATCGCGAAGGAGTGAGCGAGTGTACCAAACATCGCCATTTGTAGCGTCCAATACCGAAATAATCGTGTAATTGGGCACCTTGTCGCGCGTGAGGACGCCATCGCTCTCCGTCTTGAAAAAGCAAAGCCCTGCACGAATGGCTATCTCCAAGGGTTTGTTTGCGCGTACGCCCGACACGTAGTGTTCGCTTGTGCTGGGGACGTCGGCGAAGAAGACGCGGGGCCGGCCTGTTTCACGCTGATCTCCGCCGCCTGGCAATAGTCCGTTCCGCATGATATTAGCGAAATTCCGCTTATCAGTGCGGTGATAAAGCACAGTTGGAGGATTGCTGCAAACATTCCAGCCGGACCAGCGCCCGAGGTCAGTCCCCGGGTTCACGTACCTAGCAATCGGATGCAGGTGCACCAGCTGAGGCAAATGAAGATGAACCCCACAAAATGAAGCGCGATCAAGCTGTGGTTGATGATCGCTCAACGGCGCTGGAACGTATTGCTACGACGCGCACAAATGTGGCCTCTCCTCGCGCCCCGCAAGGGGAAGCGAAGAGGCAGAAGACTTTCAATCCAATGGAGAACGTTGAGTTGAATGTCGCCACGTGCCCTGTTTGCAACAACAGTGTCTTCGAGGGGCAGGTGCACTGCTCATCATGTGGGCAGTTGTCTCCCCTCAATCCACGCCTGTTGAAAGAGCAACAGAAAAACTACATCATGCAGCGTTCCAACCTGTTGAAAAAGATGGGCCTCAGCACCCACGTCGCATCTCAGGTCCTTGCATCTGTGGGAACATTCGACCTTCGCGAGGAGGATCGTAACAGCATCATTCGTGGCTTGAACTCCCCGGACAGTGCTGTTATTCAGGAGTCCCGGAAGAAGCTCAAGTCCGTCCTGAAGAATGGCTACCACTCTGCTTGACCGCTACGCGGACATGCTCCGCATGGAGCTGAGCGCAAATCTCGTCTTAGCTGCTCCAAAGCAGTCGCAGGCCCAGGGCTGGGAGTTGGGCTTGGTTCAACCTCGGAGTCGCGAATCGCAAGGCTCGCGTATATGAAGACAGATTTGGAGTTCCTGCCCAACGAGCTGCAACAGGCGTTGTCCTCTCGCTGGATCGTGATGTTCCAATGGATGCCTTACAGCCCGAGAGCTTTCGTCAACGTGGTGATGGAGCAGAATAGGCCCCGCAGCATTGGTTGTTGGAACGGGATCATTCAATTGTGAGGCAACACGTTGGACGACCTCCGCAACGAGATGGACTGGATTTTCAGCCAAACTGAGCGGTATGCACGTAACTCGATTGAATTTTCGAGGAACGAGAGCAGCAAGCACTTGCTCGCAATGCAGCCCGCTATGCTGAGACGAGTGCTCCCGCCGCCCGCGAGGGTGAGCGTTGGAGCCGTGGCAGCTGGCAGAATTGGTCCGAATGGAGCGGATGGGGTGACAGCAGCGGAAGCTATTCATCTTGGCGGTGGCGCTAAAAGCGCAACCGTCATGGTTTGCATGTGAGCAATGGTTCCCCTGACCTTCTCCCTCTGTTGTGTTACTGTTTGGCTGCTTTGTGAAAGGCCCCTTTAACACGCAGAGGGGGGTGAAGAATTAGATCGGTCAATATGGGGTTTTATATCCGTTGCATCCGCAGTGTGGCTGTTCAAGCGTGAAAATGTGCGAGCAGCGCGCTTGGACGGTTTGTTGTTTCGTTTTGGGCCCCAAACCGGTAACCCTTGAATCTATAGTTGCATTGGTATATCTTTTTTTTCTCATTTGAACAGAGCGCAGGTTCTTGGCATAAGCCGTTCAAAATCCAACAGCCCCCAAAACCTTGGGCGTAAAAACCAGTTTTCCTGTATGCAAAATAACAAGTGGCATTATGATGGGCGTTGTGTGCTTGGAGAGTGTGTCTGGGTTCAGGCGAGCCATGTTGCGCACTTGGCTTTGGCGTGGTGCAAGTGACCGATCTTAAGATGGCAACGTCACGGCCACGACCCGCACGTTTCAATGGAAGTTTGAATGTTGCGTGCAACTTGCGTGTTTGAGTTCTGGCCATTCCCGCATTTTGCAAGTTGTCTACGAGTTGTTTTTCTTTCTCGCGTGGCTGGTTTTCCAGTCAACAAACATTTTCAGATGCAGCTTTGACGCGTGCTTTAGGAGAAGGTGGTGGAAATTCAACAGCAACATGGAGAGTTTGAGAAAGTGGTGATCCGTTTTTGACCCTTTTCTTGACACCGAACCACATGTTTTGGAGTATGCCCTGGGCAGGCCGAATCTAGGTTGTTGTTGCCTGCCGCAGCTGTGCCATTTTGGACACACTTGCTACCATGTCCGTGCAATGCTCGCATTGTGAGGCGGCCGTCGTTACGATACAGCATGTGCAGTTTGTGCAGCATGCGTCCATTGACCGTGGATTGGTCGCAGAAGTGGAGGATTTGCATTGCAGCCGAACATCCCACCCGGACTCGCGTAAGTTCTGGTTCAAAGTTGGCAAACTTCATTGCAAGGGCTGTGGCCGTGACATTGGTAACGTGCAAAACAACGTGAATGTGAACGCGCACTGGCAAAAACGAGATGTTGCTCTGCTGAAATTCGCCAATGTGCGCATTTTTGACCCGGCGCTGGGGGCTGTGAAGCTGAATGCCAAAGACTTGGCGGCGGTAGTAGGAGACAAAGCTGTTAGCGTGCTTACGGCGGAAATTTTGGCCAGAGTTTGCCCGCAGCAAAAGCAAGGCAAGGGCGCTGGGAAAAGTGCCAAAGGCGGAGGCAAGAGTGTGGCGAAGGGCAAGCAAAGTCCCCAGTGGGTGCAGCGAACGCCTGGGGGATGCGCTGACACGGAGCATTCATGGAGCCGACAGAACGAGGAAGGGAATGCCAAAGGCGAGTCAAGAAGACCTGTCAAGATGAGGCGTGTTGGGCTGCAAATGAATGTACTTTTGTGGGCGACTCGCATAAAAAGCGCTCCTGGCCAAAACCACGGTTGGCCTTGTTTTCCATTTAGCGAAGAGAGCACCAATCTTTTAAACCTCATGAAAACTCACCCGCTGGCTTGGCTAACCCTGGCTGGGCAAGTCCTCCTTGGCTGCACAAACTCGCAGGACAGCAAGATTAAACCAGTCAGAAGTGTTAAGTGCAACTTGGCTGCACTATGGCTGCATGGCTTGTGTTTGTAAGTTCTTTGATTTATTCTCGTAGCAAGGGCCCGACAGGTCCCTGGGTGCAGTCTCATGTCCAGGTCCAGGTCCACAAAGACTTCGGCTTCATCAAGCGGTCTGAGGGCAGCGACATCTTTTTCCATTTCTCTCGGGTCGTCAAGGCCGCTGGCCTGCCGCTGCAGCCCGGAGATCAGGCAAGATCCCTTTTCGTCAAGTTGCTTTGCACCTGCAAGGTAATTAGGTTTGATTGCTTTCAGCGATTTTTTGAGGCCAGTTTGGATTGAGTTCACGTTTGATAGGACAATGTTTCTATGGAAAGTATGTCGGGAGCATGGCTTTCGGCATTCGAGGTGGACGTGGATTTGGATGAGAGGGACCCGGCAAAACCAAAAGCCAGCAAGGTGCGCGTGGTCTCCCTCAGGCCACGGTTGCCAGAAGACCTCCACAACTTTGTGGCAAAGTTGGACCTAGAAGACCAGGCCGGCTGTGATGGCACTCCCTCACTTCCTTCCCTTGCCTCCCCTTCTCTCCCTGCGCCCCCTTTTCTCTTTTCAATCTATTTTTCATTTTTTCAGTTTTCGCTTTTCTTGTTTGTCCTCTTCTTCGGCGATGAGTTTGCGGCCAGTTCTGGAGTGTGCTTAGTCTTGTGGGTATTTTTGGATGATCGGCCTGGGTTGTATCTGCTTGCTTTACTTAGCCGAGCTTTAACCTGCTTAGCAACTTTTTTGATTGGCGCGGCAAAGGCTGTGCTGGGAAGAGTTGGGAGGTGTTGTCTTGCAACCCACGTGCTTCAAAGAGACGGGTGAAGATGCCGAACCGCGCCCCAAGAGGATTCCTGGAAAGAAGTGATGACCGGCGTTTGTCATTTTTCTATTTGATGTCTCGTCTCGGCTGGCTTGCGCTCCAGGCAACGCTGCTTGCTTTGACCAGCTCCCCTCCATTTTGGCAGTTGATGCAAAGAACCCCGGAGCTCCACGCGACTGCCGGGGAGCTGCTGCTGAAGGTGGTTGAAGCCTGCAGCGGGAGTCTGCAAAGTGCCCTGCCCGGGCTGGTGGATGACACCACGGAGCTGGTGAGCAAGCTGGAGGACGCAGCGCCCTCCTACTCCTCCCTCCTCCTCCTTCCTGCTTCCTAGGGGGTCCTTCTCCTGGGTTGTTCATGTTCCAATTCTTTGTTGTACGCATTTGCTTGTTGTCTTCACGCAGAGAGCAGAGTTGAACTGATCTCAGGGCAAGATGGACAAGTCAAAACAGATTCCGTCAGAGAAGCGTCGACGCGCGACGCCCGGGGCTTTGGAGGATGCGACCCAGTTCTTTCCACTCCTGCGGATCATTGCAAAGGTCCAGCCTGCTCGTTTGGCGCGGCTGCTGCCCCGGTTTCGGAGGCATGCAGCGCTTGTCTGAGCCGCTGAATCGCGAGACTTTTCTTTTTAACCCCCATCTTTTTTGCAACGGGACTCATTGAGCCTTTTGGCAAAGGTCCTCTAAAGCAGGGATCAGACGTCAACGACAACTCCTGCAACGCCTGTCGATTGTATTTTGACAACTAGGGGCACTTTGGTGTTGTTGCCTGCCTAAAGAGTCAAGCCCGCCCCCGTTGTCCATCCTGCCGAAAAGTTCTTCGAAGCTTGATCGATGGCTAGACAGTTGATATCTTGACTTTCAGCAAGTGCTTTCCATGAACAACCAGATGCAGCTTGGACTCGCATCGTGGAAGGACATGTATTCTGTGAATAAGAGGCGCCTGGCGCCTCAGCGTGCTCCCGACGCAGGCTGGCGGCTAGAAGCGATTTGTCGGCGTCCTTGGACTTGGCCCTGGACCTGCTTCAGGCTGGCCGCTAGTTCACCGTGAAGTTGGAGAAAGAGCCAAGGCCAACGCAAAAACCTCACTGCATGGTTCATTCAAGCGTCCAAGGGGTCATTTTGGGCCCAGGGGAGTGTAAGCCGGGTTCTCATGAACGGGTCCCAGCCAAAATAATCAGAATCCTCGAACCTATTGTTAGTCAAGGTGGCGTCGGTCGCGTGTGCTGGCGACGACACAGCGAACTTGAGCTGGCAGCAGCTGCCATTGCTGCCGTCGCCCCAAGAGCTGACTGGCCGTCTGGACTGCTTGGATACGCCAGGGCTGGCCAGCGCGCGGAAAGAAGGAGCTGCTGGCGTATTGAACATGGGACCTGTTTTTAGGGGATTGCTTTGACCTTAAGAATCATGCAGGACATTTCAGGTGGGTCAGTGGGCTGCGTTTTTTTGCATTCAGGAGGCTACGACAGCTTGGATGACCTGCTGGGTACAATCTTCTCACTTGAGCGGGAGGACTGCTTCTTCCCTCTGCGCAAGGCAGTGAAAGATCTCCGGGCAGGCGGGGCAGTTGCGCCCGCGGATTGTCAACTTTTCAGGTGCCCAACAGTCACCGCAAACTCCAAGTACCTCGCGGGTTTGCCACACGTGCGTCTTGCCCCAAGTTGCCAGGCAGCGTGGGCCTGCCGGTGTTCCAAGTGCGGCTGAAGGGAGTGGCGGTGGGCACAGCGCGCACGGGTGGACTGCTGGCGGTGCTTTCCCTGCAGGTTGCGGGCAAGAGCAGGCCAGGGCCCCTTTCGTTCCAAACATTCACCGTCGTTTCGACAGGAAGAAGCTTCAACTGATGTATGGCAGCCTGATGTGTTTCTCGCTGGACGAGTCCTTCAAGAAGGCGGGCCAGCGGGCTGGATGTGGAAATGAAAAGATCATCGGGTTGACTCAACCGGCGGGTGCCAGGTCCTCTTTGCCACCATTGTAGACTCCCCAAACTCGGACCTGGTTGTGGAGTTGTGTGGCGACTCCTCCTCCGGAATCCTCTCCATGCAGTCTGCTGGCAGCATGATCGCCCTGGAGTCGCCCGTGTACTACCGGGCCCACATGCCGGTGCTGAGAGTGCTGCAGGGCATGGAGTCTGTCCCCTTTGAGGAAGAGCTAGTGCACTGCTCCAGGCCACAGATGGCCAGCCCCTGGGGTGAGGAGTGGCCTTGGGTGCCAGCAACAAAGGCAGGGGCATTGCTGCAGGTGCCAGAGATCGATACGCTGGAAGACTTGTTGATCAACTGCCGAGGGGGTCAATTGTGCCGTGGCGCCTGTGTCCTGGACGGCACACAGATGGCGGCCGTGGATCACGCCTTGCGGAATCGCGTGTCGTTGATTCAAGGCAAGCGGTGGTGAACGTGCGAAGCGCGTTGGGTATTTGGATCTATCTGGGGCATTTCCAATCCGTGGTCAGAAAAGGGTTCGGCTGGGACTTGTTACATCTCGCTCAGCGCGTGTGTGTGTGTGTGTGTGTGTGTGTGTGTGTGTGTGTGTGTGTGTGTGTGTGTGTGTGTGTGTGTGTGTGTGTGTGTGTGTGTGTGTGTGTGTGTGTGTGTGTGTGTGTGTGTGTGTGTGTGTGTGTGTGTGTGTGTGTGTGTGTGTGTGTGTGTGTGTGTGTGTGTGTGTGTGTGTGTGTGTGTGTGTGTGTGTGTGTGTGTGTGTGTGTGTGTGT
This sequence comes from Effrenium voratum, assembly GCA_963377175.1. NCBI lineage: Eukaryota > Dinophyceae > Suessiales > Symbiodiniaceae > Effrenium > Effrenium voratum. The sequence continues at coordinate 151,662 of CAUJNA010000684.1, read as the reverse complement.
GTGTGTGTGTGTGTGTGTGTGTGTGTGTGTGTGTGTGTGTGTGTGTGTGTGTGTGTGTGTGTGTGTGTGTGTGTGTGTGTGTGTGTGTGTGTGTGTGTGTGTGTGTGTGTGTGTGTGTGTGTGTGTGTGTGTGTGTGTGTGTGTGTGTGTGTGTGTGTGTGTGTGTGTGTGTGTGTGTGTGTGTGTGTGTGTGTGTGTGTGTGTGTGTGTGTGTGTGTTTGTTTGTGTTTGTTTGTGTGTGTTTGTGGGTGTGTGTGTGTGTGTGTGTTTGTGTGTGTTTGTGTGTGTTTGTGTGTTTGTGTGTGTGTGTGTGTTTGTGCGTGTTTGTGCGTGTTTGTGTGTGTTTGCGTGTTTGCGTGTTTGCGTGTTTGCGTGTTTGCGCGTTTGTGTGTTTGTGTGTTTGTGTGTTTGTGTGTTTGTGTGTTTGTGTGGTTGTGTGGTTGTGTGTTTGTGTGTTGGTGTGTTTGTGTGTTTGTGTGTGTGTGTGTGTGTGTGTGCGCGTGTGCGCGTGTGCGTGTGTCTGTGCTGAACATCAGTTCAACCCCGACACCGTTTTTCTTTAATCAGCATGCAGGGACACACGGCGTCTGCAACATGCCACGTGCAACGAAGCTACGGATGCAGATGCGAACGCCAGTTCCTGTACCTGCTGACGTGATTGCCCTTTGTGGCTGCTTGGGTGTCTTGCTGTGTGTGCCTTATGTTGATTCTGGTAACGTTTTTGAGTCTGGAGAGAAGCCGCCTGTCTCGCCACTCGAACCTGTTGACTCGATTCATGGTTACTCGAATGTCAGAGTTCTACTCCGTTTACGAGCCATTTACGTGTGTCAGGTGTACCCATTGACTGACGTTTCCGTGACCTCAGTCAGTTGAATGCAACTCGATATCGGCGTGTGATCTTTAGTGTGACTTCAGTTTTAATGTCAATGTCAACCTCAGTGTAGCTCCAAATCGAGCTACTACATCATGTACATCTTCAACCTTTCTGCGGTGATTTGTGCTGAGCTGTTCCGGCTTGATTTGATTTATGGATGAGTGGATGTGCTTGTTTCCTTGCTTGCATTCGTGGTGCTCGCAAGCTTCTGCTCGGACGTGACAATCAACATGCCTCGATGTGACAGTCGTGAACAATCTCGGCCGCCGACCATTTACCACTCCGCTTCGCCGCCCTCATCGTGAGTCCGGACGTGATCTCACCTATGACCAGAACATGACGGAGTATGCCAACAACCCCGCCTACTCGTTCAAGGTACCTTTCAACATGATTCCACCTCCGCTGCCGTGACCATTGTCAACCTGTGCTCCTCTGCTACCAAGACCATTTGCGAGCCGGCGTCCTGTATTGTCACCACCGACATCCTCGCCGGTGACCAACACAGTCACTATGCCAACGCCCTCGTCGCGTGACCAGACGAAGTCGGACCGCGCGTTTTATGCGTTGCTCGCCGTCCAATTTGGGCAACCCGCCCCAACCCCGCGCGGGACATCAGCATTGCTGACATGCAGTTGGAGGGCATCCGTCTGGCTGGATTCTTCGACCGTGTGGCCGGGAAGGGTTCAGAACCCTGAAGCACGGCGCACGGCTTTGAGCTGATGCGTAACAGTTGCACTGTTGACATGGTGGACTTGGTCATGTTGAGTCCTTGCTCAAAGCGAGTAATTTCTGGTAACGTGTGAGCATGTCGATCGCCCTGCGGATTGAGTGGCGTCCTGATCATGGACAGCAATGGAAAACATCTTCTACCCTGGACTTTGGCTTCACTTGATCATGCAGTGATACCTTAAAATGCAAGCGGCGGATCGATGACACGTCAATTCGTCCCATGTGCCTGGTTGGATCGGATGAAGAATCTCAACGAAGAATCTGCGACTGCCACAGATGCATCGGGGATCGTTGGCTCGTCTCAAGCCACGAACAAAAGCCTCCCAGCCGATCCAGGCTGGCCCATCATCCTCCTCGACCAGTACTACCTCTACGCCTGAACAAGTTGGCGGCGCTCCAAGCGCGGTCGGGCTCTATGGTCGTGGCATCCAAACGATCTCGATCCTGTGGAGGGTTGTGTTCCGGAGCATGCGATGATGTTGATATGTCAGGCCACAAAGCCCTGACGCCGTTTTTCCGCAATCGCGAGCATCTGCAACCGGCGGTGTGCAACGAAGCTACAGTTGCAGATGTGAAGGGGCCTGGGACGCCAGTTTTTGTTTCTGCTGATGTGATTTAAGATCCTTTTGGCTGCTTGGTTGTCTTGCTGTGTGTGCTTCATGTTGATTCTGACTTGATTCATGGTTATTCGAATGTCAGATTTCTTTATTGTGTGGGAGTCATTTGCTGTACTGGATATCCCTTTCAGGGATGTGCTTGGCTCACTTTAGTGAGTCAGTGTGGGGTAGCCGCCGTTCTTGTTTCATGTGATGTGGGGCCTGGTTTGTCGGCATGCTCGAGGGATGGGCATTTTTGTGCCGAGTGCGACTGTGATTTTGTTCGGGTTTTGCTGGATTTGCCATGTGTTTGTGCTTCTGTGCTTATTGGTTTGGTCATGTTTTTCTGGTAGGTTGCATTGCCTGCCTTTCTGCCTCTCTTCCTTGGTCTGTGGGTTTGTTTTCCTTCGCAAATCGATGTACATTTCCCTGGTTTGCTGTTTGTTTATCTCTACTCTTGGAAAACAGTTGTTTGACAATTGACCGTGTTTTGTATTTGTGATAGATCACAAAGCAGGACCTCCCGGAACTGGCAAGAGCTTCGTGGGCCGCACCTTGGTGGAGCTGCTGCTGGCGCTGGACAGGCTTCTTGAGCCACGTCACTTAGGACGTGTTGTTGAGATGGCCTCCAGTCGGAATTTTTCAGCTCTCTCTCTCTAGGAGTAAGGCCCCCATCCATCCAGACATGCATCCAGCCAGCCATCCACCCAGCCATCCATCCATCCATCCATCCATCAATCCATCCATCCATCCATCCATCCATCCATCCATCCATCGCTGTTTTTTTTGCAAACTTTTTAGAGCTCCGCTGTGTAGGTCGAGAATCCTGCTGGTGACCTACAAGAACCACATCTTGAATGATCCTTGAACGAGGAAAATTTGGTGAGATCAAGCCGCTTTTTGGGTGCAAGCCACAAGTTTACTTCGCTTGCAGCGAGCGGGCGGCTGCCAATGGACAACGCATTTGCGGAGGTCGCAGAACAAACAAGATACCTCAACCCATTGTTTCGCACGCTTCATGGTCACTCCATTGCAGCGGGGGAGCGCCTTATGTGGGCGTTTGTCATTCGTTAACCGCCGACAAAAACATGCCCCCATAATCTTGGCACTTTTTTTCTCGGGGGCAGCGGGGGAATGGTAGAAGCCCTTTTGATGCTGGTTCCATTCTCAAGGGCTTCCGTCATTCCATCCAATCTTCAAGGCATCGGAAAAGAAAAGGCTCCTTTCAGGCTCAACAAAAAACAAAGAAGCTGTTTTGGGCCTGCAGGCAACTCCGAAATCAATTTTAGCTGTGCCTCTTCAATCTGGGCTTTCCACCTAGGGTCAGCGAAGTGGCCAAGGCCAAAAAACAATTAAGTTTTTGTCTTCAAAAAATAGTCTTCCAGACATGACACCGGCCTCTGCCGATTCAACAAGATTTTGGCCAGTGCTCAGCGCATGGTGTACGTGACTTAGGAGATGCTGGGCGGACTGCTGCAGCATGGAGTTGTCCGCATCGGGGGTGGGCAGACGGACAACGAGGCGTTGAACCTGCGGAACCTGTCTTCCATGATGCGGAGCATGGAGCGCGGCGGCACTCTCACCATGTGCGGAGCTTAGCTGGAGCTTTCCGGTCAAGTTGAGTGTGCGCGAGGGAGCTTTGACAATGAAGGACCAGGCAGCATTACTAACTTGGTTTGGAGGCTGTTGGCAAATCAAGCGCTCGTCGGGGGATCGGTGTACCCAGGTACAAGGATGTAGAGCAGCGTCTGCAGGAAGCGCAAGCGGCGATGGACTCTAGCATTCGCAGCCAGGCAGCTCTAGCATGGCTGTTGCTGCAGTTGTGGAATAACCTAGAAGAGAGAGAGAGAGAGAGAGAGAGAGAGAGAGAGAGAGAGAGAGAGAGAGAGAGAGAGAGAGAGAGAGAGAGAGAGAGAGAGAGAGAGAGAGAGAGAGAGAGGAGAGAGAGAGAGAGAGAGAGAGAGAGAGAGAGAGAGAGGAGAGAGAGAGAAAGTCCATGACAACTAGACTTGCAGGGAGGGCGATTGAGCATTGCTTTCTGGAAGAGCAAGTTGAGGCGAGCTGTCACAGATCCATCACTTCAATGCAGATACGCTGTGCAGATGTGCTGGATCGGATCAACTTGGAGCCTTTCTGGATGGACGCTCGCTTGGGACATTCTTGGCCTTGTGGCTTCCCAGTTTTGGCTCATGGTTCTGAGGATACCCGTGGTCGGACGCGGAGAAGAAGAGGCTTCGAGGTGTGCAGCACCTGACAAATACCATGGCTGAGGCTTTGGAGGCAGGCGGGAAAGCTTTTCCATTGAGTCATTGAGTAACTCACGTCACGAGATCACACCCAGTTTGTTTGCCTCGCCATGCAAGCCTCCCGTGAACGCTGGTTTGGATGTTTTGTCGGAAGGGCAGGAGCGCGCTACAAATTTATGCTCTTGGGGCGGACGGCTTTGTACCCCCTTGCTTTGATTGCCTGTTGATTATTTAGTTCTCTTTCATAACGGATCTCTCTAAACCAAACCAAGTGGGTTAGAATTGGGCTGTATTGCCGGGGCCAATGTTGAGGTTTCATTGAATTTATTATTGCTTCATCGGATTTTCTCTTTGATTTAGTCTTGCCGGGTTTGTTTCTGATAAACACATGCATGGTCAAACACTTGACCTTGGCGCATCGGCTCTAGTCAGGGCCCGCTTGAATCTTCAGCATTTGCTGATCCAAGAAGATCTCCACGCAATGGACGCATCTCGCCAGCGAGAGACAAAGGAGTGCGACAACAACGGCAAGTGTTCGAGTTGGCAGCGGAGCTCTGGTAGCTGGCCATGGACGGCTTTGAGGAAGGTTTTCCCGAGCACTTCGTCATGGCGAAGAGACTGACTTGGAGGACCCTCAGCCTGACCATGAGCACACCCATGGAGCCGTTCACTCGACCCTGCCCCAGGAACCGGCGGTCAGCATCAAGTTTCACGGGGTGTGATCTTCTTACAAAACCTCCGCCGGACCACCAAAAGTGATCTGCATCACAACGAAGGATTGCGCATGGTGATTGGGCTCACGCTCCTCCGCCCCCGCTGCAATTCAATGTGCCCCAGGGTGCAACTGGTGGCAACGTTCTCTATCACTACAAGCCAAACTTCACTGCTCACTTCAACAAGCAGAAGATGTATCATGACGAGCAGCGGAGGGAAGGGAAGGCGATTTGCAAGGAAGGCATCGACGATATGCGATCAAAATGGTACCACTTCGAAGACATTGAAGACGTGCTATGCGAGCGGTGCCTAGAGGAAGGAGCTCAATCCACGATCGCCATTCGTACAATGCGAAGTCGTGTGTCAACTGCCACGCCAACGGGCTGATTGAGCAAAATACCATGCACAAGGGAGCTGAGCGACCTAACATCATGAGGAGGTTCTTTGCCGAATGCAGCCTGGTTCTCGGTGACATGAACGAGCTTGAATCCCATTTCGACGGGGATATGGACGCATTTGTGTCTCACCTGATCGTGAAACTGTTCGACAAAAAGTTCGCGAAGGAGCTGTCGCAGATCGGAGGCATCACGCTTGATCGAGACGCCTTTGCTGACTACTTCCGCAGTAGCGATGGGCAACAACTGTGGGTTGACAAGCTGTCGTACGTCGTCACTCATCCAGATGGAACAAGGGAGAGAAAGACAAAATTCCGTGTTTTGCGCGACTACGGACACGCTGTATACGCATCGTGGATGCGTTGGTTCCCTAGGGCGGGAGCATACATATCGAATATTTTCCACTGACAACGAGGAGAAGTTGGGAGATGGGCTGGAGACCGTTCTTGGGCTCTTCGATGTCATATCCTACTTCGGAAATGAGTTGCCAAAGTGGGGCCAGTACCGACCAATGCTTGAAGCCACGTTCCTGAAGTTCGTCCGGGAGAATTCAACCACTCACATGACGGGCCTCAACAGGAAGAGAAATGGTACTGTGAAAGACATGGAAGTGCCCACCAAGTCTGTCAGGGACATCATGGATGAACTGACGTACACGCATCCGTACATTGATTTCAAAGAAGCCAGTTTTACAGGCGAGAAGGACCGGGGACGTCGCCACGAGACGAGCAGAACTATTGCAACTGTTTGAAAGTCTTTGCACGCGCGCTGGTGAACTCAATAATTGCATCACGTGCGGAAAAGAGTCCCATGAGGGGACCTGCAGATATATAGCAAGAGCAGAAGAATCTGACTTGGCTCGTGTGAGGATGCAACAGTTGTTTTTGCCAGAAGGACACCCTTCATCCGATGAAGATATCGATGTGGAAGGTCCTGAAGGAGAAGGAGCAAAACCGTCATCCAGCGAACCTCGGGAGAGATCACATCCGCCGGACATGGAGGAACCAAATTTTTGCTCGAGAAGTACAACTACGCTGTGAACCTCCCACAAATGGCTGACATGGCAAGGGGGAGCTCCACGTTGGTCACCTCGACCTACACACGAATCTTAACGGAAGCATGAAGGACTACAACAACACGCTCGATTTGTTTGGTGGAGCAGACCCATCCGTGATTCCTCAACCCGGTGATGAAGCAGTATGCGAGGGCGTGCGCGGATTCTCATGTTGGAAGTTATGCGCAGGCAAAACCGAGTCGCAAGTTTCCTCTACTGGCCGCACAGAGAGTACACGGCATATGGATCCACTGGCAGCCATGGCCTGTTCCAGATGTCAAAAGCGCTGGTGAGGATCCTACGAAAAGGGGCAACGCGATTCCTTGCAATGGTGGGGGATGGGTGAACATCGACCACTGCAGAACCGGTACAAGAAGGGCGACCGATTCCGGCCATTGCCGAGTGTGTCAGATCAGAGGACCGGAAGGCACGAAAGCCGAGGCTGCAGATTCCCGCTGCGAGATTCGACCAGGAGATCGACAACGAGACGCTGCAGGGTCTGATAATTGCGGGATGGGCCAAAGAGAACATCGACTGGATTCGTCGCGAGCGCAACGGATGGTGGCAACCTGGTGCATTCGAGCATCATCGGGACATTCGGATTTCGGAGTCGCTTGTCCTCTGAACTGTGCAACATACTGTTCCCGAACATGTTCGATCGCTTGGGCGGCGCATTCCACGTGACAAAACCGTCGGCCCTCGAAGGGATCATCATGCGAGGCATCGTGCCAGGCGGTATGAAGACTGGACCGTGTTTGCGCCATGGGACAACGAGAGTATCTCGACCAAGACTGCGTTGTCTGACGTCAAGGAAGGAGATGACCTCATTGCCATCTATGTGCCTACAAGAAATTTGTCCGTGTACCAATCACGAAGTCATTCCCTTCAGAGACTTCAAGTCAGTGAAGAGAGGACCGGTCAAAGAGGTCAAAAGGATCTATTCCGGCATTGTCGAGAACGAGATCTGTCCAGGCTTCAAAGACGCTGTGGGAGTGACCCCGGCCGACTTTTTTGGGAACCTCAACAACTTCTTGGATGAGGACCCCGCAGACGCTGACATTCTGAGGAGAATGTGGTCAAGGCATGCGTCAACGTTCATGAACCCGAAGTGCTGAACGATTCGTTGATCGAGATCAGGGACTTACTCAGCAGGTTCATCGTCTACCGCGAGGATGATCCATCCAACATATCCAACCAGGTTTGCCCTGCGTGCGCTACCGTTGTCCCGAGAGGATTTTGCTATTGCACTGCACGCAACTGCGAGCTTATTTCCATCGGCAAGTTCGTCATCAACGTCGATGATGAGGAACCCAAGGTATCCGACACCAACAAGATGACGGAAGACGTGAGAAGGGCTCAGCGTGAAGCGAGGGAACGAATTGACGCTGATGAGGATAGACCAGAAACCGCTGGGACGAGTGAGGAGCGGTTCGAAGATACATCGTATCTGCCCTCTGATGTCGGGACTGATGTCGACGAAGATGACACGAAATCTTTCCGGACAATGCTGAGGAGGACGCAGACGCAATGTACCTCCTGCAAGTCAAAGCCATCTGTGTCGACGAGCCCAACGAGGCATCGTATCTCTCTCGCTACCTTGGTGTTATTGTCTACAAAATGTGGAAAGTCTTTGTCAAAAACGAGGCAGACCCAAACAAACCCGTGGGCAAGGGTGGCGGGATTTATTGTCCCTACATCGCAATCAATGCGAGGGACGATTGGGTATTCAAAGATGAGGAGATGTTTAAGTGGTTCCTGAAACTGAAAGGGTTGTATCTGATGTATCGGATCCGGACCGCGTGCGACATCCTTGGTCTCAAGGCAGAGCAGTTCAGGGGTATCACCCATCAGAAAAGCATGGCGTTCGTGAGTGACATGATGTTCCGATGTATCGCTCTCGCATTCAACTGCGACTATATGACCTTTTTCAGAACTGACGTGCGCATTGACCGCAAGTTCCCGAAGATTGACCTAGCCGCGATCTGCGTGCAAGGCACGAAGGAGGTTGACAACCCTCTCATTCAATGGTGCTATTATCGCCATGTACATCTGCCCTCGCGTTATATCGACACGATAAATCGGACCGATGAGACACCAAGATCTTTGTTGGACAGGTTCCGATGGAGGGCAAGCAGAAAGGCAATTACAACATCTTCATTGGACAGGAGATGAAGCAGTTGGACCGCGAGTTGCCGTGGCGTGAGATCCTCAAGATGCCCAAGCAGAGCAAGCCTTCCTCGGCGCCATCGAGAAGGAGGCGCAGAGCTGGATTGAGCGGGGATCAGTGCAACCCCTCACTTACCAAGAAGCTCAGGAGGTGCTTCGCGACCGCATCCTGAGCAAGAGGATCATGAGGAGTCGAGCCCTAATCGAGACAAGTCTCGCGGAAGTGAGCTCTTCAAGCAAAATGCAGAATCGTCTGCGTGGCTCATCTTGACCCCGACATCTACGGCCTCACCCCGGAAGCACCGACACCGACAAGGACCACTGAGCACGTGCTCTACCAGGTTTTTGGGGCCAACGGCGAGTTAGGCAGCACGGACCACAAGTGGCAGAGTTGGTTTGCTGATGTTCGTACAGTGCAAGGTTGGCCACCCAGGAGGAAGTGACCCCAATGCAGTATCATTGGGTACCTACACAGCTCATGAGAGCTGACGGCCTGACCAAGGTTGACAACAAGCTGCGAGAGGAGTTCCGCGACTTCCTTCAAAACGGCATCGTCATCTTGAGGGAGAGTGAGCCAAGGCCAAAAAGAAACTTTGACCGGTGAGAAACAGGGCCCGCTTGAGTCTTCAGCGTTTGCTGATCCAAGAGGATGCACCGCGCAATGGACGCATCTCGCTAGGCAGCGAGAGACAAAGGAGTGCGACAACAACGGGGCGAGTGTTGTCGAGAGTTTCCATTATATTTGGCATTGCTTAGTTGGATTTTGCATTTGTTCAATCGTGAACACTGGGCACTGCCGCCCCGGCCAGGCTCAAAAGAACAACCAACTGCACGGACAATATTTGCTTTGAGCAAATGATACCAGTGCGCGAGGTGGTTGTCAGGAGCTTGAGGTTGAGTGGCTGAGGTCAGCCGACAAGGTGGCTGGAATGAGCTGGGCTGGGTATGACGGACTAAGAGCAAGGGACTCGGGGCGGATTTGCTTCCTCCTGCAGACATCTTCCGTGGCCCAAGCTGTTGGTGTTGGAGGGCTGGGGGATGGGGTACTTAGTCACGTACAGTGGGGATGGGGGATGGTTCGGGAAACAAGGTACTGAGGGCTGAACCGCATATTGCTGGGTTTGATTTTCTTATCCAATTCGCATGTTCGCTTAGATTTATTTTTGCTGGGTTTGAGCTTCCATATGACTTAGTATTACTTGATTGGATTTCCAAGCAGGCATGGTGTTATTGGATTTGATTTTTCCCGTTTGTTTTGGTTGATTAAGATTTAGTGTTGTCGGGTTTGATTCTTCCATTTAATTCAGTATTGCTTGATTTTGTTACCCATTTGACTTAGTTTTCCTTATTTGGTTCTCCATTTGACTTAGCGTTGTGGGCTTGATTTTTTTTGTTTGCTTCAAATCATGGTTCAAATAATGGCTTTTGCCACCCTGAATACTGTTTGCTTTTACTCGTCCACTACCCCCTTTGCAGGATTGATGGGGGTTATGTTTTAAGTGAGCAAGAGGAGGGTTGAGTTTGGGGTTGTTGCGCTTTCACCAATTTGTAGTGTCGTTGGTGATGACGTTTTTGGATATTTGTGATCATTGTTTCGGGAGGTTGTATTAATCGTTCTGAGCAGCCGGCAGATCAGTATCAATTCTTGGCCAGCGTTAGAAGGTGGAGGCTGCAGACGAGGATGTGGCGGAGTCGCTGAAGGTGTTTAGGGAGCTGGCGCAGAAAGTCATCGACGAGTGGTTTCCCAGTGAGGATTTCAAAAAGCTGCGGGCCGCAGTGCCCGAGTTGGTGCCCGAGTTGGTGCCCGAGTTGGTCACAGCTGAGCTGGCTGCATCGGGTAGTGCAGGTGTTCGGAATGAGGATGAGGAAAAGGAGGAGGAGGAAACGGAGAGGCGGCAATGTGATGGCGTCAAGGCGGACAAGGAGCTTCTCAATCGAATGGTGCGCTTTGATGCCGAAAGTGCCTGTGGCGAAAGAGGAGCCACCACCGAAATCTGATTTGGTGGATGGCATTGCGGGGAGGGAGATTCGCAACCGTAGATCAGCCATTGTAGATCCTTGCGCGTGCCATGAAGAAAAAATATTCTTACCTAGGGTTTTTAGGGCTTGTGGTTTTGATTGAGGTACCTCTGGCCGATTCGGGGGCGAGCAGCTGCTCGCTTGGCTGCCGCTGGCGGAAGCGTTGCTCCTGCGGACTTCCAACCCATGGGAGCTGGAGGGAGGCGCTCGTGCGCGCCTGGTGTGCGCCCTGCTGCGGGAGCAGCGGTCGCAGGTGTGCGAGCGCTTCGAGGCGTGCCAGCAGCACTTCAACGCCTTGCTGAAGGAGAAGGCTCCGGGGTTGGAGTCGCCGGCTTTAATGTTATCAAGAGGCAGAGATAACATGGGAAGGGAGCTGTCTCGGGGGCTTCCATGTTGCATCTGCAAGGCAGTGCGCAAGTCCCAGGGTTCCGCTCAAAAGGGAGTAGGTTGAGGTTTCGCCCCACGGCCCGCAGCTGCAGTCCCAAGTGAGGCACGCCTGGACGAGGTCTGCAAGCTTGAGTTCTTAAAGCAAAACTCCATCGTGGGCATGACTTTGGATGGGCACGGGATTCAGAGCGATCTCATTGAGACATGGGGCCCCGAGGTGCAGGGGTGAATCAGGGACGTCCCGTTTGTTTTGATGCAAGTCCAAACCTTTGCGCGCATTCTACGTGGTGGCTTCATAGCCCAGGTAGTTATGGTGGAGGAGAGCGCGGAGTGCCCCATCCCAAAGATCCTGGCGTGCTTCCGGAAGAGTGTGAAGCATGTCATTCAGATTGGCGACCCTGCCCAGCTGCCACCGCAGGTGCGAAATGCAAAGCAGTTGGCTCTGGATCGGGCCATGTTTTTCTTGCCATCTTTGCAACATAAATCAACATGTCCAATTTAGTCTGACTGGCCAAATCCATCTAGGTGAATTCCCATCACCTGGTCCGGCACAACTTCGCGGTGTCAATGATGCAGTGGTTGATGACCGGCCTGCCTTTTGCCACCTTGGGCTGCCAGGCAGGGTTTAGCAATGGGCTGACCAAGCAAAACATGGACCTTCAGGAAGGCCCAAGAAAAATAAGTTGACACGGAAGTGATTGAAACGGAAGCTTCGGCTTGCGTTCCGGAGCCTGCCAGGGCCGCATGCTGCCATGTGTCCGTCAGCTTTTGGGGGACATTTACCCGGAGCTGAGAGGCAACCTAGCGGTGGTCAACAAGCTCAGCGAAGTGGATTGCGTGCAGAAGACGGTCTTCTGGTGGAGCCACGAGCATCCGCAGGAGAGTGAGGGCACAAGCTACACCAACAAAGGCGCGGAGTGTTGGAATTGACCTACGAAATGCGCAACGCGCCTTGTTCATTGCAGAGCCCGTAGGTGCCGGTCAATCAGACGGAACACCATTTGTGTCAGAAGAAAGACGTAGAGGTGGGAAGTCAAGGGACCCCCAGTGACAACCGGAAACAAGGCAAGGCTTCTAGAACAATCTTGCGGAAGCACAGGGGGAGGAGGGGGGGCTTGGGTGGTGCGCCACGGATCCTGAAGATTGTGGGGTTACGTTTGTCTGCTGGACAACCGAATTTTCACAACATCCAGCTCTTGGAACAAATGGCAAACGGCGTGCTCCAATCTTTGTAAAACATACATTTTCACCCTCTTCAGGGGTTAGCATTAGAATCCGCAGATTGCAAGACGCCTGGGGAAGATCTCAATTGAATTTCTTGGATCGCTAGGCGAGGCGCAGATGGCAGCGCAGTTGGTGCGCTACTTTTTGTCCCAGGGCACAGATGCTTCACAGGTCACGGTGCTCGCCTCCTACATTGCCCAGGCTCGGCGCACGGGCACAGCAACTTGCGGAGTCAACGCCAATCCTGGATTCGGTGGGGTTGGGTTTGGTTGCAGCCAAAGGGGCCAAGGGGAAGCTTGTCCCTTGCCGGAACCAGCGCAGGTGCGGGTCCTGCGGCGGCTTTTGCAGCAAAGCTCGGATTTCGACAGCGACAAGGTCCAGGTGGGCACGTGTCAAAACTTGGAGGCGGACCAATGTGGAAGGGAGGCGCTAAACACCTCGAAGTTCGAAAAGGGGGATTCTTCGATTCTTCATGAGGGGCTTCATGCAAAATGCAAACGCATTAAAACGAAAAGGTCAACGAACTTCATTGACGCTGCAAAACAGTGTTGACCTTTGACAAAGTCAATGAACCTTTGCGCAGGTGTCGACCATTGACAAGTTCCAAGGGAGCGAAAACGACTTTGTGGTGGTGTCCTTAGTGCGGACAGGGGAGCTCAGAGGGTTTTTGGCGAACGAGCAGGGCAAGCAGCGCCGCTGCGTGGCGCAGTCCCGGGCCCGGCGGGGCCTGTACTTTGTCGGACGCCTGCCGGCAGATGGGCGTGAGCTGAAACAGGATTAGGATTGGCTTATTCAAACTTTGGCGGGTGCCCGCTAATGGAAGGCTTCTGGTTGCAATTGAAAGCATGCCCCCTTGTTAGTTTTAGGCAATCCTCTCTTGGCGCCTAGGCAGGCGTAAACCCTTTCAAAGCTCCTTACCCGCAAATGGTGGGTGTTACTCTTTCGTGGCTTTGACACCAGCCGCAATGCAAAATGCAATGACGATTTTTGGATCGCGCCCATTGCTGATCAGGAGATTGCCGATCCTTCCAGAATGCCAAAGCTTGGTCTCCGCTGGTGGAAGAAATGAAGCAACGCGACGAGGTGAAGGGTTGTCAAAATCGCTCCTGCGCCTCGCGTGGCCCAAACGAACCCCACAGGTGTCGAGCAGCCTGCCGCTGATTTGCCCTCGCCATCGCAGTTGCACGCTCCGCGCCAGCGCTGCAGAGGAAGTCCCTGTGAAGGGCTCGGTGTGTGGGCGTTTCTGCCAGAAGGCCATGCGGTGCGGCGTGCCGAACCACATGTGCCCCCGACCTTGTCATGGAGGCGATGATCCACATGCAGCAGAGAAGTGCAGGTATGAGGTGAAGTACATGTGCGCCTCGGCCCAATGTTAGTCAACCTTTGGACCTCTGCGCTGCTGAACACTAGTCCTGGCAACTCATGAGTTTTTCCTCTGGCAAGTCGTCTTTTTTCCCAAGTGAGGTGCTGCCGGGATCCATGAGTTGTGCCGCCGTTGCTGTGAAGAAGAGGTTGCTTGCAAGAAACAGGTGCCCTTCACCTGCGAAAACGGTCACGAGTTGATGCGCCTTTGCAGCCAGCCCGTCGAGGATGCTGCTTGTCTGATCCTTTGTGGGTCTTGGGTTGCCAGGAAACAAAGGGGCCAAGCAGCTCAAAATACGAGCAAGTGCGAGTTCCAGATTGGAGTTCGGGCCAAGGTGAAGTGCTACTGTCCTTGTGAGTGTCCGTGCGAGCAAGGGCACCTCCTCAGTGTGCCTTGCTGGCAGCTTGAAGACAGGGACAGCTGGCCGAGCTGCTCAATCCCGTGCGCGCGGGAGCTGCCCTGTGGACATCTCTGTCCAAACAAGTGCGGCCACTCAATTGCACTTAGCAAGTACGGGAGTCGGGAGTGGGCCCTTTTAAGGGAGAAATTTGACAGGGAGCCAAACCCAATGCAACCATTGCAAGGGTCCCTTACAGCGTGTCCTTCGCGGTGTGTCTGGATAGTCCAGCGATCCAGGCTTGACATGACATTTTGATTTGGGTGAGTGTTAGTGTAGGGAAAACGTGCCAACAGACTTGGCAGTCAAGACCCTAGCCCGCTGAAGTTGCACACCCTTCCTTCTTTGAGTTGTTTGCTGCGGGCTGATTGCTTGCTTGCTTGCTTGCTTGCTTGCTTGCTTGCTTGCTTGCTTGCTTGCTTGGTTGGGGTTGGCGTGGGCTTCGGGCTGATGCGGTTTGGTTTGCTTCGGTTTGGTTCTTCTCGCGAGGCGAGAAGTGCCTCGACGCGAGCCGCTGCAAGCCCTGCCAGCAGCGGCGTCGCGAGGAGCAGCGCCGGGCGCAGGAGGCGGCCGAGGAGCAGTACCGGCTGCGCGGCAGTCGAAGCCGGGCCAATTTGCGTTTTTCTTGTGGTAAAAGACACGCTGGTGCTTGGCGCAGTATGCTTAGTTGGTCCAGCGGGGTCGTTTGCAACGGACGAGCCTTGAAAATTGCCTGAGCTTTGTTGGGGATGTTACAGCTGCGGCAGCGTTGTCGCACTTTGCATACCAGGGAAACCGACCCTTTGAGTGGACAATTTGAGCCAGTCTAAAGCTGTTAGCGCGGCTGCCTGTGGCCAAGGTTGGAAAAGGTGCGGCTGCGGCAGGAATTGGAGGAGTTGGTCAGTCGTGACATCCAAGACGCGTTCCGGACTGAGCTGCTTCCCTCCGGCGAAGCTGCTGCGGAGTATTATGAGGTCTACGACAAAGTGGCTTTGGCTTGTTGTGGTACAAGATTTGTGGTTTTTGTTTGTTCGGCGCGCCTGGTCCAGGCGTACTGAGCCAAACCCAGGTCATGAAGTACGTGGTCCCCCATCACCAATGGTACCGTCGGTGACTCGCATCGACAAAGTCTTTCAGGCAGGGCGCAGGAAGGATTTCCTGGAATCGGCTGTAGAGCTCCACGACCCCACCAACAATCAGCTGAAGTTCCATGGCACGAGCTGGGAGGCTGCGGAGGGCATCATGCGGGATGGCTTCCGGTTGCCAGACCCTCGTCTTGCGAAGCGAACCAACCTTATTTGGTTTTCAATTTGTGAATGTACAAGTTTGGGTGCATGTGTCATGATTCCGTTGCAAGTGAGGATCACTTCAAGGGGATGTACGGGCAAGGCATCTACCTTGCCTCTGACTCCTCGAAATCTGCGCAAGACATCTACACCAAGGGCAGCAACATGCTTCTTCTGTGCGAGGTGGCGCTCGGCAAGTGCTGGACAGTTGAGAAGGGTGGTGGCGAGATGAAGCAGGTGTGCCTCATGGGGAAATCTTGTTTTGGCTAATGTCTAAAGGAGCTGGAATTTTACAAGACAACAAACCAGCTTGGTTTTCAACGGAATATTTGGACACCAACCAGTTTTCGGGGACCCCATTGACGTCCCCAGTTGAACTGGCAGAAGATCAAGCGCAAGGGCTACGACTCGGTGTTTGCGCCCCGGGGCACGCGAGGAACCGGGGGAGTGGAGAACGACGAGTACATTGTGTACGACCCCCGGCAGGTGCTCGTCAAGTACGTGATCCACTACGAGTCCGTCTCAGTGGAGGTGCCTTTGGCGCGAACCTCTGTGAATGATAGGCTCACCGTCAAAGAGTTGAGGCCCTCTCGCAACTTTGACCCGTCCAACGAGCTGGACATGCACTTCAGAGTTGTCGAATCCCATTTGCATCGGCAGGGGCATCGTGGCCACCTGCAAAAAGTTGAGTATGTGAACAACCCAGAGCTTATACGAAGGTTTGAGCAGCAAAAGGAGAAGTTCAAGCGCGAGAGGGTGCCAGATGACATCATCCTGGCATTTCATGCGACGCGAATCCGAGAAAACATTGAGAATATTATCCGTCAAAACTTCCAGAGGAGCCACATTGGGTCGCAGACAGACTCCGGCTATTGGGGTCGAGGATTTTACTTCTCGGAATTTCCCGCAGTTTCTTCTGGTTATGGCAGAGCCTCGTTTGCAGAGAGTGAGAGAGAGGAGAGAGAGGAGAGCGAGTCGTGGCAAGGCCAACCATTGCCCCAAACCCCCGATTCCGGGCGAAAACGAGGAACACGCTGCAAACACATAATGCGTCGCCGAATTATCATGTGCGCACGTGTGCTGTATGACTACATATGGCATTTCCCCTCAAGAACCTGCATCTACATCAGCTTTACAGACGTTCCAGACTTCTGGAGAAACACCATAGTTAAACAGGTTTAATGTTTTAAACAGCTCAGCATTGGCATGTCTTTGCCGCACATATAGTGAGCGCTGGAAATACACGTTGGCAAGCTTAACGTGCGTGGAGCTCTGTTATCGTTTTGTTTGTTGCTCTTATCGTTTTGTGTGTAGAAGCAGCAAGCCAGTCATCTTTTTGGGGAAAGGATGTTATTCATATCAACATGACTATTTCATATTATTTGACATTGACCCAACTTCATCATAAAAGTGCTCCGCATCCTTGCGCACTTCCATCTTCATTCTATATAATTTCCATGTGTCCGGAATCGCTCCTGGAACACAAATCCTGTGTGAACTATGTGCTTGCGTATCTCTTTCGAGTCATAGATAGTCGTGGAGCATCGAATATGGCAAGAAGATCCCATTTACAATGTCGTTTCAAGTTTGAGCCAAACTCAACTTTAATCATTGTATGTCCATAAGCATTTCCAATAGCACACACATGGAGAATTCAACTATTGACATGGCTAGTTGAAATCACAATCAAACTCAATTTCAACAAGGTTAGTTTCCTGAGAAAATCACGAGCTGAGCGACACCAATAAGCGGAAAGTGTTTCAAACAAGCATGGGTCTTCTCCTTGGCAGACGGTGCAGTAAATTGCGTTTTCTTAAAGCGATCGTCAGATCATTGTTCCCTCCTCCAAAAAAGTCAGCCCGGGCAGTATATGCCATTGTTCCCGCGAAAGAAGGGAATCAATCAAGCATGGCCTCCACACGTCCAAACATTTTGATTTTTTAAAGGCGCTGGATTCAAGATCCAAGAATGCGCAAACAAGTTTCTTGGGCATCTTGAGCCCAGGCCAAACCCAGAAAACTTGAACATTTGGAGCACTCGAACTAGATTCCCGTTGGACCTTGCATCCAAAAGAGCCTTCGCTTTTCCAGAAACTTTCAAGTGTTCTGGAGGTGGTCAGCCATCAAATGTATTCTTCAAACACTTTGGATATCTCCCCACATAGAGGCAATGCAAGCCTTGGATCTTGAATTTTGAATTTGAGCGACTGAATTTGAGTTGGGTTTGGTCATTTTCGGTCGGTGCAAGATTGGTGGATCTTGAGGCTCGACTGAAATTTCAGTCGGACCTAAATAAAGCTTCCTGATTGTTTGATGCTTTACCCAAAAACAAAGAAAGGTAGAAAACACTGCAAACACCAGTTAGTTGCATTCTTCAGGGGACGGGGGATCATATATGTATTTTTGTCTATGTATGTATATATATATATAGATATGTATGGTTCTACATATTTGTATATATATATACATATACATATATATATATGTATATATATATATATATATCAATTTAGCTTCGCAACGAAAAGGTGAATCCCCTCCAAGCAAACCACGTGAAAGTAGCGATGACACTCAGCAAACAGTTGTCATAACATATCAGTAACTTCTTATGTGCACACAGATGATACACCTGTCTCTGGGGCAGGTTCACCTTGTGTACATGTGTATTTGTATATATATATATATACAAATATTCAAAGCAACATAGGCAAACTCCCCTGCCGTGTAACGCGCGCCGCCATGGGAAGTCTTGCCACCGAGGCAACCTTCTCCTGTGCCGCATCCTCATCGGAAAAGCTTTCGACGTGCAGCAGCGCATGGACGGCCAGCCGCTGAAGATCGGGTACAACAGCCACCGGCTTCAGCCGAACGACCAGGGCTACGGCCAGGAGCTTGTGAGCCTGGGGCGAACTTTCGTTTTTGCTTCCCGCGCTGTAAGCTGCGCGCGGGAAACTCATTCAACTTCTTGTTTTAGCTTGGACTTCTGGAGGAAGGGCTTGGTTTCCGAGCGCTTGCTTTGTGTTGTTGGAGTGTGGAAGGAGGTAGAGGCGTTACGGCGCGGCCGGGGGGGGGGGGGCAGGATTTACAAAGTGGGAGGATTTCAACGATAGCAGTGCTTTTTGTTGCTCAAGTCATGACGTGGCGGGGTTGGGTGGGGTTGGGGCGGAAGCGTGATTAGCAAACCCACGCATCCACAGTATTCTTGGGATGGTAGCGACTAGGACATGTAGGGCTTTTTAATGAATTCAGCCAAGCCTCCGTCAAATCCACACTGCCACTGGCTTACCTTGCATGCAAGCTCGAGTTTCGTTAGTCTTTCGGCGCAGATCGCGAGCATTTCTTGAAGTCTTTTGTGGAAACTGAGGATTGACAATCCCGACCAGATTCTCCCGTGCTACATCCTTCATGTCGTCTAGCGGCTGGAGCTAATACAGCCTAATCATTCTCCGCAAAAAGATGCGAGGCGGCTCCGTGTCTAGGTTGCAGGAATGTATGCGAACCGGCACTTGTTTTTCATTTGCACATTTGCAGGCCGCCAGGCTGCCGGGTTGTCGTTTAAGTTTTCCTGCTTCGGACGCGCTTTTGCTCAAACGGCTCGGGCTGATTGGAGGGTGCCGATCGAACCAGGCCAGAGTTCGGGTTGTTCGGGGTTGCAGGGGATTTTGGGTGTTGCATGGATTGGGAAGCGACGGCGAGCTAAACAAAAAGGCCTCTTTAAGGGATGCTTTGGTAGGAAGTAGTTGTGCTTTGCATCATAAAGATGGCAATGCTCTATTTTCTCACAAGCGAAGCTTGCCAGCCATCGGGAAAGTGTGTGCCAAGATCAACTTGCACAGAGAGTTTTTTGGAGGGGAAAACCTTGCACGATCGGCTTGAAAGGACAGCTAGGAGCAACTTTGGTTTCTGCTCCCGGTGAGTTCTTTGGCAGGTTGGCATTGCATATAGCCCCGGCGCGAAACGGTCGCGAAGGCGGGGCACGGGAACAATGCGGCAATCAAGCAAGGAATGGGTGGCAGAACCAGAGTGCTGTCTTTGTTGCATTTTGCTGGGATGTTAGGACTTCAACTTTTTGCCAACTAATGGGTTTTCCATTAAACCACCAACAGTTAAACTTTTAGCAGGGGAGCAAAGAGCAACCGAGCTGTGATCATGTGGGGAGCAACAGGATGCCGAGCTGTGCGGTTCACTGCTCGGCACTCTCTATGTCTGACGTCCTTTCCCAGAAAATCAGGGATCTGCTGAATTTAGTTGTTTCTCTTTTTGGAACACTTGCTCACGTTTCCTTTTCTTCATGCTTCAAAAGCTGCTGGCTTTGGGGTGCTCACTTCCTTTGGATTTCTCCCATCTCACGCTTTTGCAGGTATGCGTCAAAACAAGGATGTGGACCCTCAAAAAGGGCTTTGATTTTGGTTTTGCTTTAGACCAACCCGAAACAAACGCGGAGTTGTGGCTTCCGGTTCTCTTCCTTCAGCCCTCTGCACCGTCCACGCGGGTGCACGCCCAGGGCCATGAGTGAAGAAATCGACAGGCACGTGCTCAGGAAGTGCGCCAGGGTTTGAATTGGGCCGTGGGACTCAGTCGGTGGATTGATTGGTTGGTATCTGGGGTCAATATGGAACTCTGGCTTGAGAGTGGCCAAAGGTTTGTCACCTTTGAGTCGGTATTTCGACTGATTCTCCAGGCGGGATGATGCTGTTGAAGGTCAATTGCAAGAAACAGCATGCCGAGCGGTGCAGAACCTTTGTCTTGACGGGGCTTGTGGGATTCTCGGAATGATCATTGTTCTGGTGGATTTCCTTGATGGCACTGTGCGGTTCGTAGCCCTTGTTTGTTTTTTGTTTTCAATCCTGACTGACATGACCACAGGTATGAGATCGTCCAGAAGCTGGGCCGAGGAGCCTATGGCATCGTGTGGAAAGCCATTGACAAGAAGACGCGTGAGGCGGGGCTGCCCTTGGCCGATGGGGCCGTTTGTTGGTCGATTCGAGTTGGGTGCTCAACTAACGACAGCTTTCGGGGATGAGTTGTGAAGGAAACCAGCGTGAAACCAAGCTTTCAGCAGGGTCCCTGGCCTTGGCACATTTCTGGGTGGCCGTTTGAGCCGTTTGCTGTTGGAACATGGGAGGTCAGCAGAAAGTCATTGCTCACCAAAAATAGAGCCGGCCTGTTGTGATTTTTTTACATCGTTTTGCGTACTTCATTTGCATCGTCACGTCTTGGTTGAATCAGGTGGTGGGAGAGAAGGTTTAGTCTTCTGGGGCGGCATCGCCCTTTGGAAGGATTCCTGTGGCCAAAGTGGGTCAAGCTGTGAGAAACTGACGAAGCAAGCAAATGTCATAACCAGGTTTGGGTATATTTTCACGTCTTGTCTTATACAGGAACAGCAATGAGTCTATCCAGACAGCCACAAACAAGGACACCTGTTGACTAAAGGAAGCCGAAGGCGTTCAGCAGCCATGGCGCCCTCAAAAGTTGACCAAGAAGTGCCCATGTCTTGGCCGGGCGTCGCACGACCAAACATAAAGTGTCCGGGTTTGGGTCGTGTTAGGCCAGGGTGCCGGGGGCCCGCTTCCCCGCAGGTGGTGGCACTGAAGAAGTGCTTCGACGCTTTTCAGAACGCCACCGACGCCCAGAGGACCTTCCGAGAGATCATGTTCCTGCAGGACGGGAAGAGAAAGACAGGGGCGGTGGATGGGAGACTGACTCGCCTTTTGGGAGCTGTC
Source organism: Effrenium voratum (assembly GCA_963377175.1). NCBI lineage: Eukaryota > Dinophyceae > Suessiales > Symbiodiniaceae > Effrenium > Effrenium voratum. The sequence continues at coordinate 130,511 of CAUJNA010000684.1, read as the reverse complement.
CGATGTGGGCTGTTCAGGCGGTGCTTGGCGCTTGGAATTGGTTTGACCAGGGTTTGATACAAAAGAGCCTTCGAGTGTTCAGGGCCAGCGGGTAACGTTGAACAGAGCTGGCTGCAAGAAGCCAGGCAGGACCGGCAGCTACATTCGATGAATGAAGGGGAAGGATGACCAGGATCCTCGTGGAATCCTCAAAGTCAAATGGGGCCAGAAGATTAGGATCACTTGGTGCTTTTGGATAGGCGCTTGGATGTACGGAGTGTGTGTTTGGGGCGGATGTCTCACTCCATTTTTCCCCTTCAGTCGCTAGACCCAAAGCGGAGGGCTCAGATGCTGGCAGTTCGCAAGCGTGAACGAAACTGCCAAAGTCCGCGCGCCAGAGCGGGTCTCGTGAGTCTTTCAAAGCCAACGGGTGAGGCTCAAAAATGGGGGTTTCAAAGGGAACCCTGGTAAATGGACAGGTAGACTAAAACCCGCGCAACCCCAGCTGTTTGATTTTGAGCCACAGCCAGGTGTTTCTTTCATCTCGATGGCCACGTTGGTGCAACGGCCCCGGCCATCCTGATTCGAGGAGCTGAACGGCCATGAGAACATTGTGCGGCTCTTGAACGTGCTCAAGGCCGACAACGACCAGGCCAAGTGGGAAAGCGGAATCGGAAAGCGGGGAGGGGGGGCGGGGGCGGGTTTTTATACAGGGCGGATGACCTTAGCATCCAATTACTCAATCAGTTTCTCCGTCGATCGCCCAGTCCGTCTGTGCATCAGTCAATCAGTCCATCAGTCCATTAGTCCATTAGTCCATTAGTCCATCAGTCCATCAGTCAATCAGTCAATCAGTGAGTCAGTCAATTATTCGGTCAGTGAGTGAGTCAGTCAGTGAGGCACGAGGCCTTTTGAGGGCAGATGTTCCTGTTTAGGGCTTGCAAGAAGCTGAGGAGGGTAGGCATTTGCGTTCCGCATCAGCAGCAGTGGTTCTCGTTGTGGGCAGGACCTACAGAGTTGGATTTGGCGACTGGGGCGATCAAATGGCGGAGGAAGACCTTTCATTTTCTCCGGTGCATTTTTTAATCTGGTGATTGTGGCAACCAGGAATCTTGTGAAATCAAATCCAGTCCTTTGGTGCGCAGGCCATACTCGCATGATGTCTTTCCATTTTAGCCCAGCCCAAGTCGCAGGCAGATTCGAGAGATGTTAGCCACTTGCCAAACGCCCACCTTGCTTGTGTTTCTTTTTCCACGTTTCGGCGTTTTGCTCATTTTCCAGATGGTGAGGACATCTATTTGATCTGCGACTACATGGAGTCGGACCTGCATGCGGTGATCCGCGCAAACATTTTGGAAGAGATCCACAAGCAGCCGGGGACCCGGCTGCCAGCGATGTGCCAACCGAATGGAACGTTAATAGCAAGTCGGACCCTAAAACCACCCACAAGCCCACCCCACACCTACCCCAAAGCGAAGCTAGCCCCAAATCAACACCAAACTTAGACCCTCCTGTTCTGGTTTGGAAGAAACTGGCATGAAATCTTTACCAATTTGGAGGTGGGTTGGTACTTAGTTTTGACGACCGCTTCGTTGCCACTTGTATTCACTCCCGAACGAACCCTTCCACTCATTGCGGCCTTTTTCAGCCTTAGTAGCATTTGTTGTTTGCTTGCCACTGGTATGTGCCAGATGTTTTTGGTGCGTGGGGTCAGGTATTGAAAATAATGTGTCTCTTTTGTTTGGCTGGCTGGCACATGCGTGTACATGAGTCTACCTACAAGTGTAAGTGCATGTAAAATCACATGTATATGTGTATGTACGTGCATATGCATCAGTGTTGATGTATAATATGCACACATCCATGTGCAGATACACATGTGTTTGCTTGCTTGCTTGCTTGCTTGCTTGCTTGCTTGCTTGCTTGCTTGCTTGCTTGTTTGCTTATTTACTTGCTTGCCTTGTTTGTTTGTTTGTTTGTTTGTTTGTTTGTTTGTTTGTTTGTTTGTTTGTTTGTCTGGTTCGACTTTCCTTCGTTCTTTCGTTCTTTCTTTTTTTCTTCTTTATTTTTTTCTTTTCCGCCGTTCTTCCTTTGTTTGTCTTTCATCTTTCATTTCTCTTTTCTTTCTTCCTTTTTCTCTATTTGTTCTTCTTTGTTTTCTTTGTTTTGTTTCTTCTTTCTTTCTTTCTTTCTTTCTTTCTTTCTGTCTGTCTGTCTGTCTGTCTTTCTTTCTTTTTTTCTTTTTTCTTCTTCCCTTCTTTTCTTCCTTTCTTCCTTTCCTATTTTCTTTCTTTTGTTGTTTGTTTTGTTTTTCCCTTCTTTCTTTCTTTCTTTGCGTCTGAGGATTCAATCTGCCCTGTTTCACACCCATGTGTGGCTTTTCAGTTAAACGTGTATTTTCGTAGTGACGTGCTCCGCGGCTTATGAGCCACGCTGATCCATCGTTCTTTTTTATGCATGGTCCAGGTCAGCAGGGGTCGTGCCAGAACTGACCTGCCACTGCTTTTTCTCAAGGGTTTGCAGGGAGTGGTTGACAACAAGGTTTGGTTGTTTTCTTTCGTTGGGGTATGCTTGAACATGTTGGGAAGCCTGAAGACCTCAAGAGCCTTTAGGTACATAATCTACCAGCTCTTGAAATCCTTGAAGTTCATGCACTCCGGGCAGGCAGGTCCGCAAAAACGCGGGGTGGGTGACGGGTTGATGGAGGGCCGGATCGTTTGCTATTGAACAAGGTGTGAGGACCAGTTCTTTCCAGATGGCGGCAGTTTGTTTTGTTTTGCAGGGCTGGCAGTGCCCGGCTTTGTTTTGATGAACGTGGCTTTGGTATCCCTTTGGCCTTGACCTTCTCACCATTTTGCAGTGATTTGGAAGAGGGACCCCAGTCTCGTAGTTCACCAACGTGCTTTGACCCGATGCTGGCGCGTTGCTTTTGGCCACTGATCAGTTAAGCTGCAACCTTCCTGCATTTGGCCAGTTAGGGGCATGCCAGAACCTTGTCATTACAAAGATTCGAAATATGTAAGCCAGCATGCGGAGATTGTCTCTTGGATTGCTGCACTTATTCGGCACAGCTGGGGCCATTGCCAGAGTTAGACAAGGGCCACGGCTGAGGTTTCGCCTGTGGATTGGAGACTGCCATGCGGGGGTCAAGACAAGTGATGATCAGCCGCTGGCAACTGAAATGCAAAGTGTCTGAAAAGAATGCACACGCAAAGACAGGGGTAAGTTCCAAAACCAGTTGCTGTTGTCCTTACTTTCTATAAGGCACTCAACGATTGCTTGGTGCTGTGGAGCTGTTTGAAGAGCTTCTCGCAGTGGGATTTTGTGATATGAGTGTTCCTGAAATAGGGGACCCTGCGCAAATGGTTGGCTTCCCTTGAAATCAAGTTCCCTTGGGCCGCTTTTGATTTTGTTGGGCATGGAGTTGTTTCTAGGCCAACGGTCCGAAATCGTGCCACAAGCTTGGAATCAGCTGAAGTGGCAATGGGCCGAGTGAGTCTTGGTTGCCTCAGTCCCTTGCGTGCACGTTCATGGCCCCTGCCAGAGCCCAGGAAGGCGATCCGTGCTGCGAACCCTCTGAGGATTCATGGATGGGAGGGTGGTTGGTTCGCCCCTTTGTGGGCTCCTTGTGACCTTTTCCCCTTGCCCAGCTGCGTTCAAAGCAGCTCGTGCGCCGCATGGATCCGGCCGCTCGGCTCAATCAGAGAGGAAGTAGGCCCTGACACCGAGCCGGGCCGTTTTGGAGCCATGGGGAACTCGGAGAGTGCGGGCCTCGGATCGACGTCGATATGGGAAGCAAATATATGGCGGTGGTCAAAGCCGTTTTGGGATCCCATGTTGGGAGAATTCGGTGCACTGATTTTAGAGCCGATTTTGGTGGGGATTGAATCGGAGGTTCACTGGGGGTAGGATTTGGGTTTTGACCCATGGCCATATGCCGCCATGGTTCGCCGCACTTTCGGATGACAAACCAAAGGGGGAGGGATTTTTTGGATTCACGGGGCAGCTGAGCCGGCAAGCCGGGAGTCTCGAAGATCCCAGATCCATGGCATGTCCAGTGTGGCCCCAGGATTATTCTCCTCAGTGGCTGGAATCGCGGGGCATGGATTCTGTGGCACGCTAGCCTTAGCCTTTTCTCGTAAAGTGTTGCTCGCCTGCTTGATGCTGCGGGCTTGACTGGACCCAGGGTCCTTGTTTTCTTGTCTAATGGCTACCCTATAGGCACCAAACCGGGGAGCGGCTACTATTTGGACTTTCTTGCCCTTTGAAGAGGTGTGCTTTTGGACGATTCTGCAACACACTGATACATTGTTGATGGACATATATCCCTACATGGATGATGTCCACCAAAGGGTGCTCAACAAAGATCTACGGCAGTGACACCAAATCCGCTCAAGGCTTGACCCGGGAAGAGATCCACTTCATTGCCAACTTCAGCCAGAAGGCGCGCGTCGCGCAAGCTTGCGCTCAAGCCACTCACAAAGCCTGGCCAAAGAAAAGGCCGGAGATTTGGGTCGTCCTTGAAGCTGCTTGCGTGTGTTGATTTGTTTGTTTGTTTTTTTGTTTGCTTGCTTGCTTGCCCCATTACTTGCTTGCTTGCTTGCTTGCTTGCTTGCTTGCTTGCTTGCTTGCTTGCTTGCTTGCTTGCTTGCTTGCTTGCTTGCTTGCTTGCTTGCTTGCTTGCTTGCTTGCTTGCTTGCTTGCTTGCTTGCTTGCTTGCTTGCTTGCTTGCTTGCTTGCTTGCATTGCTTGCCTTGCTTCCTTGCTTCCTTGCTTCCTTGCTTCCTTGCTTCCTTGCTTCCTTGCTTCCTTGCTTCCTTGCTTCCTTGCTTCCTTGCTTCCTTGCTTCCTTGCTTCCTTGCTTCCTTGCTTCCTTGCTTCCTTGCTTCCTTGCTTCCTTGCTTGCTTGCTTCCTTGCTTCCTGCTTGCTTGCTTGCTTGCTTGCTTGCTTGCTTGCTTGCTTGCTTGCTTGCTTGCTTGCTTGCTTGCTTGCTTGCTATGTTTGTTTGTCTGGCTTTTTGTTTGCTTGATTGTTTGTTAGTTGTTTGTTTGCCTGCCTGCTTGCCTGCCTGCCTGGCTGGCTGGCTGTCTGTCTGTCTGGCTGCCTGTCTGTCTGTCTGGCTGTCTGTCTGTCTGTCTGTCTGTCTGGTTGGTTGGTTGGTTGGTTGATGTTTGCATGCTTTCCTTTTTTTGTTTGCTAGCTTGTTTGATTGCTTGCATGCTTGCGTGTGTGCTTGCTTGCTTTCTTGCTGAGTTTTGTTATTTGTTTGTATTGTTCCTGGCCTGTGCAAGGAGACACATCTTTGCTTCAAGCGGTCGGAGAGAGCCAGTCTCACCAGTTTCTCGAAACGGATCTTATTTCGACATTGGCGCCCGCCTGGGGATGGTGTTTTCAAGAGAGACCAACAGCACATCAACCTTTTGGGTTCCATTTCCTATTTGAGAACTCATGAGGGCAACTCGCTCCCCGGGCTCTTCGTTGGGTCAAGCGCAAGAGGCTTGTCGTGGCGAACCCTTTGGATCTGCATCCCTCCGCATGTTTTTGGCCAGGACGTGACCCGCCTCTATCACCGCTTTCGAAGACTGGATGAGGACTCTTAGCGGGCGGGGTGGGGGAATCGCGCGGGCGTTTGGAGTTTGGAGGCGTAGGGCGGCCGGGCCGTTTTTTTTTTTTTTTTTTTTTCCCCGAAAGGGCCAACGCAAAGGACCTTTCGGGATCCCGTTGAAGCTGCAGTGCGCAAGCCAGATGGCCAAACCTCGCTTTGATCCCAGAAACATGAGCTCGCGGCACGCAGCACACAGGGGTGATGCACTTCTGGCTTCAGATAGGAGAGCATTCCCTGAGTTTCGCAAGTGAAAGCTACATTTGAAAACTACAAACAATTCTTTCAACTGCTTCCCTCCACACGTCAGATATTTTTCAATCTGGACATGCCTTAAGGATACACAAAAAGCCAGCGACTGAAAACGAGGACGGGGATGGCCAGCTGGATCCGAACGAGATCCTAGGAGCTGATGCCTCAGAACTGACACGACCGGGGACCCGAACCACTGAAAAGTTTTAGAGATTTGTTTGGAAAATGATGGTTTCCAACTAGCACGCAAGACAGTTTGAGAAGTTCGACTTTTTGCTGAAGAAAGCTGCTGCAAAGTGAGGTGTATGTCTTTTCCGCTTGTTTTCCAGCTTTGGGTAGTTGCATGTTGTTGTGACTTGGAAATGATCCATCTACTTTGCACTGCCCTGCAGTGCAAAGTCTGATCTGAACTGATATGCAGTGCTGAGGTGGCGGAACTGGCTGAAAATCCGTTGGTACAAAGAGTCATATCAGTCTTTGACAAGGCGCCGGGGTTGGGGGGTGGCAATGGGATTTGTGAACATGCGGAGAAACAACTCAACTTTGGTTCCTCACGTGACTCTCCTTTCGGGATTCTGAGAAGGATCAGAGGGAAGTTGCCAGAGGGTTGTGCCACAGGGCTGCTTCTGTCCCCAAAGCGCAACGTACGGCTGAGCGCGGTTGGATTCAGGGCTGGATTCAGAGCTGCTGGGGTCAAGCCAGCTTGGTTTTGGACAGCGCTGGGGTGCAGTTTAGGCTTTCGTTTTGTTACCAAGGACTTCCCACAAACGGATGGGCCACGTCTTTGGCTTTTTTGCACGACCTTCAAGTTTTTGCACGTCACGTCCCAGCCCACTTCCCGGGCTCGTCCCGGGGCTCGTCCCAGGCGGGGAACGAGAAACTCGACTCGTCAGGACGGCAACGGGACGGTGTCCTTCATCGAGTTCTTACTGGGCCTCGCGAAGCTGGCCGGCGGCACCTCCGAGGCCACAAAGCTCGCTTCGATGTCTGGTTGGGCTCTTGGGCGAGTCGAACCAAAAACGGTGTCTTTTTTTGGAGCTGGGGGCAAAAGCTGAGGGGGGCTTGGATATTTTTTCTTTGGGTCTTTCCAGGGTTTTCCGCACAAGACACACCTTGTTGGAGTTGCAGGTCGGGTTCCTTCAAAGGGTGGCCCAGATTAGGCCAACTCTGCCAGGAGCACAAGCTGAGGTTCGCCTTTGCCATCTATGACGTAAACAAGGACGATATCCGAGTGATGGAGTTGCATTGGCAAGGTGAGTCTATGCACATTGCTGGGTTCGGTTTTGTTTTTTGTTTGGTTCAGATTGTTTTTGGTTGTTGTGGTGTTCTTGTTAGCTGGCTGGCTGCATGGGTTGATTGGTTGAACGGATGGCCCGAATGCCAGGGTCCCTGACCTTCATTTTGGTGGGTGCGTGGGTGGATGTTTCGAAGTTTTGATGCTCTGATCGTCAATGCATTAGTCTGACAAGAGTGTTGTTCGGCAGACTCGGTCCGCCCGTTCATCGGCGATTTACTTCGTTGGTTTCACGACTCCATGCTTTCATGGTTCAACGGTTCGATAGTTCGACGGCTAAATGGTTTGACATGTTGAATGGATTTGCCTGCACATGCGACCGCAACTTGCTGCTCCCCCTTGAACCCTGAGGGGAGTTGGCCTAGGCCTCTTGAGTCACAGGGCTCAGCCTTCCATCGGCCCAACTTCGCCCGTTATGTGGGCAAGAAATCCTGACGAAGCTCACGTTCTCTGTGACCCATTGCTCGGAGTCGTAGCGAGCCGAAGTTCAAACCTGGCACAGTCGATCCGATCCGCACCAGATTCGTGGTGACTGCTTCGCCGCTGCTTTAGACCCGGGCTCTCGCCAAGACCAAAATCTGAATCATGAGCAGGCGACGGTCCCCACCACAAGTTTATGGGCGGGAATAGCTCGAAGCCGGAGGCTTTCTTCTATGCGCCGGCTTGGTTCTCTGCGGGGGACGGGATATCTCCTTGTGGATGGGTTTCGGCTTGCTGGCAGGATGGCTTCATCTCCAACGGCGACCTCTTTGCGGCGCCCGCCCCAGGGAGCGCCGGGCGGAGCGGGCGGCCAGCGGGCAGCCAGCGGGCGGCCAGCGATTATCCGAGAATCCCCTGCAACGAAATAGGGTTTTTGCCGTGGACTTGGGGTCTTTCTACTGGTGATGGCGGTCAGCAGTCGGTTGATCTTTTGAACTGACATGTGAGTCACTGACCACATTCTGAGTAGCCCACTGTTAGCTTGAGGATAGACTCAGCAAAAGCCTAGGGGGTCATCCAATTCTCCCGCTTCTGCTTGGGAAGCAAGTCATGTTGTTCGCCCAAGGTCATGAAGATGATGGTGGGGGACAACTTGGGCGAGACGCAGCTACAGCAGCTGGTGGATCGTCAGCTTGCCGAATCCCCAGACAAAACGGCCAGAAATTCAGACACGAGTTCGTAGGTGGTCTGTGCCTGCGTGCGTGCGTGCAAATGTAGGGGCAAGCGTGCGTGCAAGTGTTCGTGCAAGACTGCGTGCTTGTCATGCGCGCGTGCATGCTTGTTTGCTTGCTTGTTGCTTGCTTGTTGCTTGTTTGTTGCTTGCTTGCTTGCTTGCTTGCTTGCTTGCTTGCTTGCTTGCTTGTTTGTTTGTTTGTTTGTGTGTTTGTTTGTTTGCTTGGCATGGTGTTTGGTGTCCATTTTAAGGGTTTCTCGCCACACTGGTAGGTGACCATCATCAGTCTAGGTTTAATAGTTGAAAGTCTTCAGTTGTTGGCACACCCAACAAGACTCTCATGTTCTTTGTCACGAAAGGGTCCATATCCATTTCATACCGACATGAATTCCCCTAGTTGGGGCTCGTCTTCGTTTAAAGAGGATGTTTTGCTTCACACAATGTGGCTCTCAGCTGGGGGGCCAACAGTGCCTTGGCCAACATGGGTTTGCTTTTTGCAACCGAGCCCCTTTTGCTTGGCTTTTCAAGGGAGACCAAAAGGAAGCAGCAGAGATTCTGTGAGCAGCAGAGCGACAAAAACGACAAGAATGCTTCACAGCTGCGTACAAATCTGGCACATGCACATTGAGGAGAAGACGGTGTACCAGGAGTCTCCGTGACTCTTAACCCAATGTCCAGGTAGTGTTTGAATTGCGGTGGCTAAATCTTCTCCAAAGACACCGCGCTGCTGGGATTTTTGAAGTGTTGTCGGATGAGCACGGCAAGTTCCAATCAGATTCCGAGGTCTCCTCCGACCAAGACGGCGACGGAAAGCTGTCCTTCGAGGAATTCAAGGCCTCGGTTTGCTCCACGGAACCTAGCATGGTCTCTTTGAAAATGAGACTGCAAACGATTTGGGCTCCATGTTGAGGTGTAGGGTTCTGGGTGGGCCCCGGCATGACGATTCAAGCCCCTGAAAGGGTTTTTCTAAAGCCGTGTGGACATTGAATCGAGGGTCAGGGTCCTGAAATGGGACTTGGTTGAAGCCCCGAAGGGAAACGGTGGGGCAGCTTCAGCTAAGAATTGCCGACCGGAATAGAAACCGTGAATGGTTTGAGGGAATTTCGAGCGGCACATGTCAACTCCCCGTTGCCATTTGCCACGTGGGGATGACATTGCGGGCAGGGACGGCCCTTGAGGCAATTTTTGCGTCCAAGAAGGTTCCCGGTTTTGATGCTTGCCCCTAGCGGAAAGTGAGCCAAGGCATGCTTAGGCAATCCAGGGTCCCAACTGGTTCCGGAAAGAAATTGCCGGGGTCGCGTAGGCGGCTGTGCACAGCATCGGCGGGGAGCTCGGATTTGTTTTTCATGAGTCCATGGGGGTCAACACTATGCAATCTTTTCTTGTGGAGAAGACAACAAAGGACAACATCATTTGCACGGATTTTGGGATTATTTGTTTACTGCCGCTCCATCCTTAGTAAAAACCTCAGGATGAGCGTAGGACAAGGCTTCAATGAAGCCTTGCTGAATGGAGAGGTTAAGGCTTTGGACCCGAACAAAGACTCACTCAGCTCCCTGAGACTTTGCTTTCCATGCAGCCACCAGCTGGCGTGCTCCCAGCGGCTTCTGCGAAGCCCATCCACAGAGAGCAACTGCTGCTGCAATGTGTGCTTGGTGTGATAGTTTGCTTTTTTTCTTCTTTTTTTCTGTGTCGAGAGAGTCGAGAGGCCCCTTTCGGAACGGTTTCATTGCCATGTGGAGGGCCGCCAAGATGGGGTGCTGCTGCTCTTGGATCCCCTTTGAAGGTGGCGTTCGATGACATCGAAACCGGTCCTACAAGGGCGACCCACATTCGACCATCGGACGTGCTGGAGCCAGTCTTGAGTGCTTTCTTAGGGACTGCACGAAACGGTGGAGGTTACTCTCCCATGAAAATGGAACCTGACTGGGGGTCCCTTTAATGTTGACCCAGGATAAATAAACCAGTCCCATTATTAGGGGGGGTGTTCTCTCCAAAAGTGGTCTGATTCCCCACGAAAAGGAATCGGACACCCCCAATCCAAATCAACCAGGGGTTTATGAATCTGGGGGTAACGTTACTCCAAAAGCGCAGGGCGAGTCGCCGAACCATGGATTTGCTGCAAGCCCGTAGTACCGGCTTGTTGAGAACATCTATCGTGAAGGAGAGGTGAGGGAGGGTCATGCGCCTGATTTCCGAACCGAGGCGTTGCTGAGCAGCTCTCTATTGATCTGAGCTCCTACGCATGACGTGCAACATGACAGGGGCCTGGGTGTTTCCGGATAGACACGCAACATGGTTTCAAAGGGAAGGACAAGTACACCCGTTATTTGGACGAGACCTAGAGGAAACACCCAGGGTCCAATCCTTCCATACCAGTTTCTCCTGGGTGATTTTATGAAGATGTGTCAGGAAATGGGCCAACTTCAAAGCAGGGGGTTTCAACCAATTGGATGCAGACCACTGGCCTCTTGATGTCAGCCAAGCAAGGGGGTGTCTTAAGCTGGGGCGATGGGATTTGCCACTTCGCCACGGAAAGAGTTGAGAGCCTTTGGAAGAACCATCGGCTGGTCGGCACGTGGCCCATGGGAAAGAGGGAGTGGCCTGCGGCCGCCCGGGATTGCCTTGGCCCTTTGTGAGACCTCCTCGGAGAAACTGCCGCGTTGAGAGATTCCGGTTGGGGAAGAGTCCATAATTCCCTAAGAAAAAAGCAAGATTGCAAGCTAGCTGGATGTCTCCAACTCGGCTGCATGTCGCTCCAATCCTCATGTCGGGTTCCAGTTTTGACGCAGGCGCAAACCGCACGTGTCATTTCTTGGGTTTGCAACACCCTGCCAGTCTATATAGCTTGTTTCATGTATTTTCTTGCAATTTCAAAGGAGTTCTCTCTCCCTGTCTGTCTGTCTGTCTGTCTGTCTGTCTGTCTGTCTGTCTGTCTGTCTGTCTGTCTCTCTCTCTCTCTCTCTCTCTCGCTCTCTGTCTCTATCTCTGTCTCTGACTCTGTCTCTGACTCTGACTCTGACGCTGACTCTGACTCTGACTGTGTCTTTGCCAGTTTCTCATTATCGGTCTCTGTTTGCGTGTCCGTCTCCCTGTTTGCCTCTCACTCTGTCAGTGTCTCCGCCTCTGTGTCCTTCCGTGTGTCTCCGTGTCTCTCTGTGTCTCTTTGTGTCTCCCCGCGTCTCTTTCTCTTTCTGCCCCCCTCTCTCGCTCTCTCTCAATGTCTCTCTGAGTCTTTGGGTCTCTGTCGCTGTCCTCTCGCTCTCCCTCCGTCCAAATTCCTTTCAGGGCGAAGAAAAAGGCCGCGGAGGTTTGGGAGAGGGCCAGGGCGAATGCAAACGGATCAGCCTGAGGGACCGGATCGAGCCATCCTTGCGCGAGCGATTCCGATTCGGGGGCTCATTTGGGGAGGGGAGAGGGAGGGAACCGAGCGGGAAGATGCTGGGAGGTTCGCTTATTTCGGGTTTTGGGAGTTATGAGAGTTGCGGGGAGTTTGCGACTGGTTGGATGGGCTCGTCTGAGGCCCTTCGGAGTTTTCACCGCAAAAAACGACGATGTGGCTCACACGGCTCCCGTCCCGTTTTCGCAGGATTTGGGAGCGACAAACACGAAGGCAAGGTGCCAGGAGATGGGAGTCTTGCGAGACCATAGAGACAGCCAGAGCCTGTGCTCCCAGGGGGATTTGCTTCGGTGTACAGTACTCAATCGGCTGGTCACTGGGGGTGCTTGGATACCACTTTAAAGCTAGGAGACTTCATAAACAGTTTAAGCTTGGTTACCCGCCCTTGGAGAAGCTGATCTTCAACCCTTTCGACACCATCACCTTAGGCTTAGCATAAAGCAATCAGCGAACACACCTGCACCTCGAGTTGAGCGCTGCTGCATCGTGCCTGGCGCGTTCGTCTGCAGAGCGCCATTCGGGCCTGCGCGTTCCTTGGTGGAACGAGAGCTGCGGGCCCGCTCGATAGGATGCTCCGCGTGCCGAGGTCAGGCTGACCCCTGCGATGAAGACTACTCACCCGAGAGGTAGATGGTTCTTTTCAGGTCACTAGAATTGTGGACATTTGCAAGGTAGTGGATGGTCAACTGGTTTTTGTCGTGACTCGAAGCACTTGGCTGGGGTCTTAGGAATGGGGCACTGCGTCGCTGACTGCAAGGCTTATCCCGTCTTGGGTCTCGACAGAGATGCCATTTCGTCAACGCTTCAAGGCTAAGACAAGGCTAAGCCCGAACGGAGACGAGGTTAAGTCGCATCTCACCTCCAATGATCATTCTGCCAAATTCCATTTGGCTGCGGGTCAAAACCAATGGGATCCAAATTTGGGGTAGCTGAATTCACCACCCATTTTAGAACCTATGGTGGGGATTTGGGATGTTCGCTGTTTGACCCATGGCCATTTGAACGCCTCGGTGGGATACAGCTTCACCCCCAGTCGCTTCATTTCGCGGCCCTTCAGGACTCCTGGCACGCGGGTCGGCTCGCGCGCAACTCGCAGGTCGGGGGCGGACCCGAGGTCCGACGCTGTGCCGCCGGCCGGAGGAAAAATGCGAAAAAAAATGCCGGTTGGGGAGAGTCTGAGGAAGGAATGAGGACTATGAGGTTTTTCTGCCATTGAGAAAGGGTAGGAAGGTTGGCTTTTCTAAGTCTCAAGTGCGTTTGGAAGCGACTCCATGTTGGGCCCGTGCAAAGACAACTTTCTATCTGGGAAGGGGGGCAGCCTTTGTTTCTGCACCTCCAGGGCTCTCGGGCTTAGTTTAACTGGGGTAAACATCTGCAATCTGCTGAGCCTCTTCAGGTTTAAGCCTTTTTGCAAGAGCTATGGAGGGCAATGCTGTCCTTGACCAAGCCGCAAATCCAATCAGCCCAATCCGATTTCCAATCAGCCGAAAATCAGCCGCTCCGAAAATCAGCCGCTCCATTTCTTCTCGGCCCCGAGCACTTCAGATGCTCCACCGCGACATCAAGCCCTCCAATATCCTGCTGAACTCGGACTGCCAGGTCAAGGCGCGAGACTCGGTCGACTTGGACCCTGGGAGCCTCTCAAAATGTTGGACCCCTTGGGGTGGGTTTTTTTAGGGGAAACCAGAAGGACACCAACCATTGCAGGGGGCCGCTAGTTTGGGATAGGGGGCTATGTGAGAACCCCCAATGTCCTTTGTGGCTTTCAACGTCGCCTTTTGGGCCCTAAAACAGGAGACTTCATGGTTGAAACCCGCCCTGAACCTACCCCACACCTACCCCACACCCTCACACCCTCAGCGTGCCTTTAACCCGAAAGTTCAAACAGAAGGGATTGCAGTGGAATTTGCAACCCTGACATTTTGGGGTGCAATCAACATCAACTCCGCGGCTTTTTGGTCAATGTGGGCTGCCGCGATGTTCTTCAATTCTTTGCTGTTTCGCATGTCGCGGGATCACCAAGCACATCAAGATTGATAGTCACTTTGTTGATTTCCAGGGCCCCACTTCAGAGGAAATCCCATCCCTGCTTTGACGATCAGTTTCTCGGCCCAATTGGTTCGTTGGCCTGCTTTTGCTGAGGGTGCAACAAGAGACCCATAGGTTTCATCGCGCATGACGCTGGTTTCTTTTGTCCTTGCGCAAGGCGAACCAAACAAACAGGAACACACACACACACACAAGCACACACACACACACAAAAGCACACAAACACACACACACAAACACAAACACACACACACACACAAACAAACAAAAAAAGACACAACCACAACCACAGACACAGACACAGACACACACACACACAAACACAAACACGAACACGCACACACACACACACACATATACACAAACACATGCAAAACACACCCACACACACACACAAACACTCAGAAGCAGAAACAGAAACAACAACAGATACACAAACAGAAACGCAAACAGAAACACACACGCACACACAGAAAGCACAAGCAAAGGCACAGGAACAGGCACAGGCACAGGCACAGGCACAGGCACACACACACACAGAAGCACAAGCACAAGCACAAGCAAACACACAAGCACACACACACAAGCACACACACACACACACAAGCGCACACACTCACACACACACCCGCACCCGCACCCGCACCTGCACCCGCACCCGCACACGCAACCGCACCCGCACCCGCACTCGCACCCGCACCCGCACCCGCACCCGCACCCGCACCCGCACCCGCACCCGCACCCGCACCCGCACGCCCACGCCCACGCACACGCGCACACGCACGCGCACGCCCACGCAC
>CAUJNA010000684.1:110000-112500 GCA_963377175.1 Effrenium voratum | reverse complement strand
CAAGACACACAAGCAACACAAGCACACACAAGCACACACAAGCACACACAAGCCCACACAAGCACACACAAGCACACACAAGCACACACAAGCACACACAAGCACACACAAGCACACACAAGCACACACACAAGCACACACAAGCACACACAAGCACACACAAGCACACACAAGCACACACAAGCACACACAAGCACACACAAGCACACACAAGCACACACACGCACACACAAGCACACACAAGCACACACAAGCACACACAAGCACACACAAGCACACACAAGCACACACAAGCACACACAAGCACACACAAGCACACACAAGCACACACAAGCACACACAAGCACACACAAGCACACACAAGCACACACAAGCACACACAAGCACACACACAAGCACACACAAGCACACACAAGCACACACAAGCACACACAAGCACACACAAGCACACACAAGCACACACAAGCACACACAAGCACACACAAGCACTCACAAGCACACACAAGCACACACAAGCACACACAAGCACACACAAGCACACACAAGCACACACAAGCACACACAAGCACACACAAGCACACACAAGCACACACAAGCACACACAAGCACACACAAGCACACACACAAAGAAAACCTTAGGCCTTTTGAGGCGATAGGCAGCATCAAGGTCAGCCAAGCACAGATTGGACCTATCCATTCCAGTTTTAACTGGCAGGCAAGTTGACTTGTTGTGCTAAGTTCCGGTGTTCACACACTTCAGTATTGCATCATACGGTCATGTTGCAAGTTTTCAAGCAAGCGGCGCGGGGTTTCCCGGGTAACAGTGGTCTAACAATAGACGGGTCGCCTGGACTCCGAGCAATGTGGCAATGCCGGGCTCGTGAGACAGCTCGAGAGACGGGCCCTTTCTTCACGTCCAACTCCCTCGGAGGGAACGACACGAAACTTCTCCTTTGCCCTTTGAAGGTCTGCGACTTTGGCCTGGCCAGAAGTGTTGTCCAGCAGCAGGACAATGCCACGACCTTGGTCTGGGCTTCGCGTGGCAGTGGAAACAAGACGTGTTGTTCTTTGCTTAGCATTTGTGTTCATGTGGCAATTTTTCAAGGATATGGATTTTACGGGAGTGGTGCTGCAAATGGCCAATAGACGTGTCTGAGGCATCGGTGAGTGCAAAAACCGATCTTGGGATTTTCCCTGCTAGCTGATGAACGGGAATACTATACTAGACAACCCTTTGCATCTCTGTAGCCTGTTTGGTAGAATCCAAAAGCGGGCGCATGTTTGGATCGAACAAGGCCTCGAACCCAGTGCTCACAGACTACGTGGCCACTCGGTGGTGAGCCATCCGGGGGGTGGGGTGGGGGGGTGGGACTGAAACCTCATTCGCTTCAGTAGCGGAGGCTCGTCGACATTTTGGCACAAACTGGATTCCCTCTATGCTGCCGTGCCTTGGGTGTTTTGCATGAGTCACGTGGCGTAGAGCATATCAAGTGGAGTGGGATATGTTCGCAGTTGTCTGGTAGACAGGCGGATGTCAAAGCCAGGGCCCAGTGTCCAGTGGCTTACAGGGACCCAGCTTGATGCAGGTCTGATGTCCACGTCTCTGCACCCTGGGCTCCAACCCATTAGAATAACCGACCCAATTCAGATGAAAAAACAGGTAGACAATGATGGTTATGTAACTCCCATGCTCTCAATGGTTGATTCATACGCATATTTCTGGCGTTTCGAGCGTCCTTTCAGTTTTCGCCTGTTGGGTTTCCGTCCTTTTGGCTGGTTCGGAGTGGGTGTATGGGCGACGGGATTGGTGTTTGGAGGCACCAGGTATGCTTGCTTGAGGTGCGTCCCACAAAATCACCCAGTTTAGGGGCACGTGGCATATGTACCTCTTTTTGTACCGATTCAATCAACACCAACTGTTGCAAATGAGAACACTGAAAAGTGCCCGATGTTCACATTTAGTTTCATGGTGATATCTACATATTACATAAATGGTGTGTCGTTATTTGTATACACATACACATATATCATATGCACGTAGTAGTCCACCTATGACCTCACCTATGCGCAATGAGGCATTTGTAAAGGAGGCATCACCGTGTAGTTTATCCATACATCCTACAGATCGATGTTTCCGCAAACCTGCTTGAAACGAAAAGACAACCGGCGACGAGCACAGTTTCCCTTTTCGAAGAACACCCCGAACATTCGCCCCGACTTAGCAGGGAGCCGACCGCCCGCGCTCGGCCCAAGAGAGAAAGTCAGGGTGCCACACAAGAGCCCCAGGCACCCTGACATGAGAGAAATGAAAGACAGCCATGATTTGTCCGATCAGGATCCATTTGGCAAGCAATGGATTCTCCTGGATTGTTTTTGATCTCTCAGTGAGCGCTGGTTTGATAAGTGTTTATGTCCTTAGTGGCCATAGCGGTCTTTCTTGATTGTATCTCGTTTCTTTTTGTTTTGCTGGACTGGACAAGCCACATGCCTTCTCAACGCA
>CAUJNA010000684.1:0-105000 GCA_963377175.1 Effrenium voratum | reverse complement strand
GCAGTGTTTTCGATCTCATTTGATTCTTTCCGTGTCGGATGCGAAGGTTACTTACAGTTGGTTTCTTTTGTGGTTTGACGAGATAGCGAGTTAATCAACTGTTCTGAAGAACAATTTCCTGTAGTTGCCAGGGAAGAGTTAGCTCTAACAAGCGCCGACATGCTCACGGAAGTGGCTCATTAGAACGGCTTGGTGTTAACGCAGCTAAACCGCATGCTGCCAACGCTGCTATAGGTGAACTACGTGTCACAGTGTTGTCCAACATAGCATTGTGAGTTGCAGCGACTGTCTGCTCGTCCTATTATACATCTGGTTTGCTAACACCTGACCAGCACTCGGACTAATGAGACACTTTCTTTTAATTATCGATATCATCCTCGTAGTTGTAGTCGTAGTCGTTGTCGTAGTCGTTGTCGTAGTCGTAGTCGTCTTCATCGTAGTCGTCTTCATCGTAGTCGTCTTCTTCGTAGTCGTCATCATCATCATCATCATCATCATCATCATCATCATCATCATCATCATCATGATAGTCATCATATGTTGGTTTGTCAACCGTTTTCATCATGTTTTGCGTGTGTGAATGCACGTGCTTCGGCTTCACCCCTACGGGCCGAGCGAAGAGAAGGCTAGAGATGACACTGACTTCCCGTCTTTTGCCCTTTGTCTGTCATTAAGTTTCTTCTGGTGGGCCGTATTCTGCAGACCTTGGCGCTGTTATAGTCGTAGCTGGAGTTTTTTTTAAATAATACTAAAGCAGTTGGTGATAGGGATGAAGTGTTTTTCCTCAGATAGCTGGTCGCGAAAGGGGTTCTAAAAGTGATTTGCGAGATTGACGGCGGGTGCTGCAGGGTATGCAGTTTGGAGTGCTGGTGCAGGTGCTGTTGCGGGGCGCTGGCGCAGGTTCTGTTGGAGGTGCTGTTGTAGGTGTGGGAGTGTGGCGAGATTGATTGACGGCCGGGCGCTAATTTTTTTGGGGGGTGCCGGCGTGCTGTTGGAGGGGCTGGCGATGGTGTGGGCTCATCTTTGCGAGATTGCCGGCTGGGGGCTAGGGAGCGTGCAGGTTGGGGTCTGGCGCAGGTGCTGCTTTGGGGCTGGCGCAGGTGGTGTTGGAGGTGTTGTTGTTTGCAGTTAGTTGTCAAAGGCATCTCAAGTCTGCGCCGTGGAAACACAGCCTCGCGGAGGCGTAAACCAGGCACCGCGAGGCTGCTTACCTGCGTCTGCGCGAACTGTTTTGGGGCACTGCGAGATTGACGGCTGGGTCGGCTGATGCTGGGCGCAAGCCCAACATACAGGGCGGTCGGCCCCCTCTTGTTCCTGTCGCGGAGAGCCGGGCCCTCGCCACGCGTTGGACTGTGCGCATTCTGGTTCTCAGCACGAAGGAGAGGAACCGAGGCGTGCGCGCGGTCAACAGCAACATGCAGCCCCGCCACCCACATGCAAATCTGTTTGGAGGTGTTTTTTGGCGATTTTCTCGTTTTTTAGTCAGAGAAGCAATGTGTTACACCCCGAGATTACACCCTCATTCCTACCTATTTTGACTTATGTTGTTTTATCGTTTCTTCGCTTGACTTTCTTCTTACAGAACGTGTTGAGAGTAATTTCAGTCTTTTGGGCTGAATGGAACAATCGTTGCTATCTAGCGGCTCAGCTGCGCCCATCAGGCGGCCAGCTAGCCAATGTGCCAACAAACAAACAGTCTGACAACTTCACGGGGGCTCGCAAAAGTTATTTGTAAGGGGAGGTGCGCAGGGTCCAAAAACACCCCTGCAAAACCTATTGCACGCAACTCCTGAGTTATGTTGACTGATTTTGGCGGGTTTTCTCCTTGGAAGATGCTGGGGGTTGAGGGGTCCTGGAAATCCTCAACTACAATTACGCCCAACTCTCGAGTTATTTTGCTTGATTTTGGCTGATTTTTTGCTAGGGGATTTTTGGGGTCCAGAATCTTCAAATGTTGGGGCGGGGACCACTTCAAAACCGCAAAATAGGACTTGCGACATCGATCCGAAGCGCGACAGGAAAACATGGGTGTTTGAAAGACACGGGAGACAGGGGTGCCTTTGTTTCTTGCTTGCTTCTTCTTGGACATGCCCACAAGCCGCAATTCGTTCCGTTCGTTTTAGAACAAAAATTAGTCGGGGAACAAGGTGAAATCTTGGCTTCTTGGCTTTTCGGCTTCTTGTTGGTTCATGCGGCTTTTGGTGGCTTTTTGGCTTTGGCTTTTCGCATCCTCTGCACTCCCAGTCTTTTTCTCCGGCAGGTGGCGTTTTGGCTTTTGCGGCTTTTGGATGGTTTATGCGGCTTTTGGTGGCTTTGGCTTTCCGCATCCCAGCTCCTCTCCGGGCTTGTTGGCTTTTGCACCCTTTCATTGTTTTTTTTGCTTTGGCTTCCCGCATCCTCAGCATCACCAGTTCCTCTCCAGCAAGTTTTCTGTATGTATGTCTGTCTGTGTGCAATTCTTCGAGCATCATAGGGAAGCCACCCCCCGCTGCTTCTGTACACCTTTTCTTGAATCTTTGCACCCCAACCACTTTTTTGAACATCGTGGAACCCCCCCGCTACTTTTTAGACCTCCTACAGAGTTCTAATTGCACCCTATTTGAATCATCGCTTCTTCGAGCATCATAGGGCCCCCCACCCTGCAGAGATGTAATTGCACCCTTATTCGAATCATCACTTCTTCAAACATCATGGGGGGGGCTGCCGCCCCCCGCCTCCCCCCAGCCCCCCCCGCCAGATCTAATAGCACCTCTGTTTGAATCACCACTTTTGTGAGCATCCCATTTCGCGAGAAAATGCTGTAAAATCCAACATCTTATGCAATCTATGTAATCTATGTATGTCTGCATGTATGCGCAACACTTCTTCGAACATCATGGTGGGGGGGGGGGGCTTCCCACCCCCCAACCCCTCCCCACTAGATTTTTTACAGGGATTGAAATGCTCTCCTATTTGAATCATCAGCATGTTTTCGACCCCGTCAACCCGCCAACTAGTTTTTAGATGTGTTTACCCACAATTTGTTGGTGATGCTGGAAATGTTGGTCGGACATGCGGGGGATGTTGAAAACAGTTCTGGGGATGTTGACGGGCCAGTGTAAAATACGTCAATTTCGCGAGAAATTGCTGTGAAATACCACATTTTACTGGCCAAGACGACAAGCGAAAAACATTCCCCCCCCAAAAAAAATCCTAAACTAAATCCGCACCCAATGAGGGTGTGAGGCTAATTAACTTGTCGCTGTTGGCGCGCATTTAGTTGCGTCGCAGTTCTATTTGTTCTCAGTTTGCTCTGCCGGTTGCAGCGCCCGCTTTCTGGGGCCAAGGCCTCCATTGAACAGAGCCCAACGCTGATCATTTTTACCGCCCAAGGACCACAGCAGACCATGCTCAGGCGTACAGGTTCCAGGTGGCGATGGGCCTGGCAAGGCGCATCGAGACCGGCTCGCGCAGATGACCGCAATGCCGGTCACGCGCTTGCAGCCAGCGCCCTGGAGAGTGGTGGTGATTGATACTTTGGCCCCACTCTTCTGGCAACCAGTGCCGTTGCTGGCGCTGCCCGTGCGCTCAGACTGCACCGGCCCAAGTTCTTGCGCAACTCACTGGCCAGGACGCCCAAAACCAAAGCCAAGCCGAAGGCACGGGCCCCGTAGTGTGCAGACACTGCAGTTGAGACCATTTCTTTGCCGGCCTGGGAGTAGCCCAGGTGCAGGCAGCCGATCTCCGTGCCTTAGCGCATCGCGCCAAGAAGGTGGCAGAGGCGGTGGCCACCTTGGTAGCTTGTTTCCTTTCCCGGCTGGTGCTTGAAGATGGAGGAGTGCAGCGTGTCGACGGCGTCGCCGTCCTCCTTGCTTGAAAAGCTAGACAGCGTCCGGGGTGCAAGTGCAGGTGCTGTTTTGGGGGCGCTGGCGCAGAGGGCGCACTTGTGCGTAGTTTTGCAAGAGTGACGGCTGGGTTCTAGGGGGTGTGCAGTTTGGGGCGCTGGCGCTGCTGGCGCAGGTGCTGTTGAAACAGTTGGTTCAGCAGGGAACTGAGGCCCGCCTTGGTGCCAGAGGGTGGCCGGGTCAAACTGGCTCAAAATAGGCAGAAAGTTAAAGGTGGGCTGACAAGCCGCATTTCAAATGTCAAAGCAACTATGTTCACTTCGGTCTACGCTGCTGGGTTAGCAGTGCCTTTATGGTCTCGGGATTGGTTTTTGAGTGTTGCCCCAAGCCACCTAAATTAGCCCACGTCTCACGTAACACACCCCTCAAGCAACCCAAAAGGCACTGCTAAACCAGCAACGCATCCAACGCAAATCAGCTCCAAACCAACCGGCTCCCACCCAACAGCAGCCTAAATGTCAGGTCTGCGCCTTCGCTTTAAGTCAGCCCCAAGCCGCCCCAAGACCCACCCACATGAAAACCTAAGCCAGCCAAAACCCCCCCTAACTTAAACCAGCCCCCAGCAACTCCCAACTGCCACCCAATCAGAGCCAATAGGCAATCCCCGGTCCGGTGATGCTGAGAATGCCAGTCCCAGCGCCCGACACATTGATGTCCTGGGAAGGTTTCACGAAGACCACGCGTTGAGTTCTATTCGCCTGTCTGTCCGGTTCGCTCCCCTGCGTGTTGCTCCTTGCGTCCGACAATCCGAAGAGCACGCTTCCGACGTTTGGATAGACTTCGATCAGTGTTTTTCCATGGAAGCTCTTTTCATTCGTTGCCTTAGCATGGCGACAGGCTCGATTGCCCCACCTCCGGAACGACGGTGGAGGCGAGTGGATTCCGAGGGACATCTTGGGAGGGCTCACCAGCCCTGTCAGCTGTGTGTCTTTGCGTTTGTGTGTTTGTGTTTTTGTTGTTGTTCGTCCGGTATTGTTTTGCAGGTCTTTTTCTCTCCAGGTCTTGCCCGAATTGGAATTGCTTCCCCATTTTCCCTGTTGTTTTGGAGGTGTTGGCTCCTGGCCGTGTGCTTGGCAGGCAGGTGGAACGCTCAAGACGTTTGGAAACTGTTTCTTTACCACCCGATCCTAAGCTGCCGTTTGCCAAACCCCAAATGTCAGCAGGAGCTGCGGGTTTGATGATGTTTGATGATTCAAGTCCTGAAGCACCCCAAATGGGACCATGCTGCATCAGGAAAACCGGCCCAACCATGTTATCGCTTTCATTGCTGTAGCTGCTCGAGTCAGAACAATCATGCGTCATGTTTGTTGAAGATTATTGAGAATGACATTGACGACTACAATTATGGTACTGATTGCCCATGGTGATGACAATGATTGACCAAACGGTTAGTGAACAGTCAAGGAACACGTTTGGGAAGCCTCTTTTTTCCCCAACCCAAAGCGGGTGTTGCCACGATGTAACGCGGGAGAAACCAACCGCCTACAATAGATCCACTAGACGTCGCAGCGAACTCGCGATTTACGATGTGATGTATATATATATATATATCTATGTATAGATGTATATATACATATATTGATGGGGAACCAATGGCATTGTTTTCAACCAAAACGGTAAAAGGGGTTTCCAAAAAAAAACGAATGAACGCAAGGCGTTCTGGCCGGGCTTCAGCTGTTGGCTGCCGGCCAAGTTCCTGCGAGTGCGTCTTGCCGAAGGGAACAAGGGGCCGGCAGTTGGTTTTGGCGGCCGGGGGGAAACCGCTTTTGCCGAAGAAGCGTCTTTGCCGAGATTTCCTTTAAAAGATGTTTCAGGTTTGGCAAGGTTGCAGGCTGTTTACGCCGGGGAGAATTCACAGCGCCCTGTAGCTTTGAGACGGCATGTGGCTGAGTCAACGCTCGTTTCAGGCATCCTTCTTTTTGGAGCAGTGTATTTTTTTGGAGCTTCACCGTTTTGCACCAAAGAACTTTCGCCGGTTCGGCAACTTGTTGGACTTGTTGGCGTCGACCAAGGAACGCGGACGGCAGCTTCTGCGTGATTTGGAAGTCCGACAACTCCACCAGCCAGATGCTCAGGGGCTCCACAGCTGGGAGCCGACAGGCACCAACGTTCAATGGGTTCAAGTGAGTTGTCGCACCCGTTTTTTGCATTGCTTTTTGTTTGCCAGAAGAGAAGTGGCCTTTTCTGCTCTCTAAGGAAGGGTGTTTAGTGCAACAGGCCAAGGAGCGAAGAAGGGGCTCAGGAACTGTGTTAGTTGTTGATTTCACTGTGTTGACGTGTCGTTCAAATGCTTCCATTGCCAAGCCGCCAGACTGGGCATTCGATTCTCCATCGCAACCAGCTTTCTTGCTATCACAGGAGGCTGTGTTGAAACATGATATCTAGTGACTCATTGTTTCGCCAAGCAGGACGATCAATCTTCACTAGCATCTAGTTGTGAATTGGAAATACCATAGGACAGACCATCAGCAAGCTAAGAGCTACCACAACACAAGTAAATGGGAACGGCATGCCATACCAATGGGATGCTTAATATGGACCATGCCCCATACGTCTGTGCGTTTTATTACCAGGAAGTAGCTTGGCTTGAAGAACTTTTGTCTCGTACTGTGTACTCTAAACGGCTCCACACTACATCAGTACACATAAATAACATACATATGCACATGCACATGCACACACACACAGACACAGCCTTGTGCAACCGGTACATAGCCGAACAGGGTACTACTCTTCCGTTCTCAAGCAGATTGGAATGATTTAGTGGGCTGTTGTCTAGGATTGTTCACAAGAGGAAACCAAAAGGGATCCTGAGTCTCATGTTGTTGGGTCCGTTGACTTACCCAGCTTTCCCAATGAGCTGTGGAACTCCCAGTTGCGCCCGAGCTTTTTGGGGGTCCGCGATTGTGCCAAGTGGTCTTTTGGGTTCCCTGATGTCTGGAGGCACGTTGCCGACGGACCACGTGCGGAAGGTGGGTGACCTGTCGGTCCCAGACCCAAAGCTGGAAGGCGATGCGCAGCGAGAGGGGTCCTGCGGCAGGGGACGAATTTCGGTGACTGGAGAGAGAGGCAATGTGTTCTGGCGTTCTTCAAGCCTCCACGCCAAATAGGGGGTCCACGGTTCGAGCGAAGACGAAATGAGTCGTCCAGAGTTTGGAGGGGTGATTCCAGGGTTTGATATGCAACTTGAGCGCCCAAAGCACCCATTGGCCATTTATTAGAGGGTTTCACTGCCTAGCTTCACACGGTTTGTAGCAAGGACTGTAGAAACCTTTAGAACCGCGCTGCGGCGTTGGTAGAGCCAAGAGTCCATAGGTTTTGGGCGCAGCTCACCGGGGAATGTGTCGCAACTACAGGCCCTTTTCGGATCCCTGAAAGGAAGCCAATAAGCACCGATTTGCCTACTTCAACGTTGCTTTGCAGTGAGCCGACCAAAAGCCATTTTGAGCAAAGGAGTCAAGTCGTCCTTCTTGCTTGTCAAGAGCTGTAGGATGATTGTCCCAACACATGTCCTTCCAACTGTGACCTGGCATGGGAAGTATGGCGAAATGGAAGAAAACCTGGTGCCAAATTGGGCCCTTGCTCAGCAGCCCAGTGATTCCATTCACCATGGAAAGTCAAGCGAAGCCACCGAAGACCAAAGGAACACATCTGGTTATTTGTACTCGTGGCTTGGGACCCAAAGTCCACCTCGTGGAGCCCGAGACTAAGTCAGTCGCGTAGGTCTGGGCAGTCGCGGCCGCGGACCGCTGATGCGGCTCCTGCGGTTTCCCGGAGAGAAGGGACTTGTCGAAATGGGTATGTGTCATAACCTCAAACGGGTACCCTCCAAAAGAAAGAATCCCAGATAAGCATGGAAGCACAACTTGGAGGTTCCTGGATGTACTCCCACGCAAGAAGAAACCGGGAACCCTCAAATGGGGCTCCCAACCCAAAAGCGGAAGGCTTTGGATTCTGAGAGAAGTCTGCAGGGGAGTAAGAAGGACGCAACTCAACCATAGAAGGAGATCCCCAAATTTGCCCGATTTGAGGACACAAAAGATGGGCAGCTGACGTCCTGCATGGTAATGCCTACTTTGCATTGGTAGGTAGACTCTGGATTGGAGAGGTGTTCCTTTGAGAGCGGGAAGCGGTCCATTTTGGCAGACCCTTCCGATTTTCACGGTAGCCTGGATTGGGCCGAAGTTGACATTGCGACTTGGTTACCTGGATATTGCAAGTAGGGATCAAGGAAAGCCTAAGGAGTTACTCTGTCAAACTTCTGGTTGGCTTGCTTGAGATGCCAAGCAGATACGTTTTGGGCGTGGTGAATCTCTCTGGACAAGCCAGCAACGGGGATTTTTGGGCTCAGAGGAAATCCACACGTGAGGCTGAGAGGGATAGGGTGGCGAGGGCTGGGCGCTGATCAAGTCGACAAAGAAGCGGTCGCCTCAAGTTGGGGTATCTTGTCCTTCGCTCAGGCTTCACTCGGGGCCTTTGGCTGTTTGGCCGCTCAAGTGGTAAAGCTCAACCATGGCCAAGCCCTTCCGATGTGGAGGTCCAGGATGAAGAGGGCGGGCGTGCACCAAAAAATTCCCGGAGGGCGATCGAGTAAACGTGGCTGTTGGGCTTTTTTGGAACGACGCAACCGAGGAAGGCCCGCACCAAGTGGAGCGACCGCGATGTCTATGCTGCCGCGGAACCTTTGGCGGCACTTGTTGCAAAGGACCTGGGCCCCGAGCGGTTTTCCGGGCACAGGATCGCTGCGATGCTTAACCCTGGATTTTTAACGTTTTCTTTTTACGATTCGCATTTACGATTTCAATACGACTCCTGAAACATTTACGATTTCAATGCAATTTCAATACGATTTCAATGCGTTTCCTTTTCACCTTTTCTTACACCTTGGAGACACTGGGTTTGGAAAGCGCTTGCTACCCTAACATCTCTTAGAGGCGTTGATGGATCTCGCAGTAGGCAGGACTGCTTTCGAGGTCACCCATTCAATTGTGTTTTCTGCATGGAGGTCAGGCCTGGCAAGCTAGCTAGCGCTGCATTGTTCTTAGGCGCGCCCAATTGAGGTCAAGGCGGTTCAAGTGTAAGCTGTGTAAAGGGTAAGCTGCGTTTCTTGCCGCTGCAAGAGGGGCATCTGGTGAGCTTGTGCGTGTGTTGCGAGAATGCAAGCTGTCTTCACTTATGAACATGTTCTGAAACCAGGAAGGTCATGTTGTCAACTTCAAGGAGATGCACAAAAAAACAACAAGAACTTTACTTTCCCTCACATGTCTTACATGTCTGACTTCCTGCCCGTGCCCGCCCAGAACCCTAGCCAAAGCAGCCTGCCGGTGGCCCCTTTAGGCGCGCGCACGCACGCACAGAAGTCTTGCTGGCAGCACAGCAACCGCTCAAACACAACACGCTGTGTCAGTCCATTGGGATGCTCTTCCAAGTGAATTACAACCATGAAGCTCAAAGAGATGTGCGATTGCTTGGGCCGCCTGTGGCTGATTTTCAGCCGGCTGCTGCGCTTTGACAAAAGCCCGCAGACTTCCTCGGCCAAACTTCCCCAAAGGCCTGCCTCTAGTTTTGGGGGTCGCCTGTGCCAGAGAGCTGCCTACAGCTCCGGGTGTGTTGTCGGTGTCAACTGCTGCTGTGCTGGAAGCAAACTTCTGGGCAAATGCCTCCCAGCTCATGCCATGCTCAACTGAATTTAGCACATCTAGCTCAGCACCTGAGCTAGCTCTGCATGGCGATATCTTCTAGCCGCATTTCACATCTACAGCCACGCAATCCAGCAAACTGCAAGATCCAAGTCTTCTTCACACACCGTTTGCGAATGGCACTTTAGCAGTTCTCACATCTGTTGGCAAGAACACGCACACACACACACACACACACATGCACACACGCAGTCAAACCCAGCCCACTCGAACGCCGCAAAACTAGCTGCAGCGCAATCCTACCTCGGCCGCATAATCTTCATGAACATCTTCTGGTCGACCTTGTTGACTTTGACGAAATACCCGGGCTTCAGGTTCAGCTGCTGAAGGCCATCCAAAAACCTTGCAGGGGAAAACCGAGCGAGGCTTGCGTTGGTTTGTCAAGGTGATGTTTGGGCCAAAGTTTGGGCCTTGGGCTCATGTAGCATCTACTGACAACACCCTGGTTTTGTCAAACGGCCCTAGCCTCTGCAGCGGGGAAACTGGCGAGTCAACACTCTCTGGAAGGTCAAAACCCATGGACTGCTCAAAGGTAACTGACACCGGGTTGAACTTGGTAAGCGTGTCAAAGGCATCTCCGAAAGTGTTGGCGTACATCTTGTGGGATTTCACGCTCCCATCACTGAAGCGCTTTGAGCGCATTGGCGAAAACGGGTTGCACGGCGTGCCAGCAAACAAGTAGTCAACCTCGCCACTGAAAGGGCAATTGCCGCCACTGTGCAGCAAGCAGCCCCTCTCCTGAGTCTGGGCGTCCATGGTGGGAAACCAATGCTGAGCATCATGGTTTGCCTGCGCGAAGGCCCTTGGGGTTGAGCTCGCTTGCAGAGACACTTGCGTAAATGGAGTCCTCAATTCCTGTTCTGACAAACTGCTTTCTCCAACCCGCTGGACCAACAACGCAACCCTACGTAATACGCAACACTGGACAAAATATCTGGTTTTGTAAGACTTAACCTTTCACCAGGTAGGCAAACACAAATCAGTCCTTCAGAACTGCGGCCTTTGCAAAGGAGCCCGTGCAAGCAGACATCACTGCAAGTGGCTCAGAGATTGGTTGCTTATAAAGCCCTGTCTTCTCAGCATGGGCTCTCAAAAGCTGCGCCCACCAGACCGAGGGGGCGCCCTGCTCAACCTCCAAGTCACTAAGTTCGCAGGTGTCTGCGTCTGACACAGCCTGAGAGGCTGCGCACTGGCATGCCAGATCATCCCAGCTGCCGCTTTCATCCGACATTGTTTGGCCCGCAATCTGCTAACACCAACTACCGCCTCCTGAGAAAAACCGTCATTTGGCAATTGCGAAACTCAGAAGGCCTCCCCTCCTGCCACACCCCCAATCTTCACGATGCGGCAATTCAAGCAGCCTCCAAACGCTTGCTACTACCTACAAAAACCTTTTAGATACCAACCGAACCTTTGATTGAGATGTTCAACCCTCGGGCAGGATGATTGGGTTTCTACCAGGCAACTGACATGCTAGGTCATGAGGAAGCAGCCATCAAGTGACCCTTTGCCCTCAGGGAAGCAATGAAAGTGCAAGTTGTTTGTTGAAGCATATCATTTGAAACGTGGGAAGCCAAAAGGTGTAAAGAAATCGTAAAACCGGCGTATCAAAATCATAAATGCCAGTCGTATCAAAATCGTATCTAAATCGCAAAAAAACAATAACTGGGCTTGCCGTGACTTAGCCTACACCGTGGGTCACAATTTTAGGGCAGTGCTAGAAAACGGGCGGTTATGCTTCAAAAGTTTTGCTGGCCCCCTGAAGGCGCTTTGCCCTAGTCGAGATGATATTTGGCTGTAGCCAGTTGGGTTGCATCGAAGCAGGTGGACTCTTGAGGTGATCCCGCTCCACTCTAACTTAAGACATGGGGGCTGTAAGTGAACAATGTTGGGCAGAAATAATGCTCTGGGCAGGTGACAACAGGGGGTGGGGGGAGAGTCCTTTTGCCCACGACCATGTGTTTCTGTTTTATCGCTATGCAATTTGTTTGATAGGTGCCATAGCGACTGTTGACAGTGCATGCTGGGATTTGAGTTGTCAACCACTCAAAGCGTCTTTGAACAATAGGGAGCTTGAGTAAGATGGTTGGGGAGGGCAACAAAGTTCTCTTTCCCAGTCCTATCACCAAGCAGGTTACCAGCGGACTATCCACCATAGCGGATGGGAGGCACAGGCCCGGATTTTGGGCCTTGTTGAAGTCAAGAAAACTGGGAGGGAGCTGGGCGGTCCGGGTTGCGCTCAGGACAAGCTGAAGAGTATCGACATCTGCGAGGCCGCAACTTCGCGTTTAGACTTTGGGAGCTGGATCTCTCTCGTTGGTGCAGAAAGCAACCACAGGGAGATTCAGTTGCATGGGTGAGGTGTTGTCTTTGCCGATGTGTTTCTACAAGTACAAGTCATGGAGGCTCGCCTCCTCGATCGTATTGCCGCTTTCTGATGGAACCAGTCGGAGGTTTCGGTGGTGAGTCAGTTTTCCTGAGAATGCCAGTGAAATGTGTGTTTGCTGTAGACAGGAGATGCATTTTGGCCACGGTTCTTTCTTCTTTGGCTCTCTCTTTTTCCTTGTTCTTTCTACATGGCCGGAGCCATGTGTTTGGGGTTGTGATACGGAACCAGTATCACATTTAGCTTTTGGCCAATCCTTGCCCAGGGATCCCCAAGTGACATGAGTCATCACAGACACAAACCATCGAAGGATGGGACAACAATGAGCTCCACTTCAAGAAGACTTCCACACAAACTGAAGGGTCTTTCCATTTTACTGTGGCTTTGTGAGGTAGATGGCCCTCTTTTCCCTCCATGTCCGGAGGACCAAAACTGACCTGGGAGAGGTGTTGGAGGCTGGTGTGATCCATCCCACCGGCCCTAATGGACCCGGAGGTGGAGGACCTGGTGGCCGCAGTGGAGGCCGAGCTGAGAGGCTGGTGGCACGGGCTGGAGGCGGTCCAGCTAGATTTGGGTGTGTTTTTTTGAAGTTCTCACAGCATTTTGGTGCGTTTTTGGCAGTTTTCACTTTAGGAAGGTTTCACGGCATTTGGACAGGTTTTCGAGAGAGACCAAAAGCAAACCAAATATAGGTCCATGCAATTCATTGACAGCTTGAAGGGGAGATGTTTTGCACGCCACTTTTGGGTGCGCATTGGAAGCGAGCTTCCATTGGTGGGGTGATGTTTGAAGCGAAACACGGCACCCAGTTGTTTGTCTTGAAAACAGGTTGGCTATTCCACCAGTTGTTTCCTTTGCGTGTGACTCCCTTTTGTCCTCTTTCATTTCCTTCCTTCGAGTTGGCTGGGTTGGAGATACTCGCTGCCCAATGCCAATCAGCAGTGAGCTTCGGGAACCAAGATGATTGGGACCAGCACGGGATCCTCAAGCACGCAAACGGATTTGCTGCCTGTTGCCCGAAGCTGCGGTTTTCCAGGCCATGCCCATGACGCAAAATCGTTTCGACACCAGAACTTTTGTTTGGCTCAAGCAATTTCCGTTGCGACGGACCACAAAGTCTAGGACCTTCGGGAACCCCCCCGCCCATGGATCGGCACCTGTCACGAACAGGTTCCATGCCGCTTTCTTCTCTTTTGTCTTTGGATGGGCTTCATTCATTTCTCAGCCGGACCCAACTCGAATCAAACCATGGAAAGCCATCCCCCTCAAAAACGGCCAGCAAGAACTCTCACGAGAAGCCATGAAGCACACACAAGGCAAACATACAGGCAAATCACAGGGACAGCCAATGAATCAAGGCGGACATAAAGTGTCGCCTGGTCCCGGGAAAAAGAGCAGCACAAAAAGCCCGGCCTGCGCCGGTTTGGGGTTTCTTTTGTTTCTTCGCGCAGGCGAAGCGGAGGGGGTCAATCAGCGTGCGGAAGCCCAGAGTGCAATGCCAGCGGATTCCTTTCGAGACGTTTGATGAGATGGGGCCTTCTCAACATGGACAATCCCCTTTTTGGTTCCTCAGAGGGACACCAGCAGGAAAATTTAGAATTTTTCGGGCTGGGCGGCCTATGCCCGGTTTGAAGACACGAAGCATGTGTAGACAGGTGAAGACTCAAAGAACGTGATGGTGAAAGCACCCGGCGCTGGGAGGCTGAAACAAATGCATAAGCATGACCATTCCGTAACTCGGATCTTAGCCACAAATATCCAGGGAACTTGAATAAACATCTACTGTAGGGGTACTTTCCCCATTCTTTCCAGGGATCCTTCTTTTCAGGAAGCCATCAAAAACCCAGGGGAAACAGATCCGGTTTTTGAAAAGAACGATGGTTGAAAAGAATGGAAAAGGCATCAACCCCTAGAATGGTGGATATCTGAACCCAACCCTTCTTTTACTGGTAAATGCCTCCCAGAGGAAATCGTCCCCAAAGGTTCTGTTTGAGACAGCAAACTTCAATAAACCGGAGGCATCCCCACGGCTCAGCCGTCCGCGTCGATCCGACTCCGAGGCCTGCAGCGCGGGGGGCACCGGAGCTTCGCAGAGCCCACGCTGCGGGCGCTGCGCCGGGCCTTCCTGGCAGAGGCCAAGGAGAAGGCGGAGGAGGCGGGGAGGGGGGGTGGGGGGGAGGGTTGGGTTGGGGGGCTTGCTGCGGGGGGTTGGGGTGGTGGGTGGGCGGGCCGGGGGTTGGGGGGTTGGGGGGTTGGCGGGGGTTGGTGGGGTGGGGTTGGGGGAGATGGAAGGAAGAAGAGTTGGGCCTTGGGGCGAAGGAGATCACTTCGGGGGCTGTAGATTTGACGTGAACGAAATGCCGGCCATGTTTGCCAGTTCTGAGAAGGCGGCAAAATACGGCGCACTCACCTGGGTGAGCGGACCTGTCAGAACTGCAAGTGACAAAGTTGCTGAAACTCTCCGAGATCCTCAGCAAAGCCGAGATTGCGGGAAGCGTACCATGGCAGCGACCTGAACGGTTGCGACCTCACTCATTCTCTGATGGTTTCCACTGCACCCAAGGCCTCCCTTTCGGCTGGTGTGGTCAACACTTTGCCCAGGAAGAGTCAGTTGGTGGAACAACAACAGCAACTGGGATCCATTTAATGGCTGGATGCATCAGCCGTTCGACGTCGAAGGATTTCTCAGCTATCCGTGAGGTAAGCACTCCACCACGACAACCCATCGAAAGCAACATCCTGGGATCTCTATATCACCCGTTTAACCAAGCTACAAAAGCACAGGGGAGGGGAATACAGGGAGTTGGCTAAAGACAATCAGTCGAGCATTTGGTGCTTGATGATCTCCGGTTTGCTCGTTTCACTGGTAAGGGAAGTTTCGAGACACCCAAACTGCAGGGCGCTTACCTCCATCATCCTCCATCCTTTGCCACACAGAGCACCACCTAATCACCTTTTCCTCCATCTACCGTTTGATGCCCAAGTCGGAAAACCATCACATGGCCTCTTGGGGTCAAACAGTTCTTGTTAAAATCCCATAGGGCCATAGGGGGTGGTTTTGAGTGAAGTTGTTTGATTGGGATACCCTGCAATCTGACACGGACAAGAATGAGCAGCACGCCAAAGTAGGACTTGGTGTGCCATGGCGATATTGGTCTTGCCAGCTTGCGTGTACCCTCTTTGTGCCCCTGCCGTGGGGGAAGCCCGGATCGACGGCAGGAATCCACGGAGAACCAGCCGGAGAGGCCTTCGATGCGCAGTCGCTTCAAGTGGAGAGAGCGAGGCAACTGATGAGTGAACTCGAATTGGGACATGGGAGCCCTTTCCTATTTCGCGAAATGGAACATGGGGCAGGTGCTTCTGCCGACCAAAGGATGGTATTTGAAGCAAACCAAAGGACACCCTGGACACGCCTAACACAAGAGGATGGATCCTGGCTTTTCGATTTCTCGGCAACCAGAAGGCCATACCTGGCCACTTTTTGAGTGTGCGACTCCAACAAAGAGAGAAGCCTTCCAATCTCTCGGGCTTGCAGGTTGCTTTGGTTGCGAGCTGTATTTTAGTTGGCCAACACGGAAGCTTGTCCTTGCCTATGGCCACTTCTTCTGAAGCCCAACGCTTCACAGGCTGCTCGATCAAAGCAGAACCTTGGGGCCATGGCCCCCTTCGGATTCCGTCCAACAGCTGTCCTTTGGGCCCCTTGCGAAGTATTCGGTCAACTCGCGATGCTTTTGGGGTGGCTTTTGGGTCGTCGGAAGACATCCTCCACCTCCGCCGGCGCTTTCCGGCGAGGCAGCGCCCTCTGCGGCCCTCGGGCGCCTTCTCGCGGCAGGTCTTGCAGCCGCAGCAGCCGGGGGCGCTTAGGGGCGGGGCTTGGTGGTGGTGGAGAGGTGTGGGGTGGGGTGAAATCAACCAATTTAAAAGCAATAGAGCTCAACAGACAATCGGCGAGGCCACGGAGGGTTCTTGCAAATGATTGATCACATGCGATGAGGACACCTATAGAAGACACACAGAGATGCTTTAACCCCCCTGCCAAAAGACCGATTCAAAGAGGTATGAACCTTCGAGCAATTAAGGATTGGAGTTGAACCCATTGAGTTTCGTTCTTCATTGGAACCATTTGCAACATTTTGCAGTTTGAAGCCCGTCATGGTGTCGTGGTGTGCCTGGAACTGCTCGTTTAGCATCCCATTTCGCACTGCTACGCCCATCCATCATGCGCCCTCTTTATCCCATTTTAGAGCGACCTCGCACGGACGAAGTTTCCCCTCATAAGGAACGTCTAGTCAAAGGTGGAGCAGAGGCCTCGGCGATCGAGAACCTCCTCAACCTCTGTGTTGGACCACCTCGATCTTTTCTTTTGATTTATGAGTTCGAAAACCGGCTGCAGAGCCCCCTCAACCATGCCCGGGTCGTGTCCGGACCTCAGCCCCGGTTTGCCCGAGGGTCTTCTCCTACGAGGAGCCGCTGTCGGAGGTGAAGGCCCGGAAGCTTTGAGCTTTGAGTTTTGCCGCTGGTTGGACTGAAGGAGGTCTGCTTGGTGCTTTCCAAGTGTTTTGTGTGTGTGAGAGAGATCACTCAAGCGTTTGATCAAGAGAGAGCGGATGTGTGCGTGCGTGCGCATGTTCCTGTGGGCTCCTTTCCGCGATTTTGGCAGGGTTCCAAGGAACGCGCCACTTGGGCAGCGCTGAATTGCCAGCCCGGATCCCCAAACCCCAAGCCTGACCGATTGCTTGAAGCGATCTGATCTCTTCCCTGTACTTGGAAATGGTGATTGGTGATGTCCATGTTCATCTCTTCGAAACCCCGAACTCCATTGGGACCTTCACGGGCGCTTTTGGATACGCGAAATAAGCACAGGTTGAAAGCTGTCTTAAACCTACTAGGTCATGTGATGCAACATTGCGACTCAAGATGCATTAGAGCCTGTGCATATCATGTGTGGTACCTATACATACACATCAATGGACTTGTGTATATGTTGACATATATATATACACATATATATATATATGTATATATATATATGTATCTATGTATACCCAGCCATGTATTTGTGCCTCAAGCCCGCAGCTACCTTATTTGAGCTGGTTCACAAGAGCGATCCCTTTCTTGCTTAAGTGTGGGTGAGACAAGCAGTGCACGGATTCCCATGACGGGATAGTTTTTTTAAGACCCATGGCTCATGGGTGTGCTCCAAAGAAGGGGAACCCTTCGAAGGCTTCGTTTCCTTTCTTGCGTGCCCTTGGCACGCCACACGAAAAGCGCACTCCCTGACGGTTCTCTCCTGGGTGGGACCAAAAGCCGGACTCTTGCCGCGTACCCTGGGTGTTTCGGCTTTGGTTCCCTGAAGCCGTGGGTCCCAAAGTTGAAGCATGCGACCTGAACATGTCCGAGCCGCAAGCCGCCAGGAACCCGAGCAGCTTCCTGGGACCTCAGGCTGGGGTTCGATCCGATGGCCCTGGTTTGGAGGTAAGTTTTTCAGTTTTTTTTTGGGATGACTGAATGAAACTGGCTGACCACCTCTTCTTGCCAGGCAGGTGTTGAAGCTTGCCATGATTTCTCTCAGGTGTCTTGGAGTTCTTTGCGGCGAATGTCACACCAGGATGAAATGGAGGTCGAGTGTTCGAGTGGGTTTGAAGATCAACACTATATTTGGCGCCCCTTAACTGCAAGACATGCTGGAGAGTTCAATACTCGTCTCTGACTGGTGACGTTCAAGTTTAGGCGGAGTATGCAGCAGAATCTCACACGATTGGGTCCACCGTCCTTACAATTATTTGCGGTCCTCCACACCAATCAGGGCCTGGGAAGCCCCATTTGAGTAGACTGATGTGTTCCGGGCGACCCGACCGGTCTGAGGAATACTGTCATTGATAAATCTGAGGCACCATTTTGCCCAGTTCAGTGGATGGGTCCCCCTGTAAAAACTGGTCAGCCCCAATTTTTGCCCGGTTCGGAGTGACTTGCGACCAGCGCCAGGCCTGAAATCTGGCTTTCTGCTGGAGCCTGGTGCGGAGAGGGAAGAACGGCAGGAGAGGTTGCGGAGTCGGAATGGGGTGACATTTTTGAGCGTCTTGGGGTGGGTTGAGGGAAACACTAACTTTGAGAATCCAAATGGGGCAGGATGTGTGGCCCCCCACTGCCTGGTATTCGGATAGCTGGTGCGCGCCACCAGGTTTTTGGATGTGGTTTTTCAGGCCGGCCAAAGGAAGCCGGGGAATCCACAGGGTGGCCAGGGGGAGGAGAAATCGCTTCGAGCAGCGCGCCATGTGGAATCCATCTCCGGCCCGGAGCCAAACCTTCCCAGTGGTTTCACTCTGAATTGGTTTTGATAATTTTTCCACAGAGACCCTAGCCGCCTGGTGGATTTCACGAACCAGTGTAGCATGCTTAAAGGTCCAGCACCTGCTGGGTCAAGCTATGGATTGCCACAAACAAAGTGGCAACGGATTCCTCTCTGCAGCCAAGCTTCCAAAAGCTTTCGCCAAACGGATGGATCGTCAGGAGCCCCCCTCAAGCGCGAGGTTCACGTGGAAGGCGGCCAGGCCGATTGGGGGAAGAAGAAACGGCTCACTTCGCTTGACTGCTATTGGGTTGGATCTTTGGACTTTAGCTTTTCGGGAAATAAAGGTGTTTTCCACTAAGCCCCCAAAAGTTAAGCTTTTTGCAGGGGGGTTCAACAGCAACCAAGTTCGGAGCGAAAACCCCTGAGAGGGCGCAGCGGGATATCTCATGTCCAGTTTCCAGGTGGAAATTTAATTAATTGGCAGGGATGCACGAAAGGGCGAAGGCTTAGTGAAGAGTTTCAAACTCAGAGTCAGACCTTCTGACCAACGTGGAGGGTAGGTAGTTAGACATTTTGAGCCCATGTTGGGATTCAGGCGCAGATTGGGAGGTTGGGAGGTTTGGGTGCTCAGATGGGGAATGCGAGCCCGGCTGTTCGCTGCCTGGATGCTGGGAGGTGGCACCGAAGGATATGCCCACTTTCTGGGTTGGTTTAGAGGGAAACCGAAAGGACACCCATTTTGTGAGTTCCCTGAAACCCACATGTGTCTCACTGCCCAACAAAGTCTTGAGTCGCGGCCAATAGTTGAAAGGAATCAACCCGTACCAAGATGCTGGGATGGCACTGAGCAGGATGGCACCCGAGGATTTCAGCCGCATCTGATCTCCATGATCAGTTTTTCTTGCGGAGTGTGGTAGGACCGAACCTCTGGGTGCTGCCTTCCAAGATGCGCATTGTTTCTCCCCTTCACAAGGTCAAGCCAAGTGGCCGGTTTGCGAGTCTGAAGACTTTGCCGTGGTTGGCAGGGGTCCCTGTAAAGTTTCCCTTGTTTGGGGATGATGTTTTTAAGGGTACATATAGGTTTGTCTTTTTTGACGGTACCCCTTGTTTGGGGTTGCTTTAAAGGGAAACCACAGGGAAAACACACACACACACACACCATTTCGGGGGTCCCCTGTTTGAAGCCACACCTGTATTGGGAGCCCAGTTTTATTTTGCTGGGATTCACCTCCGCCAGGCCGAAACCGGAGCCGGCCATCGCACCCGAGCCGGAGCCGGCGCCGGCGATGGCACCAGTGGAGCCGCCGGCACGCGGGGCTCTCGGGGAAATTCGGCGATGGCTTGGACTGGCAACGTGGAACATGCTACGGAGCGTTGTTAAAATGGTTTCACTGTGGTCCTTTCGGGCCGGTGGCTACTTCTCCGACACGTTTCCACACAGCCATTTAGGGCATCCTTGTCCCACTTGCGGTCGTTGCATGATGATGGCTTTTCACTTGTTGGGCTCGAAGCCGCTGTCTCGTGTTTTTTCACCCCGAATTCCAGACCCAAGTTGGCCATGCGAATATTTCCCATGCGGAAGGCTCTTTGCGGCTCGGGGCAATTGATGCTGTCAAAGAGAAGTGGGCTCAACAGGTCCGTGATGAAACAGATCTGCAAGCCAAGGCTGCAAGTGAACACATGCGTAGGCGTATAGACGTATCTATTTGGCCTCGCTCCAGTGCAAAGGCAGTCAGGGATAGATATGTGTCCTCCCAATGTTGACATCGCATCAATGCGTGGGACCATACTTCTCTCTGAGGAGTATCATGAATCGATTCCCGGCTTGCCACCTGAGTGTGGTCCCTTGGATTTTGTGCGAACGCCCAGATCCCTTAGCCCTGAGGCTATCAGGCTTTCACATGTGGCTGTGGGTCAAAACCAATGGTACCAGTTTGGAGTAGGTGCACCACCCATTTTAGCACCTATTTTCGTGGTTGGATTGAATCGGATGTTCACCACGGGGTACGATTTGGGTTTTGACCCATGGCCGTTTCGACAACAAGAGCACATCTTTAGGATTTCCGCTTGGACGCCACTCGCTGGGGATCATCCACGCGAGGCCCGGAGCCTGAGGCGGAGGTCGTGTTCTGCCCGCGGCGCCACCCGTTGCGCCCGGGCCCCGGCCTGCGGGCGGGAGGGCGAGAGCGCTGCCACTCCTCCTAGGTCCAGCTCGGTGCCCCTCTTTTTCTTTTTTGGGGGAGGGTTCCCTACTAAAGTAGACTACAGAAAAAAGTGGGTACCTTATCCTAAGCTCTCAACTGGAGGACCTAGCCTCCTTGTGCCCTTTCCTTTCAGCTTTCGGCTCTCCCGCTTTCAATGTCCGTTCTGCCTTCCGCTCCGGGCAAGGGGTGGGGCGGAGGGTTTCATATTGGACATCATGGTTGGAGAACATGTTGACCACCTGATTCGTCTTCGGAGGGTTCTGAGGGTGGTAGTCACATGTTTAAAATTTGCGAACAAGATTTCTTGCCACCCTGTTGGCTGTTAGGCTGGTGAGAAGCTTGAAACGAGTGCGTTCTGGGGTCTTGTGCGAGGTCTGGCTGAGCATCGGACACGCTGGACAGAGGGCTCAGGGTAAGGGAGTCTTATTTTGGCCTCCCTTCGAGTGAAATGAACTCAAAACGCTTGCTGTTGCGCTTACGGTGCATACTCCTCTCCCTAAAGTTGAAAATGCAAGGCCTTGCGAGTCGGGCTGGGACAGCCGGCATCCCGACGGCAACCCCCAAAGCCAACAGCGGGATTGCTTACAAGAGGGTCGGCTCAATTTCAGGCTGTTGAAAACACCGCGTTTCCCTAAAATGAACATGGGGTTGTCAAACCCATGCCTGCCCCTTTGAAAGGGACCTCATGGTCGACGACCTTGTTTGGCACGGGCCGATCCGCAACCGGAGATGCGGAGTCAGCGCCCTTCCGAGGCCTGGAAGGGGCGCCCTACGACATGGACTGCGACCGCTGCGGACGGGAGATGGGCTCAGGCGCCATTTCGCCCGCTCGCCACGCGCTCCATTTCGCCCGCCGGGCGCGGAGGAAACCAGGGCCTTCGCCGTGACGTGAAGTATGTACTCGGCTCTTTGCATCATGAAAGTTATAGATGAAAAATACAGTCTAGAAAGATGCAGACACACAATTAGGTGTACGTACATTTGCGTATACACACACATGCACAACATCGTGTCCACATACACTTTCAAACATGCGCTTTCAAACATAGGGTGCACACACACACACATATGCATGCAAGAAGCCATCATCCATTCTGGCACACATCTGGTGCCTAGGGAAGCCAAGCGGAACCCAGCGAAGGCATTGTTCAAGAACCTGTTCAAGAAAGTTCCAAGAACCTCTACCGGGCAGGGGACCTCTGCTTCCTCCTATCCTGAAGCAACTGAAAAGCAAATCGCCTCGAACCGTGCTGACCGAGATTTGCACCTTGCGTGCGCAACCGATGTGTTCGAGTTTGACCTTTTGCAAATGTTTGATGCACCCATGCCTTTGAAACTGAAGCAACAAGGACGTCCCCAAATTTGGAAATACTCATACTCTTTCTGGCATGGTCTTTGAGCACTGGACTTGGGGGAAAGAACAGCTCTGAAAGAACATGTTTGCCCTGGATTGGCTCTTCTAATGGATGAATCGATGGAGCGCCCCCAAATTTGCCTGTGAACCAGCCCAGCTGGGTTCCAGCCTTGGTGTCCCTTGAAAAGGGGCGCCCGAAGACTGCACAATCTGCTGCGCGCTTTTTCGTCTTTCTCTCTTCTTGGCTTGTTCTGTTGTTGACCGTGGTTGAACAGCCCCTTGCCATTCCCTACATTCGGATCCATGGATGGGAGGAAGTCATTCGCATTGCGCAAGCAAGCTTTCCAGGCGAGAACATTTGGTGGTGTGGCCTTTGCGGCCCGGACCCCAGGGGGACCCCTAGGGCGCCAGCAAGCGACTGGTTGCAGGCTTTCAAGCGTGCTGGTTGCAAGCCAGCGAGTGCATTTGGGGGAAACCCGATATCATATGTGCCGCTTGGGCATCCAGTCTTTTTTTTCCCCAAACAGCGAAGCATTGGGGTTCTAACTTGAGGTATAGAGAATAGGAAAGTGTGACGCCGTTTCCGGGGTCCTGTTTTCCGCTTGTCTTCCTGTCTCCCAGTCTCTCCGGCAGATGCTGTGACGCTGGCTCCAGGGTCGTGTCTCCCGCTTGTCTCCCTGTGTCTCCCAGTCTCTGCGGTCAGATGGCAGATGCTGTGACGCGGGCTCCGGGTCGTGTCCCGATTTTTTGTGACGCTGGCTCCGGGGTCGTGTCTCCCGCTTGTCTCCCAGTCTCTGCGGTCGGATGGCTCCGGGGTGGTGTCTCCCGCTTGTCGCCCTGTGTCTCCCAGTCTCTGCGGTCGGATGCCAGCGGGCTCCGGGGTCGTGTCTCCCGCTTGTCTCCCTGTATCTCCACGCAGGCTGTAGGGTTGTGTCTCCCGCTTGTCGCCCTGTGTCTCCCATCTCCCGTTTTTTGGTGATGCTGGCTCCGGGGTCGTGTCTCCCGCTTGTCTCCCAGTCTCTGCGGTCGGATGCCAGATGCTGTGACGCTGGCTCCGGGGTCGTGTCTCCCGCTTGTCTTTCTGTGTCTCCCAGCCTCTGCGGTCGGATGCCAGATGCTGAGACGCTCCCGCTTGTCTCCCTGCGTCTGGATGTCTCTTGGCCAAGCGCAGGTTTGCATCCTTATGGAGCATTGTTGGAGCTAGAAACAAGCAATGTCGAGCCTGAAGTTTTTTGTCGTTAAACAAAAAAATCGTGACATCCGGCTGATTGCTTTGCTCAGGAAACTGAGCTGCTTTTTAGAAGCCAGTGCCGCACTTCTTGGTCAAGTGCAGGTTTGCATCCTTGTGGCGCACCAGCAGGGCCCTGTCGAGCCTTTTATATGTCTATGTTCCTCTCGATTAAAAAACAAATATATAGTGACATCCGGCTGATTGCTTTTTGGAAGCCAGTGCCGCACTTCTTGGTCAAGTGCAGGTTTGCATCCTTGTGGCGCATCAGCAGAGCCCTGTCGAGCCTTAAATCTGTAGACTGGTTTCAATAGACAAATCTGAATCTGGCTGATACTGAGCTGCTTTTTGGAAGCCAGTGCCGCACTTCTTGGTCAAGTGCAAGTTTGTGTGGCGCATCAGCTGAGCTCTGTCGAGCCTTAAATGCTTGGTCAAGTGCAGGTTTGCAGCCGTGACATCCGGCTGATACTGAGCTGCTTTGTGGAAGCCAGCGCCGCACTTCTTGGCCAAGCGCAGGTTTGCATCCTTGTGGCGCATCAGCAGAGCCCTGTCGAGCCTTAAATGTGTCCATTTTGTTCTCGGTAACCAAATACACATCCGCCTGATTGCTTTGCTCAGGATTCTGAGCTGTTTTTTGGAAGCCATTGCCGCACTTCTTGGTCAAGTGCAAGTTTGCATCCTTGTGTGGCGCATCAGCAGGGCCCTGTCGAGCCTTAAATGTGTCCATTTTGTTCTCGATGAGCAATTTCTTTGCTCAGGGTTCTGAGTTTTTGGAAGCGCCGCACTTGTTTGTCAAATGCAGGTTTGCGCCCTGGCGCATCAGAAGCAGAGCCCTGCTGAGCCTTAAGTATGTACTGTTGTTCTCGATAAACAAATACCGTGGCATCCGCCTGATTGCTTTTCTCAGAATTCTGAGCTGCTTTGCGGAAGCCAGTGCCACACTTCTTGGTCGTGGCGCATCAGCAGAGCCCTGTCGAGCCTTAAATGTGTCTGTATTGAAACCCAGCTGGAGGCATCAAGACCAACACACGCTACAGACATGGTCCATCCATTTCTTCTTTGGCGACACGGCTTCGCCTCCACTACATCAATTCCTACCCGTTCAAGCAAAAGGTTTCGGTGCTGCTGGACACTCTGCGTGCGTGGCGAACTCCCAGCAACATTACGGAATGGCGGCTCTGGTGCTCAATGTGGTGATTGCAACAAGGACACACGGTCATGGCCATGTTTGGACACATGTTCGGTGGCTGTATAATCTAATAAGAGTTGCTAACGCCGCCGCCGTGTTTGATGGTTTCTTTTTGGGGCCATCAACAAGAGCCGTTTCGCCAATCGCAGAGCGGCTTGGCGGTTTCCCGGTTACTTGCTCTTGGAGATCTGGTGCTATCGCAGAGAGGGACGAGCGAACACACAGTCAAGCAGGCGTGCTTATCATCTTGTTGCATGGTCCGAGCTCCAAAGTTTGTTCTGACCGGTTTCCAGAAAGAATGGTCCTGGAAGTAAAGCCTGGGTGAGTCGGGTCCCCAACCAAACCATTAGCTTGTAAGAGTTGTTCGCATCGCCCCTGCACTTGTCGAGTTCTCCTCGAAAAACTTGGTTGATGCATAGGAGCCTTTCCTGGCAACCTACTTCGCTGACCTTGACAACTTGGAAAGAGTTCATGAACCCGGCCAGTTGATTACTGTGCTGCTGGAGCTGAGTGAACGCAAGGGCTGGTCGTTCACCACACATGTGAACACCAATCTGAGAACCATAAGTCCATAAGCGCCAACTCCAAGATGAACCCGGCCAAGCTGGTGGTGTCCACTGTGCAGCCAGCATTGGTAAGTTGGGGCAAAGTTCTCACACGTTTCCGCGATGGAGCAGGGCTGGAGCTGACATTCGAAGCCAAGCTTGTTCCGGAATGGAGCGGCGTTGGGCGCATGGAGCAAAGCCATGCGTTGGCCATCTTGGGAGCATGCGGCGCGCTGGACACGACAGAGATGAAGACCTTGGATGACCAAGCTACTGCCGGCTCACACACTGAGGATTTTCTGGAGCTGCGCCGGGTGACAGAGGTGCGCGCCAAACGGGCACCTTTGCTGACGCTTGCCAATTTGGCGCGGCGCGTGTCTGCGTTGCTAGGCGAGGATGTCCCGGCCGGAACGCTACAAGGCGCAGTCTGCAAGTTTATGCAGGTGCTCTCTTGCTTTGCTTGTGGCAAGACCTTTAGCCGAGCTCGAGAAGAAGATAGCAACCAGAAGTGACATGTGTCCAGTCTCGGCCGCAGGCTGCTGAGACTGATGCGCAAGTTTCAGAGTAGCGAGACGGCCACCAAATGCTGCGGTGATGGAAAAGTGCATTGAGTGTCCGTACTACGAAAGTTCCTTCGAAATTTCCTTTGATTAATGCCAGGTGTTAGGTTGATTGACCCGGGGCCTTCACTCTCGAACATGGCATTAACATAAAATGTTCTCCTCGAAGTCGATGAACAACATTGATGCTTTTACCCGGCGTCAAGGAGATGGATGGACCCGCTGTGCCCTCTTCCCGAAAAAGGGGACTTCCTGCAGGGACATACATGGACTGATTGTAACTATATATGTGTTGCTCACATAAGCTACACAAGTTCGCACCTTACATGAAGGACACAAGCCTTTTTTTTGGCTATACAGACCGGTCATGCTTTTTTGCTGTTTGGGGTCGAGGCTGGTGTATTTTTTTCAGCCGCTGCAACACATGTGCAGGAGGATATTCGCGAAGCCGATGAAGGTTGTGGTTGACCCGGATGAGGATTACTATCAATCAGTCTGCCTTGGGTAGTTGGGGGAGCTAGGGTGTGTCAGAACGAGCAGGTGTTCCTTTCAACAGAGATTGAGCCTCATGTGTATCCGAGGGAAGCCTGTTTTTGAGGAGTTCGAAAGGCAAACCACAAGGAACCCACCCATTCGGATATCTCTTATTTGAAGGCACGCCAATTGCCGCCCTTCGCATAGATTTTGTAAAAGCTGCTTTGCGGACCGAAGGCTACGACCAGATTTGAGACTGGCAGAATTGATGCTGTCACGTGATTAGAGAGTTCGCTGGAACTTGCTCATGCTCAAAAGGGTCAGCATTCAAAAAGTGCAACGCCACTGTCTACGATTGTCCCAGGCTAAGTCCCGGGTTGCATTTCGCCAAAAGCTCGAAGGACAAGTCAAAGGATGTAAACCGCGTTCAACTCAGCAAAGAAGAGGCCACCGTCCTCCAGGCCAGATGTAGCAAGTCAACAAGAATCGAAGCTCCTGGCAGCCTGGGTCTCTGTCCAAATCCAAAAGCCAACAGAGCGCATTCCGCATTTTAGCCACATTTGTGCGCGCTCTTTGTTTTGTAGTGATCTAGCTGAAGCTCGTGCTGCCGGCGGCATGGGGCTGGGTGGGGAGGGGTGTTCCTGTCTTTGCGTGAAACTGCTTCCAACCTCACTTCCGATGCTATGTCGGTGAAGCCGCGGTTTTTCGCGACTTCACCTGAAGCCATTGC
The DNA here is from genome assembly GCA_963377175.1 of Effrenium voratum. Classification (NCBI taxonomy): domain Eukaryota; class Dinophyceae; order Suessiales; family Symbiodiniaceae; genus Effrenium; species Effrenium voratum. Next base: position 78,455 of record CAUJNA010000684.1, on the reverse strand, counting down.
AGCAGGAAACAGCCAAGCTGTTGCTGACGAGGAGGTCCACTGCATCGATGTTTTGATCGTCCTTGTTCACGATACAGGTTGAGGGCGCCGTAGCTCAGCACACTTCTACATGAGCTAAGGCTAAGGTCGTTGTCAGGGTGTGAGCTAAGACTAGGCTCATTGAAGGGACGTCCTCAGAATTGCCCTTGAAAAGTTGATATTCAAGCAACATCAACCAAGATTGATTATCCTTGAATGGTTGTGACGTTGAAGCTAAGAGAACCTCCAAAAACCGAGGCCACTTTGGATCCAGTTTTTCCAAGCGCGCAACGAGGCTACGACCTTTGCGAGGACTGTCACGCCGAGAAGGCTTTGGAGTGAGGCAAGAGCCGGATGTCCGGAGCGGGCGGATCGAGCGGGCGGATTTGATCCCGACCAGGACCCTACTCCGAGAGACGTGCGTAGCCAATGCAACTTTTTGTGCCAAAGCGGGCACATGTGGGATAGGCGGACATTTGGTTTTTTGCACGATACTCCTACGCATTCAACCTGTTCGGAGGGAGACGGTGGTTGGAAAACCTTTGGTCCTGGCTTTCCATTCGTCTCGGAAACCCTCGCGCGAGCACAGATTCCTCCAGCCGCTCAATGAGTCCGAGAAAACCCTGCCTCATGTAACACAAATCCCTCGAACGCTCTCGGCGCTCACTGGCATGCACGGCCCAACTTGTGAGCCGTGCGGCAAGTGGAAGGTGACAGGCGAGCGCGAGGAAAAGTGACAAACAGCGGCGGGTGGGCAAAAGAGTTTCACCCTGACCATCCTGACCAGGGTGTGGTTGACATGATCAAATGGAAGAATCACTCAATTTGACACTGATTGAGAGGATTCCCTTTTGAATAACAGGTGATGTTTGGACGGCTAGTGTTGCCGAAACATACTTGCACAGCGTTGCACCGAGGTGCTCGGACCAAAAAGTCCAGATCTACCTTCCAGATTCTTGAACAGAACACGCAGAGCTGTTCCTCTAGTGCAAGAAAACAAGCACTACCGGAAGCTTGGCTAACACAGCTCATTTGGTGGGCGATTGGCGCGCCTACGCCGGGCGAAATGCAGGCGCAGGAGATGCCAGCAAGCGGCCTTTGCCATTTGGGAGCTGAGAGGTTGATCCCTGAGCTCGAACTTCGGCGCCCTTCACCTGGTTCCTTTCTGCTTTTTTTTGGCTCAGCCATGGTTCCTTTGGTTTGGGACGGGACGTTGCGATTTTCATGGGCAACCTCTGCAACTTGGGGTCGAGTGGCCTGACCGTTTCACAGCTCACCGCTGAATCAGCTTCAGTCCCGGCTTTCAACGATTATTGGCGACCATTCGGTTGGGGTAACCCGGCTCTTTTGGAAATCACATCTTTGAATCCCCTTGAAGTTTCTTTGGCTGGGGGTCTTGCGGAAGACCCCTTGGCTGATGGTCCATCCAAATTCCAAACCTGCGTGCTTTGCCGGGGCTGTCTTCCCCTACCTCCAACGAGACAACGACCGATAGCTCTGCAGGATACAGCTGTTGAGTTCCTTCTTTCCATGCTGCATGCTTTCGACCCAAAAGCAAATCACTGTTCTTCGCCAATGCCACACACCGGAAGCACTGAAACCTGGTCTAGCGCCCAAGGGCACCAAACGCCAAGGGAGTTCAAAGGAACAACCAGCCCCACCTCCAGGGTTTGCTCATCGAATGCATGTGTCGGGATAGTGACCTAAGACCTACAGAAACGCTCTAGGATTGGGGTCATAGGCCCTCTTGCGCCATTTCAGGTACCGAGCGCCGGAGATCCTGCTGGGGTCCACGTCATATACCAAGGCGCTCTCTCTCGGAAGTGCACCTCTGAAAGCTACCCTCAGTCGTGGGCGGTCAACTGGGGAGTTTCTCTGTACATGGGTGTGGCTCAAAATTTAAGAGCCAGGGTTACGCATGTTGGCCTTTGTTTCCATTTACCTAGGGGCCATTTTGGGTACACTTTTTTGAGCCACAGCCACATGTTTCTTGGTTTGCAGGCGAATTGCTGTGTCCGAAGGCAGTTCATTCTTGGGAGACGAAAGTGTCCCGTTTGAAGTTTGGTTTGGACTGGCTAGTCCTCGATTTGCCCATAGAGGAGCGCTGAAATTAGGGACCTGCTCGATGCCTCAACTCAGTTCATGACTTCCTCCGTAGTGACTACCTCTATTCATTGGGCATGCATTTTTGACGCTAGTGTCACAGCTATTCTGATTTTTTCTTCTGAGTGACAAAGAGAGAGAGAGAGAGACAGAAAAAGAGAAAGAGAGAAAGAGAGAAAGAGAGAAAGAGAGAAATAGAGAAAGAGAGAAAGAGAGAAAGAGAGAAAGAGAGAAAGAGAGAAAAGAGAGAAAAGAGAGAAAAGAGAGAAAAGAGAGACAAGAGAGAAAAGAGAGACAATAGAGAAAAGAGAGAGAGAGAGAGAGAGAGAGAGAGAAAGAGAGAAAGAGAGAAAGAGAGAAAGAGAGAAAGAGAGAAAGAGAGAAAGAGAGAAAGAGAGAAAGAGAGAAAGAGAGAAAGAGAGAAAGAGAGAAAGAGAGAAAGGAGAGAGAGAGAGAGAGAAAGAGAGAAAGAGAGAAATAGAGAAAAGAGAGAGAGAGAGAGAGGGGGAGAAAACAGTTAGACAACTGGACACAATTTTGTGGCGATGTACACGGCAAACACATCCCAAAGGTATTGCGCTATTCCAGAGAGGTTCCGTCTTTGCGTCTTTGTGTTCTGATTTCTAAACACCTGGATGACTTTGGGAACGGCAGACAGAACTAGCTAGAAACCCTGCGTTGCCCTGAAAAGTTGGCGTTCATGCAGCCCTAGTAACTCCGCAGAGGCTTCAGTGCAGATATCCCACAGGTTTGCAACTTGCTTATGCAACCATGTAGAATACTTGTACATCTCATCGCATGCTTCTATTTTTCATATACAGTACGACACTTCCATAGACCATATCAATCTAGGGGTACCTTCCTCACTCTTTCCAGGGATCCTTCTTTTCAGGAAACCATCAAAATTGCAGGGGAAATGCTGGTTTTTGAACAGAGCGATGGTTGAAAAGAATGGAAAAGGAACCACCCCCTGGAAAAGGGGTCCATGAAGAAAACACTGGAGGGATCAACCCCTGGAATCAAGCGAGTTTGTTCGGCACGTGGACCTTGGCCTTAGAAAACCGGAGTGTGGCTTCAGGGCGTGGACCTCTGGAGCGTGGGCTGCATCCTTGGGGAGCTCCTCTCGGGCAAGCCCATCTTCCCAGGAGCCGCCGAAGTGCGCGAGGAGGATCCACATGGATTCAGAGGTTTCGGGAGCCAGGGCAGATGTTGAGACTGCGAAGCATGAATTCACCAAAGTTAAGGACCAAGGGCAATAGCCTACTAGCCCTTCCATGGCTCCCCTTGCTCTGAATCAGTATAGAGGGATTTGTGGGCAAGGTTCCGATTCACGGCCTGGGAGCCGACAGGATTCGTACGTTGAGTACCTTTTGCTATTCTGAGTCACTCGGCTCAAGCGTTGACCCGCTTGTTGCTGCACGAGCCTCATGATCGCCAACAGCGCGACACAGGAGGAGGACGATGATGTCGAGCCAAACATGGACGTGGATCCGGACAACCTGGAGGACGTGGAAGCTGCCAGGGTGCAGATTCGCCAGCTGATGCATGAGCAGCAGCGAGCAGCTGACTATGAGAAGCGGCTTATGAGGAAGCTGCAAATGCTGGACGCCGATCTTGCCTCCAAGAGGGAAGAAGTTGAAGGCCTCCAAAGGAGCCTGAACCTTGAGCGCAACAAGTTTGCAGAGGAGTACAAAAGCGAGAAGAGGGAGCGCGAGACCAAAGCGAAAACACAGGAAGAGCGTATCCGTGAATACTTGACCGAGGTGCTGTATACCAAGCCGAAGCACAAAGGCAAGGTGGGAGAGTTCAATCTGGATACGGTCTTGGTGTCTTTCGTCAAGCCCAACGAGAGCTTTCGGTACAACCTTGCATTTCGAGTTGATGCAGGAACGAGCATTGCGCAGTTGCGCAATAGCACCTGCAAGTACTGGGGCGTAAGCTCCGACAACTTTATTCTGCGGACCATGGCCAACAACAAGTGCCAGGACGACAACAAAGTCAAGGATTGTTTCAAACAGGGCGAGATTGCACAGCTTCGCCTGGAAATGAGACGAGAAAGTGCCGAGCCACCCACTGAAGAGGAGCTGAAGGCCATTCAGCCGAAGACCAAGAAACGGGCTGGCCGCAAGCAGGGGCCCAGATACAACGCCAAGGGGGTTGAGCAAATTCAGAAGTTCGGGGAAAATTACGCCTCCCAGCTGCGAAGGATGGGAGGCGTGTACTTCCTGCTCAAGCTGCGGGACACCAAGCCGTCAGAGCATGCCGCCAAGATCAACCTTCGCAACGTGTTGATCTACACGGCGCTGGTGGTTTTGTCCGCGACCGTGTCCCTTCCCCAGAATGAGCTCCCCCTTTCTTTCTTTTTTTGGTCCCTTTGTTTTCCACTCACCAGGCAAAAGAGATAGTTTTTGCTGGGGTCCTCTTCTTCCAAAGGTACATGATGCGGCGCCCGGCTGGCGACGCATATTGGTGCGCCAAAGGCATAGAAGATATGGTCACCATCTCTACACCTCGGCCTGGCGTCAGCTCTTGCAACGATCCCGCACTTTGCGTGCCCCGCTTTCAGGAGATCAAGACACACACAGAGATGTGGGACTGGATGAATTACACCCTTCCCGAACTATTTTGGAAAGAGGGAGCTTCTAGCCCAACATTGGAAACATATAATGTGCTGCTGGGCTATTTCTCCATTCGGATTCAGAACGTCAAGACACCCACATCCACAACTGAATACTGCGTGAACAATGCACGCCTAGTGACTGACATTGGCTTGGCCAATGCTGAAGCCAACATATCATGCTACCCGCGCACTGTGACATCCTCAACGCAAAAGACTTCTGTGTATCCTGAGCTCAGCTCGTATTGGAAGAATCAGACCTCAACAACTCAAGCAGATGCGCAAGCCACAGTCCGCGGATTGTCCAACCCGGGAGAGTTCAGAACCGTTGGGGAGAACCAGGCAAAGGGCATTGGCTGGATCAATGGGTGGGTGGCATCGTATGATCCCAGTGGTTACAGCGTTGACTACAGAATGTCGGTCAGCGACGCTGATGATGCAAAGCAAACATTTCGACAGGACTTGGCCTTCTTCCGATCTGTTGGTTGGATTGACACTTCGACCCGGGTCATAATGCTGTCATTTACTACCTACAACTTCGACTACGATCAATGGACTGCCAGTGACTTCATACTAGAGATGCCTGCGGATGCGGAACTTTTCCCATCCTTCTCAGTGAAGCCGTTCAAGCCACGCATTTACGAGACGAGAGCAGAGCTTGGGTTTACGTACATTGACTACGTCCGGGTGGCCATCGGGATCTACATTCTGATTTTCATAGGATGGTCCGAGCGGCAGCACAAGGTCAGGAACCACAAGGCAGGCTTCAACTACCACACCTCCTTGGCAGGCATCATGGACCTTGGTCTCGTGGTATTCATGTTCGTCACGTTGATATGGCGCAGCGCCACCTTCCACAGCCAGCCCACCAGCGAGTTCCTGACCAAAGTGAACGACGCTGACAGGACTCTGGGGTTCACCTCCATGCGTCAGCTGGCATGGGAGTACAACACGGTGTTCGTCTTGGATGGCATCGCGATGATCTTCCTCATGTATCGAATGATAACCTTTTTTAGACTCAGCCACAGCGTATATCTCATTTGGCGCGCTGTTGGTCAGGCCTTGAAGATGTTTGCGTTCACCACCCTCATTTTCGTTCCATCTCTTGCAGGCTTCATTGTGGTCTCCACTGCTTTGTTTGGCCGCTACCTCTTTGGCTTCTCGAGTCTTGGGCAGACTTCCATGTCCACCATGAAGCTGCTGGCGGGCAATCTGGACCCGCAAGTGCTCGAGAGAGATCTTGTTGTCGGAGTGATCTCTACCATGGCGCTCTATCTTCTTCTCACCTTCTTCCTGCTCAATGTTTTCCTCACGATATTCGTGGATGCATACTACGTCATTCGACTCACCTGCACACAGCCAGCCGAAAAGTGGAACGGCCAGCGGATCCGGGAGTGGGTGTTGCCTGGCGTCTGCATCAGCATCTTCCAGGCGATCTGGCCATCGCACAAGTCTGAGGGCAGGGACTGATCGACAGTTTCACCGCTTGCTGCGAAACATCGCACCGGAGCCGCCGAATGGGCCTCGAAGCAAGTTGCCGGACAGTTTGTTTCACCGAGTGCAGCTGCCAAGCTAGAAGGCCTAGAGAAGAAAACATGTAGGTGAGCAAGTCACTGGTTGCCCACTGACTTCTTGGTTGTTCTGGAGGAACCCCATTCCAAGAAGGTTCCAGGAATGGCCTTGGGGTTTTCTTCTAGGATCTCGCTTTCTTGTGGCCGGGGTGTGGTCGTTCATTCGTCATTTGCCGCCCATGAGCTTTTGCTCTTGACACTTGTTGGGGGTCCTTTGGGTTCGAAGAGTGCGTTGCCTGAACGTCTGAACCTGGCGCGCAGGAACCTCCACAATGAACCAATTGGACCGCATCATGGAGGCGACTCCCTTGCTCACTGGTGTCCACAAGTTGGGGTTGCACTTGGCCGAAGAAGCCAAAAAGAAACCCAGAGTTGTATAGGTTCGCTTGGAAACACCCATAGTCCACTGTTGGTTTGAGGAAGAAAGAGTCCGTAGAGAAACAAGTGCAGCCGCCGAAGCTCTCCGCATTTGGGCGATCTTTCTCGTTGCAGTCTTTTCCCCTGGCCTTCAGCTTCTCGCCGTTCTGTGCGACGCCGATCGATCGGAAGCGCCTTTCAGGTCACGGGGCGCCCCACCTCGGAGGACGTGGACGCAATCAAGTCCCCCTTCGCCGCGCGGGGGCCGAGTGACGCGGCGCAGCGAGCTGCCCGGAAGAGGCATTTTCCAGCCCGAGCTTGGCGAATATCGACAGCACTGCTTTGAACTGCAACCACAGCAACTCACTCCAGGCAGGGAGCCCGTCAAGGAGTTGATGTTGAAACCGTGGGATGGTGGTATGACAACCACCTCCGCGGGATCGGCCTAGCATTGATCCAACATGTTTTTGCCTATGGGTTTGCAGCCTGGCTCAATCTTGGTTTCAGCTCCGCACCTGCCCAGAAAAACGCGGTGCAGGGCAGGTGCACCATACGCGGCTGACACGGACGCCAGGGGCTCTCAGAAACCGATGCCCTTAACGAAGCTGAGGCCACGATGCTGGAGTCCCTGCCTATGAGCAGGCCCAGGCGCGTGGGATCGGCTCTGAGCTCAAGCTCGGGCCAAGGGATATGGGGGCATTGGTCAAGCTTCTTTGGTCTTATCAACTTGACCTGCGAAGAACCACTGAAGCACCTTTTGAATGGGCCTGGGAGGGGCTCAAGGCATGGATTCCTGGACTTTTGATGGCCATGAGCTCATGCTTCCCCCAATTCCCCCACACCCATGTTCTTTGCTGAGGATGCTTCTTGCGACACTTTCCTTTTTTTCCACGGGGTGTTCTTTGGCTTTTCTGTGATGATATATACTCACCCGAAGATTACCCTCCCTCCCCTTTCCGGCTTTGCTTATTTGCGGGGGAAACAGACAGTTTGGCGTGAAGGAGGCAACCGACCGTTTTGGATGGCTGCTTTTTGGCTCATCCATGATTCATCAGGTCAACATGAAATTTGGGCTCTTTTTTTGCTCGTTGGGGAGTTTCCACTCACTTGGGCCCTTTCATGTGGCTGCAGCCAGGAAGCAATCTGGTTGGATCTCCTTGGTGATTTTCCGCGGTTTAGGCCCAATTTCAGCGACTCTGTGTGCAATTCGAAGCGACAAAGAAGTCACAAGGATGGAAGTCAACTACGAATCGGTATCACAGAAGGAGCAAGGTGCCGTAAGCATCTGGCCAAATGATTGGTGGGCATAACAATTGAGGCAACTGTCCACCAAAGGGTCCGAGGACAATTCATGTCCACTCACCCCACGGGTTTGACAGATTTTGAAGGATGGGTCAGCAGGTGAGAAGCCGACAAGACGGATAGCTGATGTTTACCAAATGGTATGTTTCCCATGGACATCCATACCTAACCCTTGGAACCTGGGGTCTTAAGATCATGTCTTGTATGAAGACCCCCCAAAGAAAAGAGATTTCCATGTCTCATGGAACCCCGAAAGATCGGATCAAGGAGATTCGAATCTCGGACTTTTTGGTTCTCGTTTGTTTTTTGGGTTCCTTAAGTCCCCTCTGGGCAGTATCACTCTACGGGTTGATTCCTTTTCCATTCTTCTCAACCATCGTTCTTTTCGAAAACCGGATCTGTTTTTTCTGGGTTTTGATGGTCCTGAAAAGAAGGATCCCTGGAAAGAATGGAAATGGAAGGTACCCCTATCACCGCTTGGCGAAGACCTGCAGGCCCTTGAGCGAGATGTTCCCCTCCGCCAGCGTAGAAGCGCTCGACCTGCTGCGCCTCTGCTTGCAGCCCGGGACCCTGCAGCTGTTCGTCGTCTCTCCACCTGGGTTTCGCGGAACATATTTGGGGGCGCTTTTTCAACCTCTGGTGTTGGTTTCCTTTCGGTTCCCCCTGAAAACCGGCCAAAAGGGCCCAAAGAAGAGACACTGGGAATACCATCTTAGTGGTGAATACACATGGACAGCAGGCGTTTCTAGGAGGGCGGTGCTGTTCCAAGCGCTCCTGTCAGCTTCCATGTTGGACGAGTGGTTCCCTACGGGCAGATCAGCTCACACCAACGGGAGTCCCTTGTCGAGACGAACATAACGTGAAAAACTCATCGGGCGTCCCTTGGAACACCCGCCCACCTATGTTTTCCTTTGGAAGGAAGCCACGATTGAAACAAATCTGGTGGGGGAGTTGTGTTGTTTGTTTTGTTCGGTGTGTGAGTTATGCTTGTGGCGAGCGGGTGGGAGGTGCTGCCAACGGTTGGCCCCAAAAAGACCAAAATTGCACCTTCAGTTTTTGGGGGCTTTTCAGGGGTTCTCTTGCTTCCTTTATTTTGTTTACCCCTTAAACAACCACGTTCTCTTTGACTCTATTAGAACACGTCCGGTGACGTTGTCGTCTTGTTAAGCCCGGTTGCAAAAGGAGTACCATTTCGTCAGCTTTTTGAATGGACTTAATGTGGAGCACCCAAGCCACCCCGGTGTTTTTTTGCTGGTCCTTTCGGGCTGAAACGGACTCGCAGATTCAGCATCAACGCGCCACAGGCGAGCAGGTCGAGGGAAAAATCACGCAGAGTGGTTTCCCACCGGTTGAAAGGATGGCCTGGGGAGCAAGCATCATCGCACGGCCTTCTGGTACTGTAAGGTGCCACGCTCTTGTGTTCCAGCGCACTAGCGGGAGTTTCCTACATGGCACGGAGTTTTCCTACAGATTACGCTCAAACATGGTGGACATTTGAAAAAACAAAAAAACTGGTGGACATAAAACCCAATGTAAGTGATGTCCGCCAAAGGGTTCCCAATTGATTCAACTACCCACATCAGAGGGTTTTGATCAGCCGGGTGCTGTCGCATTGAGGTTCAACCCCACCAAGCGCATCTCGGCGAAGGATGCCTTGCGCCACCCGTGCGCCGTGGGGGAAGATGCAAATGGCAAGCCGCAATGGCTCAAGGATTTAGTCCCTCCCTTCTTGGTCCGCTCCTGGAAAGACCCTCTGGCTACGAAAGGGTTTGGTCCTTCTTTGTGGAACTGTACCAGCAGATCTGACGGCAAATCGGATCCAAGCCGAAACAAATGAAAGCAAGCAAGATGCTCCGCTCGCCGGCAGGTGCTGCATGTCGAGGACGGCAATCAACCAATTGTTGTGGTTGAGCAAAGATCGGCTCTTTTTCCCGCACGTAGCAAAGATTCCGAACTCTTTTTGAGGGGTGCCGTTGTATGCCCACAAGGGAGATAGGAGGCAACAACGCCAGAGGAATCCATAGGATGTGAAGCCAAAAGAGTGCCATGGTCAATCAAGGAAGCACTCGCCCAAAGCTGACCTTTTGAGTTTGGGGTTTTACCCTACTCCATATGTCTTCATTGTACAAGGTTGACCTTTCACTCACAGGTGCTTTGGGTAAGTGCGCTCAGCACGACGCCATATCATTTGCTGGCTTGTTGCGGAAGGAGGTATGCCCTGGATGAATCTAATGGTTAACGTGCGGCACAATGATTCGATGAAATCCGACTCTTTCGAATCTTCGATGCGTGGATCAGACGTGGGCAAACAATACCCTCCGAAACACACTACCCTAAACCAGTACCCTAACAAGGTGGTTGCACTGTTGAAGTGTCCGTGGCGATTTCGAAGATTTCTTGGGAGGTATGTGGTGCAGTTCCACAACCCCGAGGATGAGTTCGACTGTGACCGCCAGGGGCTTTCAGCGATGCCCGAGACGTGCCGGTCGGTGGGACCTTTGCGTTGCTCTTGGGGAACACACTCCGCCGTTGTCGTCTTCAACTTGTTTCCCATGCAAACAGCAACCACACGGCCTTTACGTTTTGAGGCTTGTGAGGCGGCTCTAGGTTCACGCCTTTTTTTGGCAGTCTTCGAGCGATTGGAGGCTGTTGGAGGCGTTTCTTGTCGAATTGCTTTGAGGAAATCTCGGCGGGCCACTCCAGCTTGTTTTCTTCTCATGGTTTGGGCTTGGAATGGCAAGATTCCTGACATCGCTAGGAACGGAACTCGTGAAGGCCTAAAGGTAGCACCTGCGTGGATTTGCTCCGTGCTGGACCCTTCTTAAATTACTCCTTTTGGCAGCGCTGGCTTGAGGACACTGAGGAGGGGAGCGTTGGGATGGTCTGAAACGAAGGCTGGTGATGAGACACATGAATCCGAACCGAACTCAGCTCCTCAGCCCATCACAAGCAATATACACTTTGGATTTCCAGGAGTGTACATATGCTGGGACCCGCGGCAAATGGTTGGTTTCCTGGTGCGCCTGGAGACATCATCCGAAAAAGATACCCAGAAGTTGCTGTGGGCCACAAGATTCATTGCCGCAAAGGCCGCACTATGCCGTGAGAAAGCAAGCCTCGTGGGCCGATTCGGGCAACCATGTAGCGGTGTCTTCTCGAGAATAATTCCGGGAGCTACTTGATCAGATCATATATGAGCTGGTTTTTGGGGGTGCCGGACTTCCAAGTTCCGTCAAGCGTCGCTTCGACCTAGGCACAATCCGAATTCCCATCGATGACAACACAAAGCTTACCGTGCAGGTGGGGGGTTGGGGACTGGGGGACCTGAGGACCTGGCTTTGGGGAGATTCCGGCGGAGGTTTTGTAGGGGAAATGGTGAAAGAACACCCTCTTGTGGGCACACGCCGGTTCTTTGGCGCCTTTGCGACGCTACGCTTTAGAGAGAGATCTGGTGGGTGGGGGCAGAGGGTGGTGGTTTAAACCACTAACTAGCCAGGGCGTTGACCATGGATGATTCGTCACTGTTGCCTTCGATTGGTGAATGCTATCTGGGGTTCCTAGACCTGATCCACTTTGTTTGCAACATGTTTTGGTCCAGTGGCTAGCGTGAAACAAGCTAAACTTCCTGCCAGTACAGGACGGCCAGGCACAGGTGCTAGGTGTTCAAGTTTCTTCTCTCAGTCAGCAGTATGTTAGGCTTCTGCATGCGTGTTCCACGAGCAGTCACCCTTTTGTGGAAGACCTTCTAGGTCCTTAGGTGGTGGTTGGTCTATTCATATATTCTTCACTCTTCTTTTGGTCGGGGGTACAACCCAAACACCATGTATCGTTTGGTCGACAGCCGGCCCCAGTGGCAGAGGCTCAAAGCCCCCTCTCGCTTTGGGACGGAGTCCTGGTGTGTGAGAGAGGCAATTGTGCACTCCTCCCACCCTCAGAATGACAGCCTCCCCATTTCAGAGTCGGGCCAAGCCCAGGACTATCGTGACCGGCTTTACAACGAGGCTCGGCTTGGGCTCGGGAAGCGACGGCAGAGTCGGCGAGGAAAGCTAGAGCGGTGAAAAGGGTGGATCAGGATCTATGAGTGGAGCCCAGAGCAGTTCAGAAGTCGTTTTTTAGCAACTTTAGCAGGTTAAGTTCAAAGCGAAATGCCCTTGGTCCAGTTTCGGCATTCCATGTGAGCAACGGATCATGTTATGTACTTTGCTTTTTTTGTGGTGCATTGGGGGAGGACATGGGGACCACGATTTTAGAAAGAGAAATGCCAAACTGCTGAAATGAACAGGCTTCACATGTGACTCTCATGTGACCTACAAAAAGCAGGGACTCCATAGGTAGTTCATTTGACCAGGGTGAGGGGTAAATTACCCCAAACACGGGGGGCGTGGGAGTTTTTAAAGGGGCATCTTGCCCTGGACAGAGACAGGCTGGCCATGGAGGCACGGCTGGCCCTTTTCTATGTGATTTCCCGTTTTGGGCTGGTGAATCGTACTGACCTGGGCAAATTGACACTAGAGATCCTGCACAATGAGAATCGGAGGCTCCTGTTCCGTTTCCTCCAGGACCTCGGGATATCTAAGCCTCCGAAAGAACTTTCTCTTAGCTTTCTTTGGGTTCCTTTTGTTACCAGTAGTTTCTTGGCTTGAAGAGGACACCTTTTGGGGGGCCAACCGAGGAAATGCGGGGAGTGCGAGCGCGCAGTCGTCATACGTGGCATGCCTGTTTTTTGCTCGGTCGGCAATCAATCTACGAGCATGTTCAGAAAGGTCTCGCCCCTTTTGCCTATTCGCCCGACTTAACGGAGAATTGCCTTCCAGGTCCTCAAGAAGAAGAAGGAGCAGCGCCGTTCCCACAGGAGAAATCTGGAGATGCAGCAGCAGGTCCAGGCACTGGAAAAGGGAGTCCTTTGCCTCGAGTGTCTGGCAAAATAAGCCCCAGCCCCAGGCTTTCTGCACTATCCACGTGGCCTAGCTGGTTTCAAGAACGACAGGATTTGTTGCTATGAGTTGGCCAATGGGTTTATGAGACATATGCCTAACGGGCTTATAAGGGCATGGCCATATGAGAACGCATCAACATGCACGGGGATTTCACGCGATGCTTGCTTGCTTGCTTGCTTGCTTGCTTGCTTGCTTGCTTGCTTGCTTGCTTGCTTGCTTGCTTGCTTGCTTGCTTGCTTGCTTGCTTGCTTGCTTGCTTGCTTGCTTGCTTGCTTGCTTGCTTGCTTGCTTGCTTGCTTGCTTGCTTGCTTGCTTGCTTGCTTGCTTGCTTGCTTGCTTGCTTGCTTGCTTGCTTGCTTGCTTGCTTGCTTGCTTGCTTGCTTGCTTGCTTGCTTGCTTGCTTGCTTGCTTGCTTGCTTGCTTGCTTGCTTATCTGTCTGTTTTGCTGTCAGGCAATCGTAAACAGGCGCAACACTCGAAGCATCGACAGCTTGGCTCAGGTCAGGCCCAAGCAAGGTCGTGCTTCGCAATGTTCTGTTTTGGCCATGGAACCCATTAGATACTGGCTGGAGAGGCACAAATTTCATGCTGTGCTACCTTGGGCTGAGAAGGAAGGTCTTGAGACTGTCGATGATTTGGCCTTCTTTTTCACTGAGCTTGCTAAACCTGCTTCTGAAACCTTGAGATGTGCGTGGCACATGGCGTCTGCAAGTCGAGTAGATATGTGGAAGCCAGAAACTTGCTTCATGCCAGCCTGCATGCGAACACCGCTGCTCGAGTGCAAAGGGTTCGCGTGCGCATTGGGCACAAGTCGACGCGTGGCAGACTACGGCCTTTGACTGAGAAAACAGATTTGATGCAGCGGCAACTCACAGTGAGCAGAGCTTTCCATGTCATGGGCCCCGGAATTTGGAGTCCAAGCTGGTGTGGTGGACAGTGACATGCTTACGCGGCGCGTTGCTGCTCACGGTTATTGGCATTTGAGCAGCGAACTGTCAAAGATGCACTGGCCGAGTGGGTTTGCCTTTGGGAACACGCGCGCAGAGTGCAGTCGTGGTGGAGGACTACAGTAGCGTGTTTGCAGAAGGCAAGGGCGGGTCAGTGCCAAAAGCCTGTTACAATTTCACAGCATGGCTGGCTCGGCACTTGCAAGCCCGGTTGGCTTTGACGCAGTGCCTGTGCCGCGCGCTTCGCAAATGGCAAGGCAGAGAGGCCGTGCCGCTCGAACCCTTCATGGTCAAGTGTTTGTGCAGCAGAGCTCAGGAGGCGCGGGAGAAAGACCTTGCCACGGCATGCGTGCTTTCAGTCATGGTGGTGCTCGCTCTGATTCCGCTGCGTTACAGACACGCGCTTCGCATGGTACCGGTCAGTCGCGCGCCACACCTGGGTATGTTTCTGGGTCAGCAGAGAGGCAAGTGCAAAATCCAAGGGGAGCGACACGGATTCCGATGGTTTGTGCCAAGATTGCCTGGCACCAAACACAAACACTGCCGTGCTACCGCGACACGCCACCTGTTTTCATTTGTCAAGCGTGCGGTCGCTCAGTTTCGTTGCAGCAATTCAATGTTATGGCGCAGCAAGAAGTTGGGGCAATTTTGGCGGCTGAGTCGCCGTCAATTTCCTCTGATTCTTTTCGACGCTGCGCTCCCACGGCTTTGGATTGCCGCAATGCGGAGTGGCCAGAGCGGTTTGACGTAGGAGGGTGGCAGATGGATGCTGTGACATTGCAAGCAGCGCAGGCAAAGCGGAATCTCATGCCTTTTCGGTACAGCGGCCAGCGAGCCGCAAGTGAAGTTCAGAGCAAAGCTTTTCATGTCACTGTCTTTGCAGAGGCTTTGGCTGCGGGCATTTCTTCCTGGGAGGAATTTCGGTCTTGGTGGTCCAACCAAGACCCAGGCAGGCTGGCGCTTTGGCGTAAACAAGCTGCAGCTTGCGCAGGCTTTAGTGCTGCTAAGTCGGCAGCGCGGGCACCAAAGCACCTCTGGCCTTGCAGCTCGGAGACATTCCTGCCTCGAAGAGCTTGTTCTGAAGAGGTCCAACGCGTTGTCAAGCGCGATTTCGACCCGCAATGTTGGATGTCCGCAGGAAGGCGGAATGCTCTCACGCATCTGCGTCGCGCAGATGCGTTGGGCCCTGCTTGTTCTTGAAACAAGAAATTGAGGCATGGCGTTTTCAAAGGAAAGCCGCTGCAAATTGACTCCATTTTCCGGTGCGATCAATGCAAGTCGCCCCTTTTGTGCAGCCTTTACATCTTTGTTGCCAGCAGATTTGCAGGGCCAAGTCCAAACCATCAAGGCAGAAAGTCCATTCTGCGTCAAAGGGTTGTTTCTTCTCTTCAGTTTGCCCAGCGACACACGCTCGGATCACGTCTGTGGGTTGCAACATGTTTGCTCAAGCATGTACTTGTGAGTCTGCTAGTTGCTAGTTGATGCAAAGCAGACCTCCAGCCCCCAGCGCAGCCTGCGTCTGACGCTGCTGGGCTTTTCAATCATATGTGCCAGAAGTTTAATGCCAACGAAAAAGTCGGTGCGTTCTTGTCGGTGAAGGTTGCAACTGTCTAAAGAGGACTTTGCCAAGTTCGTCACGAGCGATGATGAAGTCAGAACTCTCATCGTGGACAAGATAACCGACTTGCCAAACAAGGGCGTGCAGACAGCCAGGCTACGCAAGGCTTGGGCAGCGGTCGGAGAGGCTGTTCAACGCGTGGCCGAAAAGAAGCGCAAGGGCTTGGAAACACCAGAGTTGGAGGCGCTGTTGGGCACAGATGAGCTTGAGTCCCTCAACACGGCCTTCTGGGCTAGGTATCGCATGCGGTACCCAGCAACACGCACCCCTTCAGACTTGCTGGTGTCCAACCTTCACCGCTTGTTCAAGAGCAGAGGTTCTCAAAGTGAACCCCCTGGCAGCGCAACTCAGCGGAGAGAAGAAGCGCGCCAAGGTCAGCAAGGGAGTGCTCTTAGTGCACACAGAAACTGTGGAGGATTCTGAGGAAGAAAGCGTTGCAAATTTCCTGATTCAGCTGGAAATGCTGATGGTGGCATTCGCAAAAGCAACGCACCTGTAGATGCGCCGCAGACTCCGGCAGATGTTCATTCAGACCCCTGTTTGTCTTCTGCCCGCTGGACGTGTGCATGGCGCATTTCCACGGAGTGCAGAAGTATGTCATGTCGGTGGCTTCAGCCCGCTTCTGCGAGGTTGTCGAGAAAGAGGAGGAGGCTCTATGGTGTGAGCGATCTCGGGGTGGCACGCGCAGCATGGGTGTGGTCATCCGCAAAGTGTTCGCAGAAAGGCAAGCTTGCTGGAACTTGCCGCACTACCCGCCCACTTTGCTCCCTGTAGCAGGGTCGTAAATCAAGGCGCCGCCTGAAGGGTGGCAATCAGCCTGTGCGTCCGAAGCTACCGCCAAGAAACCGAGGGTGGAAGCAGAGACGCACACCGCGGGGGACGTGAACCTCCATGACCATGAGCTGCTCCAGGGAGGTCTGTCACTGTACTGTCGTCTGCGCAGCGGACCCAAAGGCGAGCGCCCGACCCGCCCCCACTGCGCGAGAGCAATGAAGTTGCAAACGCCTCTGATTTGGGAAGCCTGCGCTGGTGTAGTGCGACCTTCGCGCAGTCGCTCGCGAATCAATGCTGTGGCCTTCTGTAAAAGGCTTTGCTTGGCCTATGACTTGAAGGCCACGCTGGTGTCATGAGAAACGCCAAGAAAAACATTTTGGTGCGAGAGGACCTGCGCCTTGTCCGCGCCAAAAGGTAATCACAAGGCCTGTCCGTGTCCGGCAGATCGGACAGCGGCACAGCGTTGGCGCAAGTAGCCCAAGTAAGTAAAGCTCGGGCAGCCACGGCCGGCGTCACGCTGAACCTCTCATAAAAAGCTTCTGCTTTCCAGCTTTGGCGTCATCGATGCGCCTGGCGTTTGCCACATGGCTGCGTGTGGACAAGGGCAGGTGAAACAGACCAGCCCTGTTGGCCATACCCTTGTACGGTCATCGTTTGTCCTGCTTTCCCATTGCGCACTTCCTTGCAACAGCTCTCAAACAGAAAGTCCAAGTCTTCGGGGCTAAAAGACTTTGCTTGCGTACTGCTGTAGCACGGCAGGCCCAGCGCGGCAAAGGGTTGCTTCATCAATGCTTGGCACTTCCTCAACAGTGTTCCACAAATTCACAGTTTCGAGCTGCCCAATCAAAGCAAATCAGGGTGACCAAAGTGGCAAGGAAACCGACATCCATGTGTCCCGCAACACTAAAGACAGAAGGTGGCAAGTACTTGCGGAAGTGATTTGACAAGGGCCGGCGCCGCGGCGCCAACTCCTTCAACAATGCTCTGCCCAGCTTGCGATGCGCTCGCAAACTTTGCCCGCATTGCACTGCGCTCCACGCAGCAAATGAAAAATCGTGGCAACAAACCAAATCGTCAAAAGGTAACCTTTCCTCATGGGACGCCTGCAGCAGCTGTGAAATGTGCTTGCAGCCCCTTGGTAAAGTGGCACCATGCTTGGCAGCGCTTTCTTTTGAGCGAGAACAGCGGTTTGAACGCCCAAGCTGTGCTGCAGTGGTGCCAAGCGACTGACACCTGGGTCCACATTGCGTTCTTCACCAAACTGGTGAAGGGTGGCTGAACAAGTCTTCTAAACCATTGAAGCATAAATCGGAAGCCGCTGGCTATGGCTTCTTGGCAAAACATCAGCTGGACCACACTGTGGCCTGCTTGCCAGTGGCTCAACTCTTCCCAAATGAGGCCACTTGCGATTCCTCATTTGGGCACCCTCGAGCCTTGCGGCTCGCCTGCTTGCAATTCGCGGCGGTTGCTCACGCCACACGCTCTGGCCGTGCGGGAACCAACTTGCCATGTAGCTGCTTCTTTGGGCACGGGCCAGATTTGACGCGCTGCCCGCGATTCCACTCCTGGCAAATGGCTTTGAGAAGCAGCTTTTGGAAGCTTGGGGCTATTCGGAGTCTGTTTTGCAGTCAGGAGGCAATCCCATTGCCCTTGGCGAATGCTGCGTGTTGCCGATTACAGTCATGAAGTTCCCTGCAATTTTCCGTGGGAGGGACGTTTTGTGGCAGTGTGACAACACCACAGCGCTATACTCAGTTGTGAAAGGCGCAGCAAGAGGACCTCAACTTGACAGCGTTGGGGCAGTTTTTCATGTCACGCAGTACTTTCTCAAAATCCGTTGCTGGTTTGAATGGGTTGATTCTGGCAGCAACTTCGCTGATGGCGTAAGCAGAGAGCTGAGTGCGGACAAGTTGAGCAGAGAGCATGGTTTCGCTCTGCAGCCATTGGTTTGCCCGGAATCTTTGTGGTTCCAACCGTTGAGGCAGATTTGGTTCACGTGTCAACAGCAATATGAGCTTCGCAATCTGACATCGGCGTGGCCTGTTGTTTCGAAACATTTGAGCGACGTTGGCGTACAGAAAAAGCAAAGCAAGCAAGGTTGGAGCAGCGTTGGAGTGCGTCACACTTCGGATTCAAACATGTCGGTGTTTCAACTGCAGCCAACTTGTCGCCCTAGTTCTCCTCACAAGGGCCGTGGCTGGACAAAACAAGCCAGAAAGCTCGCCGAGCCACCTTGTTTATTTGCATGCTTGCAAGAATGACACTAAGACTGCAGTTGCATTGCTTGCGTGCGGATGACATGTCTATGTCTGTCTGTGTGTCTGTGTGTCTGTGTGTCTGTGTGTCTGTGTGTCTGTGTGTCTGTGTGTCTGTGTGTCTGTGTGTCTGTGTGTCTGTGTGTGTCTGTGTGTGTCTGTGTGTCCGTCTGCCTGCCTGCCTGCCTGCTTGCCTGCCTGCCTGCTTGCCTGCCTGCCTGCCTGCCTGCCTGGCTGTGTGTCTGTTTGTCTGTCTGTCTGTCTGCCTGTCTTATCTGTTTGTCTTGCTTCCTTTTATAATTCGGGGACCCCACCGTGGCGGACCGCTTCTTGGTTTCCCCTACCCGTATGGGAATGTTTAAATAGGGGGACCTTTAAACTTTAAAACAACCTCACAAAGGGTACCCGCAAAAGACAACGCGCCTTAGCACATCATCCTTTTGGTTGCCAACTTGAAGGAAGCGAACTTCCCTCAGTTCAGGGTTCCCTTCCAGGGACACTCACCAGGCCTCGTTTCGTGTTGTTGTTGTTTTTTTGGGGGGGTTCCCATGCCGCGTGGCATTTGCATTTTGAGATCCTTGGGCGGGGATCCCAGGGAACTTGCTAATGGGCGTCTTGAACGAGGCGACCCAAAATGGCAACGGTGTCCTCTCCTCCTTGTTCTCAAGGTTGAACCACCCGAACTTTGGAAATTCTCTGAGACGACCTTCCCGCGGCTCCAGCCGCGATCAGCCGAGAGCCAAAAAGGTTCACCCCTAACCATGGAAGAAGCGCGGGTTGCAAGCGATGTTGACCCCATAAATCTGTCAGGCGCCTCGGGCTTTTTGATGAACTGGTCCCCACTTTGTTCTGGGTGAGGTATGAATCATGGGGGTCACGAGGATCCTCGTGTTGTTGCCCCCAAAACCCCTGCACGCGCCAGGCGCAGCCGCAGGCCACTCAGGCGAGCCTGTTACGTGGATCGTTGATTTCATCAGGGCCTCGAAAGGAATACCCCCGGATGTCATCAAAATGCGTTATGTTAGTCAGGGCTCGACATGAGAGGGCAAAACAATTGCCGTGCCGTGAAATGGACACTCATGTTGGTGTCCTGGACAATGAACTAAGGGGCCCAACTCCGCCACATGGCTTGCCCCCCCCCAATAGTCACTCAAAAAAACGATCTTGGTTGTCTGAGAGTATTTGCCTTCAAAACCCGCTTAGAACTGGGTACGGGGGCCCCGACATGCGTAGTTTCCTGCTTCCTTTTCCAGCGTCGTGGCAATGAGGGGTTGGTTCCCACTTCTGCGATACCCACAGAAGACCTCTTTAAAGTACACTGCCAGGACAAAAGTTGCGCCTCTCAGGCCTTCTCAGAGAACACAACCCTTTCCCCCTAGAATCCTGCAAGCTGATGCTGGGTCACTCGTGGTCGAATTTTCACACTCCAAAACCTTTAAAAGTATGTTAATTTTAAAAGAGGGTGATAATTGACCGTCCCGCCCCTGCCACACAAAACCGAATTGGAAATTCGACCCGCAGGCGATCCATACGGCTTCGTAGAAACCAGCAAGAGGCATAAACTTTCGTCCTCCTGATGTCTGCAGCCGCATGTTTCAAAGGAGCCGCGAGTGCCACTGAATTATCTTTACTGCCCTTCAGCCAGACGAAAGTTTATGCTTCTTGGCTGCTTTCAAAAGACTCTACCCGGTCAGCCGCGGATGGAATTAACAAGTGCGGTTTGTGTAGCAGGCGTGGGACGGTCAAGTAACACACCGTTTTAGAACTTGTAATGATAAAAGGCTTTCCGGGTCCGAAATTGCCCACGCGCACCCCCGTAGGTCTCTTCCTAGCCTTTTGGCGCCGAGAGCCGTCGTACAGTACACAGCAGAGATTGCGAAAAATGCGAATCGCTCGTCTGCAACCTGTCACCCAACACCCCTCCCGTGACGCACTGCCAGGACAAAAGTTGCGCCTCTCAGGCCTTCTCAGAGAACACAACCCTTTCCCCCTAGAATCCTGCAAGCTGATGCTGGGTCACTCGTGGTCGAATTTTCACACTCCAAAACCTTTAAAAGTATGTTAATTTTAAAAGAGGGTGATAATTGACCGTCCCGCCCCTGCCACACAAAACCGAATTGGAAATTCGACCCGCAGGCGATCCATACGGCTTCGTAGAAACCAGCAAGAGGCATAAACTTTCGTCCTCCTGATGTCTGCAGCCGCATGTTTCAAAGGAGCCGCGAGTGCCACTGAATTATCTTTACTGCCCTTCAGCCAGACGAAAGTTTATGCTTCTTGGCTGCTTTCAAAAGACTCTACCCGGTCAGCCGCGGATGGAATTAACAAGTGCGGTTTGTGTAGCAGGCGTGGGACGGTCAAGTAACACACCGTTTTAGAACTTGTAATGATAAAAGGCTTTCCGGGTCCGAAATTGCCCACGCGCACCCCCGTAGGTCTCTTCCTAGCCTTTTGGCGCCGAGAGCCGTCGTACAGTACACAGCAGAGATTGCGAAAAATGCGAATCGCTCGTCTGCAACCTGTCACCCAACACCCCTCCCGTGACGCACTGCCAGGACAAAAGTTGCGCCTCTCAGGCCTTCTCAGAGAACACAACCCTTTCCCCCTAGAATCCTGCAAGCTGATGCTGGGTCACTCGTGGTCGAATTTTCACACTCCAAAACCTTTAAAAGTATGTTAATTTTAAAAGAGGGTGATAATTGACCGTCCCGCCCCTGCCACACAAAACCGAATTGGAAATTCGACCCGCAGGCGATCCATACGGCTTCGTAGAAACCAGCAAGAGGCATAAACTTTCGTCCTCCTGATGTCTGCAGCCGCATGTTTCAAAGGAGCCGCGAGTGCCACTGAATTATCTTTACTGCCCTTCAGCCAGACGAAAGTTTATGCTTCTTGGCTGCTTTCAAAAGACTCTACCCGGTCAGCCGCGGATGGAATTAACAAGTGCGGTTTGTGTAGCAGGCGTGGGACGGTCAAGTAACACACCGTTTTAGAACTTGTAATGATAAAAGGCTTTCCGGGTCCGAAATTGCCCACGCGCACCCCCGTAGGTCTCTTCCTAGCCTTTTGGCGCCGAGAGCCGTCGTACAGTACACAGCAGAGATTGCGAAAAATGCGAATCGCTCGTCTGCAACCTGTCACCCAACACCCCTCCCGTGACGCACTGCCAGGACAAAAGTTGCGCCTCTCAGGCCTTCTCAGAGAACACAACCCTTTCCCCCTAGAATCCTGCAAGCTGATGCTGGGTCACTCGTGGTCGAATTTTCACACTCCAAAACCTTTAAAAGTATGTTAATTTTAAAAGAGGGTGATAATTGACCGTCCCGCCCCTGCCACACAAAACCGAATTGGAAATTCGACCCGCAGGCGATCCATACGGCTTCGTAGAAACCAGCAAGAGGCATAAACTTTCGTCCTCCTGAACAGAAGTATTTGCAGTTTCCACCCTGTTTTGTTCCTCTCAATCTAACCACATTCAACTCGTGACACGTTCATGCGGGCCAGTCTGACCCTCAGCAACAATCCCAAAGCGGGTGTGCGAAAACTAGAAAAGAACCTTTCGGTTCGAGTTTGAGGGACAAGCAGCGCAAGCCAGCAGAAAGCCAATCAGCTGCTCCCCTTTGTTCTTGATCCTTTTGACTAAGAGACACCCTCTCTTCACCATTCAGAATAACATGTTTCTCCCAGCCCAAAGTTCTCAAAGTGTTGCAGTTTTTGGGACCTGCCCAACTTTCTTGCGTCCGGATTGCCGATTCTTTTTCAACCCTGGTTGCACAGGGTTCCCTATACTCGACCTTAAAACCTCACTCGTTTTCCAAACTGACCAATTTCACAAAAGGGGAGCCTTTTTTTGGTGGGCGCAGGTATGTGAGTCAACCCAGGCATTTGAAGCCCAACTCAAAGACACAACGTCCGCATATTTCCCCGGTTTTCTCCCCTCAACCTGAAAAGGGTACCCTCCGCCCAAATTGTTTCCGCAGGCCATGCAGCAGGCCACCTACGCGGGCCAGCCGGCCGGGGTCCTGCCCTCTGAGTCTCTGAGCTCAGTCCTCTTTCCGGTCATTTGTTTGGTGGGGAGGGGGTTCCCTTTGAAGAATCTCATGCTGTATGATCCGAATCTTTCCCAAAACCGCACGATGGATTCAGGAGAAGGGCCAAAGAAGAGAAAAGAACAATTGAAAGGAGTGGAGTCCACCCCATTTTTTTTCTTCTGGTGGTTGAGATGGTACCTTACGCTGCAATGTTTGCGAAATGGCCTCGCCGGTTTTCCTCAAGTCCCAGCCGAGGCTATCCACTTGTCCATCTTCCGGGACTTGTGTCAAGACCGGTTGGATCCTGCCAGTGGTTTCATATGTCAGGTTGTTGGGGGTCATGCGTTTTCGGGCCAACCCCTTCGCCCCATGCTTTGGAAGCCCGCGCCCGACCCAAACCAGACAACGTCCTGTTTTTTTTTGTGCAGCTCGTCCTTTTCGGGCCCTCGAAAAGCCTCGGCTTTCGGCTTTTGCCCGGCAAACTCGATCCGGTGATGCTGGTGATGCAGGCGATGCAGGCGATGCATGTGATGATGCAGAGGTGATGCACAGGTGACGTGGAATGCAGGTAAGCTGGTAAGATAGTGGCGATGAACATGTTTGAGATGCAGTCGACAGGGTGATATGGGACAGAAGTGTGTGGTTGGCAACCCTGCGGAGTGCTCGGCTTCGAGACTGGCTTGTGCACACGCATCCACGACAATCTGCAATTTATGGTCGCCGAACGCGGGCAAACATGGTGAAGGGTCCGTTGCTGAAATTCTCTTAAGTCGGGTGTTGAATCCTCCTACTCTTGACCTGAATTGACGCATTCATACGATATCTTTCGAAAAGAAGACAAAAACTAAAATCCGCATGTTTCTGCCTAAGACCGGGAAAACCGACCGCTTCTTTGTGGACGGTTCTTTGGGAGTAGCTCCATTCGCGATGCGCCGAGGCGTCGCAGCACTACCAAGCAGCGGGCCAGGCGTGCGATGGCTTTCGGAGGGCGAGCGGGGGTTGTGAGATCCACCAAAAGGCGCCTCTTGGCGACCGACAGAAGGAATGCCTGAAAATGTGACTTGCTTGTTCGCAGCGCCAACATGAGCACAAAGACTTGTACGGGCCCCACTGGAACCTGTATGAAACCTGGTAGTAGCCACCTACTAAAATTGCCATTGGGGGGGAAAAAGGGGCCACCAAAGGATGGTGAATAAGGTGGTGTGTGCGGGCTGGGTTGTGGAGAATTGGCTGGATGTAAAACACGAAGGCTGAGTTAAGGACGACAGGAGGGGATTGGATCACGAACGTATTTCGCGGCCCTTGATTTTGAGAAAAATGCAAGGGATGGATATTGAAGTTGCTGTGACGGTCATTTGGCAAGAGACAAACAAGAGCTTAGGAGGGTAATGGCTCTCGATGGAGCAAGTACATGGCAACCACAAGAAGGGACGGGAAAGCCAACATGAAAGGACATAGGTAGGTGGGCAAACACCTGCAGATGTACGTGTTGACCGGTTTGTTTTTCTCCCTCTTTTTTTGTTCTCTTTTTTTTCTTCTTTTTCTTGGAGGTCCAATGTTATCACACTGTTGAATCGGAGTGCATGATGCTGACTATTCAGGCTATTAGTTCAGGCAAAGAAGCGGAGTCTCCTAGGTTGGACCGAAATAGCACTTTGAGCTTCTTGAACATGGCAAACATTCCACCACTTTCCAGCAAAAGATGAGCAAGAGTTGAAGGTACTTGCTTGATCCATCCAGGTAAAGCTGCGATTCAGGTTTCATAGTCTTCTCAACTTAGGGACTTTGGCTTCCTTTTGCTTCTCTGTTGAGCATGGGGCTCCCCCCAGTTTGCGGATGCGTGTTTTGTTTTTCCTCTTTGCCAGATGACTCTGCCGTGCCGCTTTGCCAAAGCACCTGCCATTCTGCTTGCTTTTGCCCGTGTTTCTCTTGCTCGAATGCGCACATCACCCATGAGGGTCTCGCGTCACAGAGACGCCGAGGAGTCCTACACCGGTAGTTCATGAAGCCCGATGAACATCTGGATAAGCCACCTGTCAGCCGCTGCGAAGTGGATGTGGCCATCCGCAGGTCATTTCACCTCCCAAGTTCTAGACACTTGCGGAAAATAACATGTTTTGGCCTCCGCAGCAGGAAGCAGAAGAACAAATGGTCAAATTTTCTTTGACCTCCTGTGAACGAAGCTCAGCTTTCGAGAGAAACATCACAGGTGGCCAGCGGCCAAGGTGGGCAGGGGCGCCAAGGGTTCAGGCCTTCTGCGGAGTGGGTGGGTGGATAGGTCTGGGTGGGTGGGTGGGTGGGTGGGTGGGTGGGTGGGTGGGTGGGTGGGTGGGTGGGTGGGTGGGTGGGTGGGTGGGGAGGTGATCTTTCCCCTTTTTGTTGCACTCATTTGCCGGCAAATTATGGTGGCCTGGACTTTTCAGACCAACCCACCCAGGAAGTGAGTCTTTTTACTTCACCGCTTGGGGCGGGGTATCCTTGAGTTGTATCCGCCAAACCGCATGGAACTGACCAAGAGCGTCATGACGGGACACCTTCTCCTTTGGACACATACCAGATGTTGGTAGCTCCTGGAATCATAGTAACTCCAAAGACACCCTGATTCCCTGATGATAGGTTTCCTTGGCACAGAGGTGCAGATCCCCCTTGCCCTCAATGTCTGGAGCCTACGTTTTCCGGCATTGGTGGTGGTTGGGATGTAAGGAGGAGGCCGTAGGCTCCGTCTCGAACTGGGGAGACTGGGTGGTTTTGCCTTCGGTTTTCCTTTCAGATGACCTCAAAAAGGTTGTCACAACAATGCTATGTGGACTTTTGTGCCAGGTGTCGTTGAATACGAGTGGGATGTGTGGATGCGGACTTAGAGGTGACAGGGGGGCTTTCTGACACTTCTTGTTTGGGACCCCTGATTTGGCACTTAGATGGGTTGTTGCGCACTATCCATGGATGGTCGAGCCCGGCTCAAAATCAGCTGTCCCGCGGGTGTGACCTACCCTTCTTCCAATCATACCTCATATATCCTTATACACCCCTTATCCCGTGAAGTACCCGTGTATATACCCCCCTTATTTATGCAAGGTACAAGCTGGTACCCCCGGGCACAAAGCTTCCCATCACTCCGATTTCACGCTGAGGCAGATGCACGCCCAGCACGCTGGGCGCCCAAAACGGGGGGGGTTCTGTTTGGAGGCTTTGCCCCGGTTACCCGTGTGTTTGTCTTAAACTCGTCAAATCCCTTGCAGCCAACAAAAAGTCTCCCTTTTCCTCGTGGCTTGGAGGGGCCGGATTTGGACAAGCAGGATACAGCGGGGATTTCTCGTGACGATTCCTGGAACTCAGAGGCTTCCCTCAATTGTCCAAGATCAACACTTCCCCCTGGCTTTTTCCCGTTCCCTTAGCTTTGTGCGATGGGAGGTCTTGCAAACTTTTTTCGGCGTTGGCACCGAGAGATGGCGAATCACCAACGCAGTCTCTAGCGCTCCCCGCTCGTTTTGCGTCAACAGGCCTGAGCTGTTGTTCAGTCTTGGTGAAGCAAACGCTTTTGGTGTGACAAATGGGAGGGCATTGCTGGTTTAGCAAGATAGCACTTAAAACAAGGACGGTCAGCATACATCCTGTGCCAGTTGGCCAACATCCTGCCAGAAAAGCAGCTCACGAGGCTTTGTTAGGCCCAACACACGGCGCACACTTAGCCCTACGGGTTGCTCGCGAGGATGCTCTTTGGGTGCCCGTTCCCTAATCGCTAGCCTTGTCACCCATCCAACAATGAATGAAGCGGGGGAGAAGGCGCGTTGAAGGGGGTCGATTTGGTTTTCCTCCGAAGCCGATCCAATGTCACCAAGTTCATGAGTTTATCTAGCTTCTCTGCTACCATTGTTCTGCTTGTTCATGGTTCTTACACCATTAACATTACTACATCTGATCGATATCCGCGTCATTATTCAAGCAGTCAAGGTGGAAGCAATCCACAAGAGCTGCGTGGCCGAAACAACAATCGGATGCGGCCGAGGTGCATCGTAGCTCTCAATCCGGGCGCGGGGCGCAGTCGCGTCGCCGCGCATGGGGGGCTGGGGGGTGTTTGCTGGGTCTGCTTTCCTGAGAGCCAACATGGATTTTCCCCAGAAGAGGGGAGGCCCAAAGAGGAACCTCATCCAGGTCTTCTCCATGGAATCACCCATTTCGGAACTCTCTGAGAGGGGCCGGTGAAGCCATGAAGTCTACTAAGCCAAAGAAACCTGACAATGATCTTCATATTTGTTGAGGTGGGAGATGCTGGCTTTAAAGCTGCCGATGCGCCGGTTTTGCTGCGACACTGCCTGATGTCTATCCAAAACCCATCCGTTGCCGTGCAACTGCGTGACAGAAGGGGCTCAATAGTTCTATGCACGCACATTGAGATATCGGGGCGAATTCTAGGGCTACCTACCCAGGGGCACGTGGCTAATTCGCCAGCGCTCAGGTGTCCAAACGATTGGGGGGCGGGGGGCTGGCCTTGTTGAGAGGATGATAAGTATCGACTATCGTTTTGGGCAACTGTGAACGACCCCGTAGGGTTCAGTCTGCGCCTGGTGGTTTTGCGCTTGGTATAGCCGTTTGAAAGTTCTACGTGCGGGTTCTCGCACATGGGAGTGGCGTTTCGCACATGAGCAACATCTGGCAACCTGTTCTTTTTATCTTGCCTGTGGTTCTTCCCGAAGGCGAGGGGCAGTCTTCACAAGTTGCCACTTGCGTGTGTGTGTGTGTGTGTGTGTGTGTGTGTGTGTGTGTGTGTGTGTGTGTGTGTGTGTGTGTGTGTGTGTGTGTGTGTGTGTGTGTGTGTGTGTGTGTGTGTGTGTGTGTCTGTGTGTGTCTGTGTGTGTCTGTGTGTGTGTGTGTGTGTGTGTGTGTGTGTGTGTGTGTGTGTGTGTGTGTGTGTGTGTGTGTGTGTGTGTGTGTGTGTGTGTGTGTGTGTGTCTGTGTGTGTGTGTGTTTTTGGAGGGGGGTCATGGGAGTTTCGCCGAATCGTTTTTTGGCTTCGGGAGCTTGCTTCCTTGCTTCGCTTCGCCGGGACGAAGTTCCCAGGATGCGCCCGGCGGGGGCCGCCACGCATGCCGGGCATGCGGCCGCGCGCCAAGCATGGGCTAAGCTAAGAAGATGTTATACAAAGCATGAGTGGCCTGTATGGGTTGGCCTACTGAATCCCCCCCTTTGGGGAGGACAGGAACATGTGGTGAGAGGGGGTAGACGCTTTTGAGGAAGCTGAAGGACCCCAAAAAGAGATTGGAGCGGGGATGTGGATGGAACATTTGTCCTTTCCGAAACCTTACGTATATGGCTGTCGCCGCTGCCAAGGTTCGGTGAGTTTCGTTTGGGGCCTGGTTCAGCAAAGGGCGATGTGGAAAGGATTCGGGAGGAGCATAGTGTATCGCCTGCCTGCCTACCTGGCTGCTTGCTGGCTGGCGAAGCCCTACTCACCCCGCGAGTTCCTGAGTATTTGCTGCTTCTTTTGCTTTCTTTTTTTTCTTCGGTGAAGGCCATTGTAGTGATCAACAAGAAGTTTCGACGAATCTTGGCAGTTTATCCGAGGCCGCCCCCTGCCAGTACTACGCGGGCGCGCCGGCGGGGGAATACCAGCAATACGCCAGGCGGCGTCGTGGTTTTCTCTTTTTCGGCGGGGGGGGGGGGGGGGCGGGGGAGGTGTTGAGTTTTGGTCGGAGGCAGAGGGTTCCTTTTGGCATTTGCCGGTTTCGATTTGACGAAGGCTGTGTTCGAATGCCAAAGCCCCAGGAGAACCTCCCCGAACTTGGAACAGGGTGAACGTGCGAGGGTGCCCGAGCTTTGTTCGGTCCAAACAACTTCCAAGCGCAGTCGCCGCCAGGGCACCTATGAAGTAGTACCTGGCCGAATTTGCTTGGCCATCCGCCGGTTTCGGCTGCACAATTAGTCTCCGCTTGCTCCAAGATGGGGTCAGCTGCTGCTGGCTCAAAGCCCCCCTGCAATAATTTGGCGGCGCACGCGAACGAAAGGAGTGCGCGCTTCGCGCTGGATCTCTCCATAGCGACCTGGCAGTGGGTCAAAAATAGGTGCCCAAAATGGAACCCTGATAAATGGAAGCATGGACTAAAACCTGCGGTCCGATTCCTGGTGGTCTAGTCTTGACCCATATCCCACCTGTCCCTTTCTCTTTCCCTCTCTTCGGTGGTCTGGCTTTGCGGCGAGGTTTGGACCCGTACGCGAACCAGGGGAAGGCACCCAAGCAGCCCAAAATCAAGGGCTTTGGCACGGAATGCATCGCTTGGCTGGGATTGCAGCTCGGAGATGGAGGTTTCTAGAGTTGTTTTTTCTTTCCAGTTTTTTGAAGAAGCCCATCGATCTCCGCGAGTCCGAGCGACCACTTCGGTTTTGCAGGCGTTCTATGTCATTCTGATATGGCTCCCGGGTTCACAGCGAAGCTGACTTAAGCCTAGCTCAGCCAAATCCTTTGGTTCCATTCCACTCGCCCTTGCGACTTGGGATTCTGCACGCGCTGCACTGGACGCACGGCTGGGCTTCTGGAAGGGGCTCGGGTGAAAGCACCGGCCACCTGGTGGGACAGACGGAACTGGATTCAACGAGTTTCTGAGTCAGCCATGGTTCCGTCGGTTACATGTTGCCAACATCTGCCCTTTGTCGGGGTTTCCAGTACTTCCCCTTTCTTGGTTCTGAACATCACCTTTTGGTGGCCAATTCAGAGTGAGTTTGAGTTTGGTTGGATGGATGGGAATTCTGTCCATCAAAGGCTTTGTCGGCAGAATCGTTGATTAGCATCGCAGCGTGGCGCGGCTCAAGGGACCAAAGCTTTGGAGACGTTCTTTAGATGGGATTCCGTGTGTTTTCGCATAATGCAAAGGCATTTATGCCCACTGGATAGAATTCCGGCCTGTTCTTCAAAAGGCAGCTTGATCCAACGCAGGCCTCCAAGCCTGGGCCCAAGGAAGGATGGCCTCCACCGATCCTTCCACAGATTGATTGGCAGCCAGCTCCGCAACCCAACAACCAAGCTTTGAGCGCTGTCAGCCAGCTGTCATCCCCTGCGCGGCGCGCTTTGCATGGCCAGGCAGGGCAAGTGGGGGGGAAACCACCGGCGCCCTCTCTCCGGCAATCATTCACTTGGACAGGAGGCACTTTGAATGTGACTGTGGTCTTCCAAAGCCCTCCTGCGTCCCTTCCATGATTGTTGGAAAGGGGAGGCTACAGCAGCTCGCCATCCTGTGCCGGAGCTTGAACGACTGATCCATTGAAGGGTGTTTGCACCCTCTGGGTTCTTCAAAGGAAACCACACGCAGCCCAACCAACGAGAACTTGTGTGAAGCTCACCGAACCGGAAGAATGCGAGCAGTTCCACCCGAGGCCCGTGAAGGATGGGATTTTTTGCTGGTTGGTTGAATTGAAAGTGCAGATGTCTTGGCCCTTTCGGGTTGTGAGACTTTTCAATTCTTGAGCAGCTCGAGGGAATTTTTGAACCTGGATGTCACCTTGGCGGGAACCCAGCTCTGGAATTGCATCGTACGGCCGCGAGATCTTGATAACACCACCCTTGACAAAGCCAGCAGAGCGGCGGGGCTTGCAAAACGGCATCCTTTGGTTATGCCAACTTGCGAGTTTCCTTCAAAATCGCCAGGCGTCCTGAGAATGTTGTTCCCCAGAAGGTTTTTTTCTTTGCCCAGAGGGGCTTTCTTCGTTTTTCGGCACGGCTCCAAACGTTGGGGATATATCGGTGACCGCCTGGAGCGAGCTGAGCGCTTAGGCCATGAAGCGCAGCCGCAAAAGCCAGGAGGCCCTTGGCTTGGGACTCCCGTGTCGCTTTAAAAGCTGCTATACTCATTCCGGCTGGGATTCGAACATGGCTTTGGGACATGTGTGAAATGTTGGGCGAAATTAGAAGGAGGCTGCTTTTTTTCGGGCAGGCCCTTGGTTGCAAGCAAGCGCGGCACAGAGCTACTTGTGCTATTCAGAACTAGGGAATCAGAATAACTCTTTGTGGGGGGCATTGAAGTGGGCACTTCCACTGTCTGGGAGAATTTTCGGTTTGGGACACCTTTGAACGAACAAAGAGTTTCGAGGCGCGGAAGCCTGCCACTTCGGAGTGACTGAACACCACGAAATCGGTCTCAAGTCTTTTCAAGCCACCCGTCTTGACTATCAGGGCACGCCCAGTCAAACCGGAAAGACATGGCTGCCTTTGTCCGTGGTCTTAGGAACGCATCCACCAACAATGTGCCAGGTGGGTCCTTTGAGGAAGTGACCCTTGATTTCCGGGTCTTGGCAGGCCACTGGGGAATGGTCCCAGTCTAGATACCCTCCGCCTCCATTATAGAACCTGAATCAGGGGTGGGCCTGGGCATTCTTCTTCTTTCAAAGGGACCATTCCAGGTGGTTGGTTTTCTCTTTTGCCCTCTGATACCGCCTCAAGAGTGGTTCAACATGTTCAGACAGGCCGAAAGGTGTTGCCATTGCGCCTTCTCCGACTTGGGATGCCGTTTGTCAAACTTAAAACGACGAAAGGGCTTGTCGCTGGTTGGGGAAACTGCCATGTTGCAAAAGGCCCTACTCGGTGGCGGGTTGGTGTTGCCTTTGATCTCAGACCCGGGTTGCAGCCTGCACCGTTGCGTTCTGCGCTGAATCGATGGGCTGCGTGCGAAAAGTGACGGGCGAGGCTGTGATGACCGAACACGAGTTCGCTGCATGGTGGGAGGAGCACTCCCTTAGGGGAATTTTCGTGGATGTCCTCCGGCGGTTTTTGTCCCGGCGGCTGCAGGTGCTGAACTTTCGACGGCTGGCGCTGGTCTGCGGCCATGAGATGCTGGGCCCGGGGAGCTGCTGGGTTGATGCGGAGCTGGTGGTCCTGATTCGGCCCTATACGGACACGGATGAAGAGGCCCAGAGGGAATGGCTGGGGGCAGCTATCAATGGCGACGCCGCAGGAATCGTGAACCTCTTGGAAAGGCCCCTGCACCCAGACACGGTCGAGAGGTACGCACAAGCATTTGAGCCAAGCCCCAGCAGCACTGCCCTGCATTTTGCGGCCAAGAATGGCCGCAAGGAAATTGTGCAATGTCTGCTGGAAGCCGGCGCTGAAAAGGACAAGGCCAACAGTGCTGGCGGGACTCCCCTGCATCTAGCGGCCAAATATGGTCATCCAGAAGTTGTTCTCTGCTTGATAGAAGCCGGCGCAGACAAGAACAAGGCCGATAATTGTGGAAGCACGCCCCTGCATTTGACCACTGAGTGTGGCAGCAAGGAAATTGCGCTCTGCTTGCTGGAAGCTAGGGCTGATGTGGACAAGGCTGACAATCGTGGAAGGACACCACTGCACTTGGCTGCCAGGACCGGCAAGAGGGACATTGCGCGCTGCTTGCTGAACGCCGATGCTGACATGGGCAAGGCTGACTGTGATGGAACGACTCCTTTGCACTTGGCCGCCCTCTTTGGCCATCAACAAGTAGCGCGCTGTTTCCAAGGAGCCGGCGCTGCGCTTGGCAAACGCCGGCGAACTGCCAAATGACGTCAGCGGGATGGCGGCTCATTCTGCGCACAGTGCAGACACTGAGAAGGCCGCGGGACCTGCTTGGATTCGGCGTTGAATTGCGCGCAGTCTGGCAGCAGAAACTGCTGCGCTGTGGGGGAAAGCAGAGCGCCATGTAAAATGTCCGCACCGAAATTGGTTTTCCTATATTTTCCGTTTAGAGCCATCTCCAAACGTCCTTCCCACCCCTGTTTGTGGATAAAAAAGGACACCTGGTTGCCTGACAATCACTTGCTTGTCGCGTTGAGGCAAGGAGGGAGCCCTGCCCAGAAACGCGAGCCCTCGGTTTCAGCGCGGCAAAGCCGAGGGTTTGGATCCGCTTTCAGTGTTTTTGAGCATTGCCTTGGCGCCTGGTTTTGAGTGAGTTCTATTCATTGCCTTGGTGCCAATTTCAAGGGAAACAGAACCATGTTACAGAACAATTTGCGGGCAACCGAAGGGATTTCGGATTTCGGGGGTGTGCAGAGACACAGAAGCCCCCTGAGCCTCCCGTCAGTCTCCTGCCCCCCTCAAGCGCGCTCCTCTGGCCGGGCCACGCGCCAGGCAGCGTCTTCCAAGGCCGCGGCGAGGCCCCGGGAGAAGGGCAAGGGATAGCATCAGGCATCGGAAGACCCGCGGTGAGAGACACCTGTGCATTCCCTGCTTTGGCTGTGTTCATTTGTAAGAAAGGGGCTAGGGGCGCCGGGAGAAGGGGCCAGGCATCGGAAGACCCGCGGTTCGTTTGTAAAGGGGCTGCAACAGGCAGGTCTTTGCATCTCTGCGAGGGGGTGGGGAGTGACACAGCGACTGGCTGCCTTGGGTGCTTCGGGAGCTCTGCTTCTGTGCAAAGCGAGCCATTCGATCCGCGAGGATTGCAGAGGAGCAGAACCTCCTGCGGCTCACGACCGAGGGCCCCAGCAATGTGGATAGCAAGGCGAGCTCCCATCCGGTTCTGCTCTTACTGTAAGGAGGGTAGTTGTTTGCGGACAGGGCCTTACTCAAAGACAAACCACTGTCCTCGGGTTGGAAGATAGGACTTGGGTCACTGACAATGTAGCTTTTGTTTGAGGCGGCAGAACCAAAACCATGTAGCTGCTTGAAGTGAAGCAAGAGCCCTTTCTGGTCTGGCACCTCGTGCGTGGCATTTGTTTCTGACTGTCATCACCATCACCCTTGTGATCATGATGAGGCCCTGAGCGGGTGTTGAGCAAGTGGCCCTGGGGGGATACCTGCAAGACGCACTCCGATGCAGGCGTTCTGCGTTTCATTGTGCTTCTCTTGCGGAACCATACACGGTTCCATGCATGGCTTACTCGAAGAATGAGGCAACGCAGCCTGGTTGCCAGAACCATGAGCCCGTTTGAACAGACCCCTTTAAAGGTGCCACCCGGGTCGCTTTGGTGGCTGTTTTCAAGGGAATCCAAACACAACCCGGTGACCAGCCCAGCCGTAGCTCTGCTAGGACTTCTGCGGGGCCTTTGCCGCTCTGGGCCTCGACAACTCCTGGGACCGTTCGATTCGCCAGTTGAGTCAGTTTTCACCGGACACCCGACGGCGTGTCCTTAAAACTCCACCAGGGTCCGTTCATTCGCACCCAAAATCATGCCCTATTTGCAATCCGCCGATTTGGTGGGTGACGCTGAAGACATACTGTGGCTTCAGGGTTGTTTGATGAACAGATGGGCGTCCAATTGTTGATTAATTGATTCATCCGGGGTCAACATTGTGTGCCAAACCGCTCACCCTTGTTTTCATGCATCCCCATCGATCCCCTGACCTCAAAGGGGCAACGGTGCACCTTTCCTTGCGATTGGAGCTTGAGAGGCTTGCTCCCAGATCTAGTTGTTTTCTTCGCGTTGTTTGGCACGTGTTCTTGCTTGGTTTCATGTTCTGTGCGCTTTTTTGGCGTGCCACATTGTACAAGGTTCCTTGCCGCTCAAAACTGCAAAATCCCGCTTCGCATTTTTTGCCGTTTTGCCTTGGCCTTGTTGCTGTCACAGGCCGTCTGACCCGGTTTTCGGCTGCGCCCTGCGATGTTTGTTCAACAGGCCCAAAGAAGAGGGGGGGCGCGGGGAATGCGAGCCCAGCAGCGCAGTCCAACTGGACGTCATTTGGCTGGCCCACTTTCACCAATGGTACCATGTTATGTTGGGGTGGGTGCACCACCCACTTTAGAACCTATTTTAGTGCTTGGATTGGGATATTCACTGGGGGTACGATTTGAGTTTTGGCCCATGGCCATTTCGACAGCAAGATCACATTTTCGGTTACCTATTTTAGTGGTTGGATTGAATCGGATGTTCACCGGGGGCTCACCGATTTGGCTTTTGACCCATGGCGCTTTGGGAAGTTTCCACAGGACCCGGCGGCCTTCAAGAAGGGCTTCAAGATCCAGATCCACACGCTCACGGACGAGCACATGGTGCACGAACCTGAGAGGAGAAACGTCGCCAAAGGCCGCGGAGAAAAAAAAAACAGCGGTGCAGTAGAATGAGGGGCCTAGGGAGCTATTTCTAGTGTTTTTCCCCACCAGCTGAAAGCTTTGGGGTCTTGGCCCAGATAGGCCCAGGGTTCCACGAGGGTTCCACGAGGTTCACCGCATGCTGTTGGGGATATCACCTGAGCTTATTTTGGAGGATGTTTGACTCATCATATCTTGGGCCGGTCAATGAAGTTGGGGGGGACTCAAATAATGTTGTATTTTTGGGTGGATTCCAGTTTGTTTCCCTTCAAACATCAACCGGCTGGCCCCTCTAAGAAATAGGTGTGTCGTAAAACAGCGAAGCCCCCCACTCTTCCCACTCTTGGGATGGGTTGCAAGGAACACAAAGCCATCGCTGGACGAATCTTTCTGCGGTGAGAGCCGAGGTTCGACATGATCGGCATCGACCCTCCCTTGGCCAACGCCTTCAGGCGCCTTCGGATTTTGGGGATGGACGCGTCTTGGTTCCTGATTGGTTTGCTGCAAACATTAGAGTATGTGGTGTTTCCATCAGTGTTCTAGGGGTTGATCCCCATTCTTTTCAACCATCGTTCTTTCCAAAAACCAGCTGTTTCTCCAGGGTTCTCGGTGGTTTTTTGGAAAGAATGATGCCTGGAATGCATGGGGAAGGTACCCCTAGACGTATGTGGTGTTTACCAATCACACATGTCAGGTTGTCCACACCAATGGCGAGCCTTTTTGGATTCCGACACGTGGCACAACATATTGCCAGAGTCCCACAGGAGGCGATCTGCCTATGGAGCAAGGGGCTTCAGCTTTGCTAAGATCGGTCTTCTCAGCAAGCTGGCAAGACACATTTTTTTGCTGGTATTTTTTGGGGATGTTTCATAGGGACACTCAAAGGATACCAGACATTCATCGGGGTCTTTGGGATCTCCCCTGCGGAGATCCTGAGAAATGTAATGTTTTTCTAGCCCCGGCAAACCCCGCTCTTTGATCCGTTTTCATTCCCCAGGAGGCGCGCACTTCCAGCAACATGTTTTACTTAGACAAGTATGGTCCAAGCTTATTGCTCCGCAGCATACAAGCTGGTTTTCTGAGGGTTTGTGTATTGCACCTTGGGATTGCATTGTATGGAATTACGTGACATCATTGAGATAGGGTACCAACTCAAAGGAGGCGTCCCTCTCTACGCGAGGCGGATCCTCATCGCCGAAGTGCCCACTGCCGAGCCCACAGAGCTGCGGACGTCGAGCGTCGGATTTTTTGGGCGGCCAGTTTTGGGTTTCAAGCGGTTTTCAGGCAGAGTCCCAGAGCTCCAGCTTCTATTTCCAGGCATAGGTGTCCTTTTTGGTTGATTCGGTTGAAAAATAGAGGGCCCTGGTTTGCCTGGTGGTTCAATCAACTACCAGGGCCATCTGTTTTCCCAAAAAGGACATATGTTTCCAGGTTTGTCAAGCACAAGTCAGCAAGGGAATCATCATCCAGTGTTTCGATCCCATGTTCAAACCACAGGATGACCCCGTCCTGCAAGGATCGGATACTCGCCCGGCCTTGTCCCTCAGAAGCTAAAGAAGCAGCATGTGCTTGTACCACCCTGCCAGCGAGGTACACATGTTGCAACCAGGTTTGTTTGCTTGTATCCGCTGCTCCAACAACAGTCCCCCTAGATTCAATGCATTCTGACGTGGCTAGGGAACTGCTTCTATTATTTTTGGACTATTCATGGGTAGTCGAACATGCCACTGCGAACAACACATCAAGGACTTTCAGGAATTCAACAGAAACGCTGGGAATTTGCGAATTCCATAAATCCAGGAAAGTTACAGAAGGAGGTCAGCGCCAGGAAGCCCGTCCGAGGTGGCCATTAGCCGGGTGACCATCTACCAGAACACTTCCGTGATCCACGATGAGAACCTGGCGCACAGGCTCGAACTGACAGCGACAGGCTCCCTTTTAGAACCCATGTTGTGGAATCCACCCTTTGCAACAGATTCATTAGAGTACTTCCGAAGTTTTCCCCACTCCATTTGGGTGTGCCGCCAACCTGGTTTCCCTTTGGTGTCCGAGCACCATGCCGCTCACCGAAACTGGGGGCCCACTGCCTGCACACGCTCACCTCGCCTTGAAGCCATGCGCATTCTTGCATTTGTTTTTTCTCGACACATGCTATCATTTGTTGTAAAACCGGCCAAGGTGGGGGTACCCCCACTAAAGACGCCACCTGAATATTAGGGCCCCGCCGCTTTCTCCCCCAAATAAGTCCTGAACTTCCGGGTTTCTTCGAGCCTTTGTAGGGGGGAAATAGGGGGGCACGGCTCAAATCTCAACCAGGGACAAGCAACATACTATCTGGAGTGGTCGAGTTGGTCAAACATACTGGAGTGGTCGAAAAAAGTTGGTCAGGCCAGGATGGGTGATTCAGGTGACGGGTTTCCCAGCCCCAGCGCAGCGCCACCATCCCACCCTTTGGGTTCTTTGGGGTTTGGAGGCTGGGTCTGGTGCCCATCAAGTTTGAGCCGAACCTCCTGGAGCCCGGAGCCCCACTGAGTGGTGGGGGGGGGGGGTTGCCGTGCGGAACGCTGCTTTTTTCGGCATCCTTCGTTTCTGTTGCAGGGGAGTAACTGGGCGAAGTAGTGCCATTCGGTGGCGAAATTCATCTAAATTCTTTCAGGTGGAGAGAAGGGGGAGGAAGAGGAGACGAGGTCAAGTGTTCGGTGTGGAAACGGGGAGAAATGGCCGCAGGACATCCATGGTGAGCTGGGAAAAACGACCAGGACAGGCATCAAACCAGGAATGGATCCCTCCAGTTTGGTGACGCAAGAGCACCAGCATGCGCAGGCATCCTTGCTTCCTTAAAAAAAAGGAAGAAATCCCGAGGTCCCAAATTTGGACGCGTTTCCACAGACTTTGGACGCGTTTCACAGATGTTGAGGGCCTCAAAACTAGGAGTGTCCAATGCTCACCAACATGTATCAGCCAAACTTGTTTATTCAATCAGCGCCCCCCCCTCCCCTCCCCCCCCCCGGAAAAGGCATTTTTCCGCGGATCCTTTGTGCACCACAAATCGGCGAGCCAAAGGGCTTCGGATCCCTGGCCGGCAGGGTCAAAACCTCGGACGCGGACTTCACGGAGAAGGCCCGGGGTGGATTCGAAGCTTCACAAAGTCAGAGGCTTGGGGTCATTGTCCCAAGAGGAATCCCCGTCAGCTTCACCACGCAACTGTGGGTATTGGGCGCTCGGTGTATCGAACAGATCACGAAAGTTAGCAATGGTAGCGGGAGTTCTCTGAGGCTGGGGAGCATCAGGGTTTGAGGGGCCCTCAACATGCATCGCACGAACAGATGAGTGAGCGTCAAGGAAGATGCCGGTCTTCCATTTGTTCAATTGTTGTTTTTTCCTTCCAAGATCTGCTTTCCCTGTTGGAGGAGATGGCTTTTAGTTGGTAAGTATTGCCTTTGTGTTGGCAGCATCTTGAGCAGACGGAAGCAGTCCTGAGCTTGCTGGTGCGTTTGCTTGAAGGCCCTGTTGGACAACACCAGGTGAAGCTAGCGCGTCACAAACAGGGAATCTTCAGGAGGGGTTCATTCCGATGTCATTTGCAGATCATCCCCAAAGGATCTATTTGAGTTGGTTCCTATTCAAACTTGCACGTAGAGGAACCGCCTTGTCGGTAAATGGAAAAACACACATCTGCGTAACCCTAGCTTTTTTCATTCTTTAGCCATACCCATGTACTTCTCCCACTGGCGGCCGGGCCCGGTCAGGACAGCATTATGTTCCAGCTCCATGCTAAGTGCCCGCAAGGCGTGGAGGGAGCCGGCAGGGAGCGAACAAGCGCGGAGTGGGAACCAAACTTTCTCAAACCCAGGTGCCCACTCCCACTGATCGTACTCTCTGTGTGTGTGTGTGTGTCTCCGTGCGTGTGCGTGTGCGCCTGTTAGATGCAGGCTCAAACACATGACGCACCTGGGCAAAGATATCACATTTAACGTCCACTTTGCATGACAGAGTCATCGGGTCCAAAGTTTCATTGGTGTATTACCCATCAGCATGAAATGATCACCAAACGTCTCAGGGATGCGGTTGTGTGCAGCCC
The DNA here is from genome assembly GCA_963377175.1 of Effrenium voratum. Lineage (NCBI taxonomy): Eukaryota > Dinophyceae > Suessiales > Symbiodiniaceae > Effrenium > Effrenium voratum. The sequence continues at coordinate 39,863 of CAUJNA010000684.1, read as the reverse complement.
AGCCTTGGGCTAGGGCTCAGGACCAATGACCCAAGGACTTTTTGCACCTGGGAAGCTACCTCGTCACAGTTAAACCACCAGTGTTGCCATGTTGCCAGGGTTCCATTTTGGGTACCTATTTCTGACCCACAGCCTCTGAATGGTTCTTGGGCAGATGGTTTCGGCATCTCATGGCGATGAGCCCTCGTCCGGGCAGGTTGCAGGTTGCAGATGTCGAACTCAGTGGTGTCAAGAACGTCTAAATGTGTGTGGGTTTTCCTTTTGGTTTCCCGGGAGCCAGGCAAAAAGGGGGGCCCCTCAAGAAAGCAGACCCATTTGGTGGCAGTGTTTTTGAATGCTTCCATGAGGAAGCACCAATTGGAGAACGAGCCTCTGGGTTGGCACTTGGAGCCTTGATCTTCAGGGAGTTGTGCTCGGCACCTCCGGTTTCCGATCAAACGCCAGTCGGCAAACTTGGCAACTGGAATTTGATGGATTTGCCGGGGAGATCGAAATCAAATCAGAATCGAAGGTAAGCCGCGGACCATGCTGCATGTGGCGATTTTGCCAGCTGAATTTCTGGCATGCAGGGTTGGCAGCCACTGCTTAGACAAGTCACCGTCCATGGCGGGTTCCTTTGCTATCATGAGGGTCACAAGCAATTTCTGCCCACTTTTGCGCTTCGGAGAGCATGCCACGTAGGCCAAAAGAAGGTCTCGGTGTACTCCCGCGATCTGCGCTGGGTCCCCGGGCGGGGCGGCGGTTTGGGCTAGGGGCGGTCTCCGTAATCGCGGGTGGAATCGGGTGAAATACGGTCAGCTTTTTCTGACTGTGGACTGGGACCCACGCCCTTGCAAGGCGAGTTCAGGACATGTGGGCTCATAAGCCCGCTTGCTGTTCGGACCGTCCCAGCTGATAACTAGATGCAGCGGGGAGGTTGTCCGGAATTCAAGCGCTTTCCTTCGGCTCTCACCTTGCTGATCTTTGATCCGAGGCAGAATGGGGTTCGTCCGGTGTGGCCGACGCTTTGTCTGAACCTGTTTGAGCATCCACTGTTCCAGCAGCTCGCGGGCCTTCTGGCATTCTGCGCCATGGTCTGCTGTGAAGCGAACTCCTGAACGGGTGAACGGGTGAACGGGTGAACGGGTGAACGGGTATGAGGGCCTAAGTCGTTAGAATGGGGTTCGTGGGATACTTTAGACCAAATGTAGCCATAGAGTGACACCCCCTCGCTTCCGAGGATGGAAGGAGCTCTCGGCAGACCAGCTCACCGCGCTTCAGGCAATCTGAAGTTTCAGTTTGTGCTCCCAGTTGCGTTAAACAACGATCAAGACACCTTTGGTTAGAACATTGCTTTGGCGTCCCTCAGTTTGGACCAGTAAGCAGTTGGCAAACGACCAACCAACTTTGACCAAAGTCTGGGCAATTGCAGCTCAGAGCTCAATTCCAACCAAAAACAGAGATCAGTAGAGGGGTTAAAGATGGCCAATAGGGCAGGCTTTCATCAGGGGCAAATGGTGTGCCATCACCAGCTCACTAAACCTCAGTACCCCCTGAAAAAAGAGTTTAGACATCGTAAGGGTTCCCCGAAAATGGCCTTAACCCATACCGGTCAAAGTGAGTTGCGTCACTGGAGCCGGAGATGGTGCAGCAACCAACTGTCGGGTTTTCACTTCTAGGGGGGTAGTGAAGCTGTTGATTGTTGACTTCCATCTTGAGCAAGGTGGAAGGGCCGGGCGCTTCTGCTGGAAGCCATGACCATGTGAGGAGTTTTGACCCTGGCACAAATGGCAGGTTACCCGCAATATAGACGGCTTTCCGCTCGAGCATGATTCCCGACCGTGGATGTCGGTGACGATTCTTTTGGTACTTTTGCTTTTGGTTACGCTGTAAGGGGTTGCCTTGCGATTTAACATCACAGACACTTCGCCGGCTTTGCATCAACGTATGAAACATGTGCAGGTAGATACATACATATATGTACAACAATACATGTACGGGCTGCTCCCCAGAGCTCGGAACATAAGATGACAGGCTGAAACATTGGACCCAGACGGAGGCCCCTCCGTGGAAGCAGGCCACATCATGCCGCCATGTCCACGACGAGAGAGCTACTTGGACGAGTCTCTGTTTGATACTGGCGTCAAAAGCCCGGTTATCCCAGAGTGAACATCGTCCCCACGAAACCTGAAATGGGTTGTGAATTCACCTACCCCAAAATAGGATCCCATTGGCTTTGACCCACACATGACTCCAAACTCTTGCGCGAGGCCAAGCCGCCCCAGCTGGTGGATGGCGACATTTTGCTGGCGCAGCTCGGGCCAGGCGGGAGCACCCTTGGCCGCAAGGGCCCCGGTGGCAGTTTTTTTTTCGGGTGCCCCTAAGGTTGCGTGAAACGGAAGTGAAAAGGGTTTGTCTCGAGATGGTCGACACCCTCCGTGGGTGGTTGACTCTTGGTTTCCCTTTTGCCAAAGAAAGGGCGCCCTCAAAACGGGCATCAGATATTGGGATCAGTCAACAGATCAGTCCATGGTCAATTCGGGCCTCAACCAGATTTCCATGGACGCCCGCAAGGAGAAACCAGCATTTCTTTTGGTTTACCAGCAGTGGTTAGGTACTGGTACATTCCCCAGGATCTACGGGCGCCGGATGCATCCAATTTGGCTCTGCCTAGGGGATACTCCTGAAGATTTACATGGACACTTGAACCCGCCGACTTCGAGGAATTTCGGGATTTATGTTGCCCTTTTTTGGGCTTCCTTGTTAGATCAGAGTTTCTTGGCCCAGTGGTCTTTCCAACTATCCGTCGGAGAGATTCTCCTCAGCAACATTCACCAGGCCAAATGCTCCGCCCGGTTGTTGTTACTTTCTCGTGGACGCTTCCTCCGAATTCGAGTATTCGACGCATGCTCCACGGCTGCGCTCCATTCGCTCGCTCTGTTGGCAGGACAAGAGATCGAATGCGACTGTTACTGCGACTGGGCTGCAAGTGACCTGAAAAATCGAGTGGGGGGGCCAAGTGGTGCAAAATTGTTGAAGACACAGTTGGGCCAAGATCCAATCCCAGGCATGTAGAGGTTCGGTGCGGTGGTCAAATGTTTGGGAGGGCCTTGCACTTCCAATGAAAGCCAGCACCTCTGGCACTCCCCCCTCGTATTCAAATCCCCAGGGCTCAAACTGGCCCGTCAAGGCCCCACTTCCTTGCCATATGAAGCACGGACGACCAGAAGACATACTTTGTTTAGCCCGGTTGGCTGCTAGCTTTCCCCAGGTCTGGAGGCTTTGTCGCAACATTTGCCGGCCTTTGGCTTGTCCAGGCGAGCGCGGCGTCGGCAAGGACCGGGCAACGTGTAGCTGATCACCTTTGGCGAAACAGCTCAAGATTCCGTGTGGGTGCTTGTTTTTTTTGTTTTTGTTTTTTGTGTGGCTACCCTTCATCTTGGTTCATACCCATTTATGGGCTAGAAATGTAGTTTCTGGTAGAGGGTGAGGGCCGAGGTCCGGGCATGTTTGCTGGATTTTGCCTGGCCGTTGGTCATTGACCTTTAGGCTCAAGGTTGGATCGCACGACGGACTCCGCTGGCAGGGTCGACAGGGTTCCCAACATTTTCCAAAGGGAACATCACTCCAACGACAAAATATGATATTGCAAACTAGTAACCATGAGGACTGTGAGGGTCGGGCCTTAGTCAGGCTGGTGCAGAAGCACATTCACCCGGTCCACTCTTGACAACAAGGAGCCTCTCCGAATGGTTGGTTTCATGATTGTCATTTGACACTGGTTGCCAAAATATATCCAATTCATTTGACACGGCAATGGCAGGGGAGTAATTGCCTGGTGCCAGGAACATGCGAAGTGGTCGCCGGTTTGCACTGCTTTCTACAAGCTGCATCCGGACATCCGCCCCGTCCCAAGAAATCTGCGAAGAGATGCCAGCCGTTCCGTCATGTCATTGTTAGGATTTCAGGGGGGCCCTGCTTTTCCAATCCCAATCCAGTTGATTGACATCCATTTTCACCTCTGGTTTCAAAAAGCAGGCGGATGTAAGAGCCACGGATCCGGATGTGGAGCTTTGGTGCCTGTTTTGTGTTCAATTTCCTTGGGGGCCTTCCTTTCCCGCGCAGAAGGTGGTTGCTGGCTTGGTGGAGGTCTGGAGTGGCCTAAAATTTCGGATAAGGCGCAAATCAAAGGTTTCTATCCACCGATTTCCACGAATCCAACTCAAGGTGAGAAGAGACAGGCCCCTTCTTTTGCTAGCTTTAGCCCGGGCAGAGCAGTGACACTCGTGCGCATTTGGCTTTGAGTAATTGGGACACGACATGATTGGCATGAAAGGATCATCTTCCCATCCACTAACATGAACTGTGACCTGGGGACCTAGAAGTGTTTGAGAGCTAAGCGTGAAGCGTGGCTCTTGCAAATGTGCGCAACGAATCTAAGGGTTGTTCAGAGACATTGGGCCCAGTGCTTGTTTAGCTTTGGATTCCTGGAGGCCATTTTGCCAGCTTGCCCAGCGAACGGGTTGGTCACAACGAAGATTCAGTCTGGCGAATTTTGCCCGGTTCTAGGGAGAGGCGACCACAATTGGTTTTCCTATTTCACGAAAGCCAGCTTCCAGTCTGGTCCATCACGAAAGTGAGTCTTTGGGGTTGGGCTGGGGGGAGACTAGTGGCCGTTTTTTGTGAAGGGAGGCACCTCTGTGGGTTCGTCGGTGGGTTCGACTGTGAGCTTTAGATGCGTCTCTGCACGCAGACATAGAATTAAGTCATTGCAAATTTCCTGTCAACCAAGCACAGTGTTTGAGCCCATGGCCCTTTGGAGGAACAGGAAGCGCCGGCGCTGTGTTTCGCCCTTTTGCGTTGCCCGGAACGCTGGGTCCACCAAACAAAGCTGGCAGGTTCTCACACGTAGCCATGTCATACCGAGGGCACGCGACGCGTCTCGAGGCCTCGAGCGTGACATCTTGGGGCAGGATGCCGAGGACCTGAAAAGGTGAGGCGGTGGGGGCAGTGCTATCTTCACGTAGCCAGGTCGCTTTGGGAAAGTCGCCGGGTTTTCTTCTCGTTTTTTTGGCAGAGACCAAAGTTTGAAGGTTCTGGCATTTGGAGACGAACGACATCACTTCTTGGTTGCCAAGTTTCTGGGATCTGGCATGTTGCAAGATGCTTCATGGCTTGTTGCGGCATAGGGGCAAGACGACAAGATGAGGGAACCTGTTCTGAGTTTTCTAACATCAAAGCAAATTGGATATCAGGGATTGAAGGACCGCCGCAGTAGCCATTTCTTGGTGGGTGGTTTGGTTTGGTGGTTTGGAGTTTCCCATTCATCTGCAAGAACCAGAGGTTCACAGGGGACAGATCCCTGATCTTCCCCTGTCCTCAGGCAAAACACATACTTTTGACATTTAGTTGATGGTTTTCTGAATCATTCTTGCAAAGCAAGTGGTGTTTTGGATGAGGAACCCGGCAACCATTAAGAAACCGCAGATTCCTTTTGGGAAACGGATGATGCTTTTCAGGTGTTGCCCAGTGGGCGTCTTCGACGTGGAGGACGTGCCCAAGTTGGGGAAGCGGGCGGTGGTCCGGTCTGCGACCCAGATGGATTGGGTCAGTTTGCTTGAACTTTCGTGCATTTTGCTTGGATCTTAGGACTTTAACTTTTTGCCAACTAGTGGGTTTTCATTAAACCACAGAAAGTTGGGGAGCAGAAAGCAGAAAGAGAACATATTGATTTGCTTTGAGGTCAGTTCGTTTTTGGGCAGTTTTAGCCACATATTTCGGTTTTGTCGTTCACCAACGATTTTTCCGGAAGGACACCTCTGGCTACAGCGGCGTCCCCGCGCCACGTGCGAGGGTTTCTTTGGTGGGTTTGGGTTAAAGAATCCAAGGGAGCCAACCATGTTTGGGCGCCCCATGGAATTTTTATAGCCCCCCTTGAGAATGGCTGGTGGACATAAATCCCCATGTCCACCAGAGGCTTCACAATGAGAAAAAGACGCAAGGGCAAACGGCCGGTGTCGCATTCCTCATTTTGGAATGGCTCATTGGACGACCTTGGGTTTTGCTTGTACCGTTTGTGCTCTCATTGGGTGGTGCCTCCTTCAAACTCGATTTGGGTAAGTGTGCTTCATACATGAAGTGGACACTTTGCACTCGTGGCAACCGCAGGGTACTTGGCGCCCAGCCATCCCCTAGACCCTGTTTTTTCTTGAGTCTAAAGGGGTTCTTGTCATATCCCACTAAGAGTTTAACCTTTAGCAGGAATCAACTAATGGTCATGGAGTGAAATGCCTAGAAAGTTAATGGTGCAAGCCTGTGGAAACTTGGTCGTAGAATGATGATCCTGAACATGCACATCCAGTTCCAAGCCACCCACACAAGCCATGCCCAGCGAAGACAAAGCACACATTTTACGTCTTGGCGAGCAAGAAAAAACAACCCATAGAACAACTCACATTTGACCACCCTAGAGCACAACTTCAATTATTTCTACTTATTTCTACTTGCCAACGGGGTGATTTGGACGTGGCATGCTCGTGTTTTCCATGCGGGCGATTTTCCTGCACCGCCTGTTTTTGGGCCCCTTGGATGCCGTGGCCTGTCCGAGGAATGCGCGGGCCTGCACCACCTGCCGCGAGTGCCTGGAGAGCTTTCCGGGGCAGGAGCGCCCGAGAGCGGCCGAGAGGCGTTGCGTGTGGCTCAGGCTCCGTTTTTTTGTTTGTTTTGTGGCGCACTTCTTTGGAACAGCCGAAGGGTTCGCAATGAGAAGAGTGGTGGAGGCATAGTTGATATAGTTGTTGTTGTTTTTTCAAGCACCCTGGATTCAAGCAAACGGGAGCACCGGCTGCATGAGCCGATGTCTGGCGGCTCCCTGACTTTTGCAAGCGAATCTTGCGAGCATGAGACAGTTGCCTGAGGTCCCGAAGGGCCGACAAGTTCGGGGTATCAACACAGCTCCCGCAAGAGCTGTTTGGAATGTGGGCGGGTTTCCATTGGTTCTCTTTCACCGGCACTTGACCATTTTCTGCAACCACCCCGCTGGGAAGCCTGCCTGATTTGTCGAAACCGGTTTGACGAACTAGTTGCCAGGGGGATTCGGCATGAATGAGATGCATGAACTTTGGGTGGCAGCGGCCTTGCACCTTTCAGCGGGCAACTCAGCCCAGGAATGTCGACAAACGTGTTTGATGAAACGCATTGTTCGTTTGCTGTTCGCTCATTTGCTCATTTGCTCGTTTGCTGGTACCACATGCCACGAAGTGCCAGGAGAAGGGCCTGGTGCTTGGCAAGGCCAAGAACCACTTCATCTTCTCCATCGAGAGCGTAGGGCAGATCCCGGCTGGGGGCCCCGGGGCGGAAGGGCGGAAGGGCGGAAGGGCGGAGGGGCGGAGGGGCGGAAGGGGAAGGGTCCCTGGAAAAAGACTCTGGGCTAAAGCGTTAACCGTAGGTGGTCGCTTGTCTTGACTCTTAATAAGTATCCACTTGGGCCACCATTTTGGCTCAAGTGGACCTTTTGATCTTTTGTCTTGTGATTTGAAATCTTTCTTTCCCCTACTCTCAAAGCCATGTACGCCCCCGCCTACGCTGGTGCCGCGGTAGCAGAGGCCAAGGCTAAGGCAAAGGCCTCCATGGCAAAGTACCTGGCGAGCCTCGTGAAGAGGGAGGAAGAAGGATGGACCGTTTTGGCTGCTGAGGTCCCTCAGGCACCTGACGAGCGTTTCTTCTCCAGCGCAGATGAGCTGGAGCAGGCCCCCCTTATCCCGGCCAAGCGCAAGGCAGAGGATGAGCCGATGGAAGATGCAGCCCCTGGGGTGGCGCAGGTGCCGAAGGCCCTGACACGCCCCCCAGGGGCGTTCCTGGAGCTCCTGAACCCGCCGGAGGAGGACGTGCCCATGGAGGAGCTCCTGGCGAAGGACGAGAAGGAGCTGCCGATGCCCAGGTCCCCCTCGGCTGCAGCCCGCTTGGAGGAGGCCCGCCTGGATGCCCGGGCAGACGCCAAGTGGCAGAGGCGCCGGGAGCTGATGGCGAAGGTCAAGGAGCAGGCGTCCTCGGAGGAGGATGAGAACCCCGCAGCCCCCCCGCCGGGGGGGAGCGTGTTCACCAAGGCCCTCAAGGTCTCGGAGGGCCTCTACCAGTTCAGCGACGACCAGATGGCGGGCGACTTCCCTTGCTTCGATGCGACCACGGCCACTAGGCTCCGCCGACTGCAGGCCAAGGACGTCCAGCGGCTCCTGCGAGGCTTTGAGGGCCCCCAACTCAAGCAGGGGGGCCTGGAGCGCGTTGTGGAGGCCTTCTACATCGCCAAGATGAAGTACGAGCATGAGGCCCGGCTCAGCACCCCGGGACAGCAGGTTGGCAAGCGCGCTGGCTTGGGGTACGGGGGCCTGGAGAACCGCCTGGGCAAGGTGCCCACATCCTGGATCTGCCCCTGCTGCACCATGCCCTGGGTGAAGAAGGGCGCCACGAAGTGCATGGGGTGCGGCAAGAAGACGGAGCCCATTGACACGGCGACCAACTCGGCCACCCTGGAGATGGCGGGCACGCATTGGCAGTTGACGGTGGATGACCAGGGCAATGCGGTCTGGACGGCGGCCCGGTCCGCGGGTGCCGAAGGCCCTGACACGGACCGGGCCCGCGACCTCAAGCTCAGTGCCTCGGTGGACGTCAGCGAGCTGGCCACCGACCCGATGGCCTGCGAGAACCCGGACCAGGCCAGCTTCTCGGACTTCGTCCCCTCCTCGGTCCGGGCGGTGATCAGGAACTGCCCCATGGAGCTGGACGAGGAGTTTCTGACGGCCCCACCGGGGGAGAGGCCCCCATTGCCAGGCGACAAGGAAGAGGGCCAGGAATGCAGAGCCTTCCACCCGTCTGCGGTGAAGGCCTTCAAGATTCAGACCCGGCTCAACGCCACCACCATCGCCCAGGAGGAGGCCAAGAAGGCGGACCAGGTGGAAGCGGTGGAGCGCTCCGCGGCGGTCCTCCACGAACTTCAAGGGGGGGCCATTGACGGAGGAGGTGATGGAGGCCTGCTCCTGAAGAACCTGGACTTGGACCTCTTCCGTGAGAAGCTGCTGGACAAGCTGGGTGCGGACTGGGGGAGACCCACACCGGAGCTCCTCCAGGCCCAGACCACTGCGGAGGAGGCGAAAGCGAAACACCAAGCCAGACAGGCGAAGGGCTCCCTCGAAACCAGAATGCTCGAGCCCATCCCCCTCCCTTCAGTGCGTGGCCTAGTGAGGTCCGGGTCGCCATTGAGACTGGGGTCTTCGAGCCGACAACGGCATGGAGGGACTTCAGTATGGACGACCTCACATCCCTCACGGACTCTTGAGGCCAAGGCGGTCATCTCGCTGGGTAGGAATCCCTTCCCGGCGGCCCTCCTGTCAGATCTGCCGGACCTGACAGGGCGGGGGGCTCTGGTGCGCCCAGGTGCCGAGGGCCCTGACAGGCCGCCCACCATCCCCCCAGCCTCGGGCTCTGGCGTGACGAGCTCAGGTGCCGAGGGCCCTGACAAGCCGTCCGCCACCCCGGTGGGCCTGGACACCAAGGACCCGGAGGTGCAGCTCTCGGTCCTGCGCTGGATGATGAGCAAACGGGTCGGAGAGGTCCGTATCTTTGCGGGCCGCTGGGTCCGACGACCGGGCCCGGTACACGTCCCGGATTGGGCGAAAAACCTCACCAAGGTGAATCCGGAGGCGTTGGAGAAGGGTACGCATCCCAGGAACCACCAGGTGGGTGGACTCCCCTGGGCCAGGTACTCCGTTGATGAGTTGAACCAGCAGGCGAAGGCGGGGGACCGACCCTACCCTGGGGACCTGCGATCCATCTTTTGGGCTGCCCCCCACGATCCGGATGAGGACTTCCACTGGACGCGCCAGATCTCGTCCTGGACACTCCCAGGCCTACTGGGGATGTTCGGGCACAGCTACACCCTGCGCCAGCTCTGGGGAGTCTGGGAGTCTCTGCCACTGCTGCAGGGCCCTAGGCAGCGGGGCCCGAAAAACAAGGCCCAGAATCAGACCCGCCTGGAGGGCTGGGAGACCCTGAAGGAGGACGCGCGGTGCTTCCTGAAGGAGGAGGGCCTTCCGTTTCCGCAGACAGGACCGGAGTGGCGATTGGTCTACCGGGCCATGGGCAAGGTCCTCGCGGCCCGGGCCTTCCTCACGGACACCCCGGCGGAGGTGATGCAGCTCCCGGTCCAGGACGTGGCGGACTCCAAGGAGCAGATGATCCTGCGGGCGGTATGCGACGAGCGCATCTCGGTCCCGGTGGAGAGCCTCCAGCAGTTCCCAGAGGTGTACAAGGCCCTCATGGACCGCATTGGAGGCCCGGGGGCCCTGGCGGAGGTGAAGGTCAACTGGCGCTGCAACACGAAGCAGTGGTGGGTCGGCGCAGTCCCCGACTCAGTGGCCCCCTCCATCTACCGCAAGCTCGGCTACACCAACGACATGATCAAGCTGATGGGCCTGGACCCCTCCGCCCCTGGGTGCCGGACAGGTGCCGATGGCCCTGACATCCGCCCCAGGGGAGGCGAGGGCGATGAGGGGATCGTTTACCCCCCCATCACGGCGGACAACGTCCACGGCGTGGTGGGTAAGGACTACCGGAAGAAGAACTATCCGGTGGAGATGAAGCATGTCTTCTGGGCGCACATGGAGTGTGGCCTGGTCCTGAGCTCCGTCACCCCGTGGGAACTCATCCCGAAGACAAAAGGGGAGACCCGGGGGGGCTACATGTGCAAGTATTGTAAGGGGTACTGGCGTGCCGGGGGAGGGGGCACCCGCCTCCTCCAGATCCGGGCCGGCAAGGCCATCTTGCAGCTGGTGTTGGACGAGCCGCCGGAGGGCCTCTACAACCGCTGGGTGAAGGAGCGGCTGGAGTACTACCGCCGGGTGGAGCCCTCGGCCCCGTTGCGGGACGTCTCCATCGTGGACCAGAAGGTGCCCAGGTTCAGATTCAGCCAGACCACCCAGACAGGCCACGTCTCCAATGCCATCTGGGAGCTGATTCTGCGGAATCCGGAGGCTGCTGCGCTCAAGCGCATCGATGACATCGCGAAGGGGGCCGCGTGATGATGCGGGACAACGCCATCTTCCGGCACACCATCCAGGACCGCGGCCATCCGGAACGGATGCGCAGCGCACCCCGGGGGGGGGAGGCGCTGGGCCCAGGGAACATGAGCCCAGACTTGCACCAGGGAGTTCCCCTCTCTTGTTTGGTTTTCCCTTTCCCTGGGTCCCCCTTTTTTCCCCCGTTTCCTCCGTTTCGGGGTTGACTTTCCGGGGTTTTGGGGGGCCCCCTGTTGTTTGGTTGGGGTTTGCACCTAGGGACTAGGCCCCCGGCTCGAGTGGATCATGATGATGTGGAGGCCCCGCCTCCCTTCCCCGTTTGGGACGACCTTCCTAGGGGCGCAACCGCGCTCCGTTTGATTTTGCATGACCTTGGATTTGCACCAGTGCAGTCGGACGGGGAAATCCTCGTGGCGTGCTGCCTGGAATGGGTCAAAAAGGACAAGGTCGCCAACCCGGATGCGGTGGTCTTTGACCCGCGGCCGTGGACACGGATCGTGGGGCTGGCACCTGACGGCAACCACGTCCTGGTGGCCTCGGACACCTACAACTTGATCCTCGCGAGGATACTCGGCTCCCAACCACAACCGCTGGAGGAGGCGGATTTGGAGCTCGCTACTAAGACCCTGCAACAACTTCTGTTTCGTGCGGCAGGCGCCAGGCAATCGCACACCTATTCTCCACTGGAAATGGAACAGGCCATCCGGGACCGCGAAGAGTGGATCCTTTCCGGATCGATTGAGGCCCCGGATGTCCTGGCAGTGGCCAACAAGTGGCGGCATTGGAAACCAGGGAAGATCAAAACCCAATTGCCGACATCTCAGAGAGCGTTGGAACAACACTTGAGGGCCAGGTGGTTGGAACGCCTCCTGGGATACTTCATCCCCTTCCGGCACCAGATCCCCTACATGCACCAGGTGATGGGGGCCAGGGAGCTGGAGGAGTTTGGCCACCTCTTTGGTGATGCCCGGTTCCGTACCATCCGGGCACACTGCTTGGCCTATGAGGGCATGCGCAAGATCGGCTTCCAGAACCTCCCCTGGACGGCCGGCGACGTCCGGCACCTCATGAACCAGGCGGTCACGTTGGAGGTCACCCCGGCGAAGCTCCAGAAGTGGTGGGGCACTTTAAAGTGGCTCTCCATTAAACTCGGCATGCTCAACGTTGACGAACACAAACAACTCCTGGAGAAGCGGAAAGCCATCCAGGAGACGCTGGTGGACACCCAGGTCAAGCCACAGCGCAAGGCGGTGGTTCCGACCCGGGCAATTGTTTGGGCCCTGGAACAAGGGGCAGAAGGGGCCCCGCCGGAGAACCGGGTCCCGGAGCTGACCAAAGCAGTGGACAGGTACATCATGGCGATGGCCAGGTTCAACCTGGCCTGCAGTGCGCGCTTCAACGACGTGCAGCACACCTCGCCGCAGACGGTCAAGTCCACGAGCAACACCCTGGAGCTGCTGGCCTGGCAAACGAAGACCACGTCGGCAGTGGCCATCAAACGGAACCCGGTCCCGCTCATCGCCCCGTTGTTCTCCTTCTCGGGGGCCAGATGGTGGATCCCCTTGGAGCGGTGGTGGAAGAGATTCAGGGCCTCGGAGGAGTTCCGCGAGATGGACTACCTGATCCCCACGATCAACAAGGACAGGACGGGCTTCATCCCCCGCCCAGGAACCCCAGACAGGTCCCTGAGGTGGCTCAAAGACGCCTTGGGGAAGCAGGGCGCGCCAGTCAAGGACGTGGCTGAACTCTCATGGTACTCCTTCCGGGTCTTCATGCCGGATTTGGCATTCCAGGCGCACATACCGAGGGACCAGCGCCAGTACCTGGGAAACTGGTTCAAGGAGTCCACGGCGGATGTCTACACCCGGGAGAAGCGACACGTGGTGTGCTCCATCTGGGACCAGGTCCTCCAGAAGCTCCCGTCCATGCAACTCGAGGCAGGAAGGGCGGTCCGAGTCGACCTCGGACATGAGGACTGGGAGGACAAGGTGGAGTGCCCGGCCTCACCGAAGGCCTTGTTCAAGGAAGTCCCGGACACACCGCCCTCGAATGCCAGCTGGGATGTGATCCCCGCCAACAAGCCGGCCATCACCAAGATGGCTGCGGATGAGGTGCCCCCGCCTCGGGGTCCACTGACGGTGGTAGCCACCACGGCCCGAAAGGGTCCCACCAAAGCTTACAGCATGCACCTACTGGACACAGATGGAGTCACAGTGGGGTGCGGCTGGAGGCCGGGACCGCTCAAGATTTCGGAGCTGGCGGAGCAGGACTTCCATGCTGAGCCGGAGGTGTACCTGGGATGCACCAGATGTTTCCGGCATTTCACCTTCCCGAACACGTGGATGGCCGTGGAGCCCTACGCAGCACAGGACTCCGAGGCCTCCATCTCCCTCTCCTCGGACACCGACGAGAGCGTGGACACTCAGTCGGACAAGGAGGCGGTCGTCCTCCCGGAAATTGAGTGAGGGGTGGATAGCGCAGGTGCCGAGGGCCCTGACACGCTTCCCCCCATGCCTCAAGGAGGCAGGGGGAGAGGGCGCAGGTGCCGAGGGCCCTGATACGCCCTCCCCGGCACCCCCCCAGGGGCCCAGCCCCGCGGCCAGCGGGGAGCGCAGGTGCCGAAGGCCCTGACACGCAACCCCGAAGGGGCCTGGAGGGGGGGAGACACAGGTGCCGAGGGCCCTGAGATGTTCTCACCCCTATCCCAGGGGGCCAGTGCCCCGGGAACCAGGGGACACAGGTGCCGAGGGCCCTGAGATGTCCCGGGCATCCCAGGCGGCGGATTGACGGGGTCCGCACCGGGTGGACCGCAGCCGGACCGCTGGACGCACAGGTGCCGAGGGCCCTGAAATGCGACAGCGGGACCACACGGCATACGTGGAGGGAGGACCTCCCCAACGACCAGCTCGTCCGTTGGTATTGGCAGCTGATGCGATCCGTCCGTTGGGGATGGCATCAATTCTACTCCCATCAGCTGCTGAGGGGAGCTGCCCAGTGGAGCTGGGCAATCCTCCCATTTTGGCACTAATCCTTATGCGGCGTAAAGGATGCACCGTTTCGCGATTAAGGTACCAGTAGCACCAATGTGGTGCTTTGAAGAGTCTGGGCTAAAGCGTTAACCGTAGGTGGTCGCTTGTCTTGACTCTTAATAAGTATCCACTTGGGCCACCATTTTGGCTCAAGTGGACCTTTTGATCTTTTGTCTTGTGATTTGAAATCCCGCCCACCCACACCATGGCGGGTGACACCAGATGAGTTGGTGGCACCACCACAGGAAGTTCCTGGAGTGTACACGGACGCAGTGGCTAAGCTCCACAAGACCGCCAGGAACCTCATGGTCCTCAAGGGCATCCCGTGGTTCATCCAAGCGACACTGTCGGATGAGGGCTTTGTCTCGATGGAGGACCTCGCGACCCGGTGGGACTCGCCCGACCGTGCAAGGGAGACGGCGCCGGGGGAGTTGGGCTTCGCCCCCAACAACCACCACTACACGGATGTGACCTCCCGGCTGATCGCGGCCCGCATGTTCCAGGTGGTTCACGCGGCTCAACGATCCATGGGAGTTGGGGCGCATGCAACAGCGGGACCCGGGCCACACACGCCCGGGGACACCGCCCCGAATCTCACGGTCTCGTGCGAACGGGGACAGCTGGAGAGGGTTTGGGAGGAGAAGACCAAGCTCACCAAACCCAAGCTGGCCCTTCAAGGAAGCGACCAGCTGGTGAAGCGCCAGTTCAAGCTCTGCGCAGGAGGCGAGATCGGTTTCATCCCCATGAAATACCTGGTAAGCGCACTCCCGGAGCCAGGAGAACGGCCATGGAAGACCACTAAGAAGAGCACGGTTGATGGCTGGGACCGGGAGGATGAGGTGGAAGAGCGGGGCGAGCCCAAAACTCGCCACCAGCTCGAGAGGATGCACGCGGTGTTCCGCAACACCCTCCTCATGTGCGTCCTCTCGTTCCCGCAGTTCGGCCAGTTCGACATCACCCGGGAGGACTTGGAGAGCTGGTACGAGTGGTTCTATGGTGAGGACATCGGGGGCCGTTTTCCCCCGCCAGAGGACCACGTCCTGGCAATTGCCGAACGCAACGCATGGCGAAAGATTCACGAGAAGATGCATGAGGGCAACACCCTCAAGGCGGCCATGCTGTCGGTCAGGCAGGACACATTGTTCTGGACACGTGAGGTCTATGAGAAGATCAAGACCTTTTCCAGGGGCCGCCCATCAACCAGGACATCCATGGACTACGCACCACCTCAGAAGGGCAAGAACAAGTCCAAGGGCAAGGGGAAGTCCAAGGGCAAGCCTGGGAACAAAGGGAAGGGTAAGACCCCCCACCTGAACAATCAGGCGTCCCGGGGCGGTAACAAGCAGGCAGCCACCGACCCGAAAGGGAACCAGTTCTGTAACAACTGGATGCGCGGGCGCTGCCCGGGCAACTGCGGCCGCACCCACAAGTGCAACCTCATCCTGGCAATGGGCCGCATCTGCCTGGGGGACCACCTCCCGCAGGACTGCCCGGGTTGACTAGGGGCGCTGACCCCTACCCCCCGGGAGGCTCAGGTCAGGGCGAGAAGGGGCGCAAACGCCCCAAGCAGGCACAGAAGCCCCCTCCTGCAGGTGCCGAGGGCCCTGACACAGGGGGGGGACAGGCCAGGTGGCGGCCATCCTCGGCGGAACAAGGATGGGGACGGCAGAACCAGCGTGCACAACGCCCTCGCCGTGATCAGAACAGCCACACAACCGGCACAACGGCGGCGCCTCAGTCCCGAGCCACAGGTGCCGAGGGCCCTGATATGGCGGGGACGGGACGGTTCCCCGCAGGTGCCGAGGGCCCTGACACGGGGGGCCGCACCCAGAAGGCCCGAGTGCCGGATGACTGGCAGCACACCGCAACGCCAAGGGACACTCCCAGGAAGCAGCCGATCCCACTTCCGGCGCCCAACATCATCAAGCAGGACCCGGTGGTTTTCCACAAGAGCTCGGTGGGGCTGAATGAAGGGGGCCAACGCCTTTCAGCTACCCCCCTGACAAGTCCAACGGAGCCGTCACCGGGATTGGACATCTTCCCGTGGATGGAGAACATCCCTGAGCGTCTGGTACAGCGGCTGAGATGGACACAGGGCACATCGCCCAAAGTTCCATCCAGTGGGCCCATCATTGTCCTGCTCTATGCAGGCAAGGAAGACCCAACTTCCTTGGACAGCTGTCTTCATGCCAACTACCCACACCTTTCCAGCATGGTGGTGGCGGTAGACATCCTACGGTCTGGACCAAAAGGGGACCACGATATGCTCCAACCCGAGCTGTATGGAGCTCTTTGCACGGCAGCAAAGCAGGGCCGAGTGGTCTTCATTGGAGGAGGACCCAACTGCAGGACATGGTCCATCCTGCGCCACATACCAAAACCGGGGGCTCCCACCCCGGTGCGAGGGCGCACTCCAGAGACACTTTGGGGCCTTCCACACCTGGACCAGGCCGCCCAGACTCAACTTGATGATGACAGCATCCTCATTCTGAGACAGATGTACATCACCAGCCTGGCAAGGGCCTCACGAGCGGCGGTTTCTCTGCCAGGGCCCAGGTCCTTCCTGGAACACCCGGAGGACCCAGTGGTGAGCAGCTCGCTGCCCAAAGCCAAGGAATGCTCATCCTTCTGGATCACAGAGGAGGGGCAGCTTTGGATGGAGGAGAACTCCTTGACAGCAATCTCCTTCGACCAGTGCCGCCTGGGCCAGCTGGTCAAGAAGGCCACTACGCTGGCCACGGATCTCCCGATCCAGGACTGGGATCAAATGCGGTGCACGCATCAGTCACATGTGGGCACCAACGAGTCCTCGACTCTTAGCAGATACCCTTGGGATATGATGGCAGGCCTGGCCAAAGCCATCGCTGTGTCACTCGCAGCGCCGGGGCACATCCGGATCCCCTCACAATTTCCGGGAAACCCCAAGGAACCACCTAAGGGGCGGGGGTCGGACCCCCCGGAAGGCCATTCCCCCCGGGGAAAACGGGGGCCCAGTCAAGGAGGCGGTCCCTCCTCATCACACCAGGGCTCAAAGCCCGGAGGCAAGAACGCCCCGAAGCCCCGCCTGCACGGGCAGTTCCACCCTGAGGCAGACACCGTAAGCCCTCGTGGAACAATGAACCCAGACTTCCCATCTCCCATGCCCCCGATGGCCGGAGATGCGGAACAACTGGGGAAGGAGGGACAGGGGGACCAGGTCCTGGACCGCCCCGAATGCCTGCCCGCTTTCAGGGTCCCACACCTCACTGACCGGGTGGCGATTGTCCAATTGGGTTTCCGCTCACGCCCCCTGAGGGATGGGGGGGGAAAACCTTCCCCAGGGAGGCTCAACCCCCCTTTTCGGAGAATTTCCCCATTGGCTACTTTGGGCGCCCTGATCATGACCCTTACCCGGCCCTGGATTGACAAGGTCCGAATGTCCCTGGCATCAGGTGCCACCACACACCCCTTCCAGGAAGCCGACCTCGAGGAGCTGCGGGCTATCCTAGGACCGAGGCACCTCCATGAACGATGCCCAGGACAACCCTTCCTCCTGGACTTAGTGTCGCACTTGGCATCCCTTTCAGGTGACCCTGATTGGGAGTTCCCCCTAACACTGAAAGAGGGGGTCCCCTTGGGAGTCTCGGACCCTACCTTGACCTCCCCGGGAGTTTGGCCCACTAAGGAGGAGCTTAAGGGAGAAGCCTGGCTGGGGGAAGATCCCCCCCCGCCAGTGGCTCATGATAACTACCCAACGGCTGAACTCTTTGCCAAGGAAATCGAATCAACCTTTTACGAGGAACGAGCCTTGGACATGGTGGACGGGCCCTTCACTCGCTCCGAGGCGGCAGAGAGGTGCCGCTGCAAACCGGAGGAACTTTGCCCGGGCCCCCTTGCAGGGATTGATGAGTCGGACAAGATCAGGACGATCTATGATGGCTCAAAAGGGGGAGCAAACGCACACATCCAGGCTCACACGGAGGAGAAGACCACCGCACCGATGGTTGGAGACTGCCTCCATGCCATCCACTGGCTCAGGACAGCGGCGGACCATCCTCATCTACTCCGAGCCCCATCCTACTGATGAGGAACCTCGGGATGTTCACCAGCCGGTGCAGGGGCAGTCCCCAGGTGCCGAGGGCCCTGAGAGGGACCCCCACAGCACCAGCCTGCCCCCAGGTGCCGAGGGCCCTGATAGGGGCAGGCGGATGATGGAGACCTCCGGCGGCCTGGACGTCTCTCCGCGGTCAACACCCTCAGGGAAGGGGCCACTCCCAGGTGCCGAGGGCCCTGATAGGAGGGCCCCATTCCCCCCAACCCCCCCAGGCACGGAACGCCCTGGGGGGAGCAGGGGGGAACCCCTGACGTGGCAGCCGCCGACACAGGGGGAAACCTTCATCATCCTCAAGGCGGATGTCACCAAGGCCCACAGGCGCATAAAAGTGCTCCAGAAAGACTGGAAATACCAGGTGGCCTGCATCCAGAACCGGTGGTGGGTCAATAGAGTGGGCACGTACGGCATGGCCTCGGCACAACTGTACTGGGGAAGAAAGGCATCCTTGGTGCTCAGACTCTTGTACTACATCTTCCCTCAGGTGGACTGGCACTTAGTTTTTGTGGACGACTACTGCTGGGTCCTCAGATGCAGCAGGGCGGACTGGGACGCCACAGCCATCCTGGCCACTCTTCTGGCGCTGGGAGTCCCGCTTTCTTGGAAGAAGACGGCGCTCTCCCCGGTCAATACCTGGTTGGGATTCGTGGTGGACCCAATCACGCCCTGTGTGCTGCTGGCTCCAGTCAAGCACGTCATAATCCTGGCCACTCTCAAACGGCTGGCCCAGGGGGACATCTTTACCAGCAAGGAGGTGGAACAAGCCCTGGGCCGGATTCAATGGGCTACTTCGGCGTGTCCATTGACGAAACCTTTCCTCCAGCCCTTTTGGAGCTGGAAGAAGGCCTGCACCACTTCGGGCAGGCCACCGAAGCTGGTTCGTGCTCTGGCCATCCTTCTGGGGAAGCTCTTCAACCAGAGGTTCCCACTGGCATCTCCATTTGCTCCCACACTTCCATGGACGGGGGCATCTGATGCGGGAGCTGGCAAACAGGCGGACCATGCATGGGTTGGTGGTTGGTGCTCGGACGTGCCCAACCCCGACAAGTCCCGAGTGAAGTGGTTCCAACACAGAATCACACCGGAGGGCGAGCCGTGGGCCTTCACTACTGGGGACCCGCAGCGGGCGATAGCGGCCTTGGAGCTCTTCGGCCTCCTCCTTTTGGTGAGGGCTGTTCTGCTTTGTGCAGCCGGCTCGGCTTCTCACACTAGGATTCTGGTTGCTAGTGATAACCAGGGAAACGTTTTCTCCCTGCTTAACGATTCCACTCGCAGGATGCCCAATGCGGCCATCCTCATGGAAATTGTGTTAACACTGCATGACCACCAGGTCATGTTAGGACCGTCGCATGTGAAGCGCGACTTTAACACATGGGCGGATGAACTTACTCATCCGGACCCGCAATTTCCGACTGAGAACCGGGTCTTCCCCTCAGTCGAAAGCGAATTGATCAAGCTGATCTTCGCTACTTTCCTTCCTCACCCATGATGCCGGGAGGGCATCCGGTGAGGTGGGAGGATTCCTCCCTCGCTGTGGGAGTGGCATCAATTCTACTCCCATCAGCTGCTGAGGGGAGCTGCCCAGTGGAGCTGGGCAATCCTCCCATTTTGGCACTAATCCTTATGCGGCGTAAAGGATGCACCGTTTCGCGATTAAGGTACCAGTAGCACCAATGTGGTGCTTTGAAGAGTCCAGGTGTTCGACCGGAGTTGGCATGGGGATGCGCAAAAGCTAGGAGGTTTCTTAGAAATGGCCCGCATTTCAGTTGCCTCTCGCTCGTCTGCATGTGGCCAGTGTCTTGTGCTGAAATGCTGAGGTAAGTGCAAGCTGAAGCACGTGAAGAAACATTACCGATGTCACCAGCCCAGCCTCCATGCAACCCTCAATGGGTGTTTCTCAAAATGGAAGACCCTTCCAAATAGGTTTGAATGTTGTCTCTCCGAAACAGGGCTTCCTATTTGGGAAAGACTCGGATCTCAATGGACTTGCCTCTAACAGAGCCCACCAGCCTACCAGGTTTAGCGTGCAGCTTTGACTGAGGGCCCTGAGTGTTGCCGAAGCTTGGCGTTTTTTTGTACACGTGCCGTGAGCCTAGCTATATGTAAGCAATTCGAGATCCCCCGTTTAGGTGTTGTGAAGGAACTCAAAGGAAACCAGCTATTCTTAGAGGTTTGGAGACACGCACACACATGTATATACAGCATATATTTCTATATCAAGATATGTATCACCTATGTATATATGTATATATGTATTGATATACATATACACCCTTGTATTTGAGGACTTCTGTCTGTTGGGGACGCTGAATTGTCCTAGGTTTGCAACTCTCTAGAGAGCGACATCTACCTTTAGTGATGGATGGGCGTCTGGATTCGTTGCCAAGGCCCCGGACCTCTTTGAGCGGGCGCTGCTCGTTCTCAAGGCATAAAGCGCAGTAAGCCGGGGCGAAAGGAAGGTTCCTCGAGTGTGGAAACCCTTTTCATGGCTGATTTGCCTTTGCGTCCCTTGGAGCCAAAAAGGAGAAGGTGTTCTCCTTTATCCAGGGGTTGATCAGTGGAACATCGACTTTGCGGGCCTCATGGGACGTGTTCCGGCCCTCGCGAATGGACATCTCTGCGTGATTCAAACCAACAAACAAATACCAGACCCCCAGAACAGACAACAAACAGAAAAGCCAACACAAAGCAGGTCTACCCCAACCCACAAAGTACATTCCACACCTGCTGGCTGCACTCACTTTAGGTCCCACCACAGACCTTCTGTTTGGCATGAGGAGTCCATCTGGTACCGCGTTTTGCACTTCAGACTGCTGCACGCCTCATTGTCCTTTGGTGCAACTGGAGCCCGTTGTTATCCGTTTATTGACCATCTGAACAACTTTGGCGCTTTTGGTTGCCCTTTTTCGGCTCAATGAAGGGCTCTCTCTCTCTCTCTCTCTCTCCTTGTGGAAACTGGTTGAACATGGAGGTCCCGGTTTCCTATTTGAGCAGGGAGGCGACTCAACTTCTTTGGCGCCCTGGCTACGCCCTTTGGAGCAACATAGGGCCATGTACATGTACATAGGACACGGCCAGAACGGGGGGAATAGGCC
The DNA here is from genome assembly GCA_963377175.1 of Effrenium voratum. NCBI lineage: Eukaryota > Dinophyceae > Suessiales > Symbiodiniaceae > Effrenium > Effrenium voratum. The sequence continues at coordinate 18,601 of CAUJNA010000684.1, read as the reverse complement.
TCCTTGGAAGCCTCATGAGTCTGGGTGAGTCGAGGCCGAAGCGAGAGCCCAGGTTGGCTCAAGCCTTCCGTCCGTTCTCCTTCCAGGAGAAGTGCGAAGAGGCGAAGGAGCTCATCGCGAAGCGGAAAGAGGAGGGCGAACGAGTGCTCGCCGGGAGCTTCGCTTCAAGACGTGGAGGGTCAAGAGGGTGCCATGAGGAGATTCCACAGCCGGTTTTGCGTGTTCCATGTGGGTACGGATGGGCTGGCACGGGCTTTGCTTCGGTTTCTTGGGGATGCTTGAGCCTGGCTCTTTTGCTCGGGTTTTTCGTGGGAATCACTTTTTTCAGGTGGCGCCAAGAGGAGACCCATGTTGGGATGGGACAAAGGGACATGGGCGATGACCCCCATTTTGGTGGTTTGAAAAAAGCGGGGCAAAACCCCGAGAGCTTGGATGGCATGAGCTGGCAAATGCGTCGATGCGCGATTTCCAGGCTTGCCCCTTTTGTTTTGGGCAGGGAACTAGTCTCAAGCTCTGCCAAGGGTCAACGTGCTGCTACAGTTTTCTGTGGGGAGGGTGGAGGGTGTTGATTCAAAAGCTGGACATGCTCAGTGCTGCACTGGAATTCGTGAATGTGAGGCTGGTATCCGCCCCGTGTTATGTCTAGTGCTTCGGCTGAAATTTGGGGCCATTCCGGAAGGTGTCCGCAAGCTTCAAGCCTGAGCGCGCTCTAGGCGACGTGCGAAGTCATGTGACACAAAGAAAGGAGCCATTCTGGATCACATAATAAAGTGTTTGTCATGCCTTTTGTGAGTTTGGTAGGTTTTCTTGGCACCGGGGGTTGATTCTAGCGCTCATGCGTGGGCAGCCTTCCCATACCTTGTCAAAGCCAATACCCGCGCGTGGATTCCTCGCCACTGAAGCCCTTTCATCCTGGGTCCGTCTTGGGGGGAATGTCCTTTGCAAAGGTCCTGTTGGTTTTTGCCACCCCACGTAGTCTCAGGACGCTGGACGCGGACCGTTTGCCGGATTGACATGCCGTCTACCAGCCGCCGTTTTGATTTTTTGTTCTTTCCGGACCCAGCCAAGTTCACGAGCCAACCTGTTCACACGTTTGCCCCCTATGGCATCTCACAATTTAACACACCATGAGCGGTTTGGCGTGGTCAACACCATTTTCCCAATGTTTGTTTTACACACCCTGGGACTACACCCACTCTGGGACATTGCGGAAAACAGATCTAGAAGCTCATGGCGCAAAAGTCTCAGCGCCCATTTGCTTCGAGTTCCGTCAGGAGGAGTAATCAAAGAGGCTCTCCTCCAGGCGCTTTTCGGGTGGCGGGAGTTGGCAAGATGGCCGATGCCTGGCCCAAGAAAGGCGGCCGCGCATTTGTGAATGGAAGGTCAGGTCCTGCAAAGGGCGATGTCTTCGAATTCCAAGGTTGGAACCGTTTCTCATATGCTTCGGCCCTTTAGGCCCATCCTGGAGCCTGGAAGTGCCTGCGAGCAATTAATTAGTGACCCAAGATGACATCATGTGAAAGAAAGGTACCAGTCACTTAGAAGGATGTGAGTGTTTTGCCGCATTTTGATTCGAACATGTTAACAAAGGGGCTAAGCTAAAGGTTGACACACACACACACACACGACATCATTGCCTTGTGATCATGTCTTAGTTTGGTTTTAAAATACCCCACAAGCCCATTCCCATTGAGGAGGCCCGTATAGGACCGGCCACCCACTTGGTTGGACTTTGGGGGGCGTGCCACGAAGTGTTTGTTCTGGAGCAGGAAAAATTGGGCGATTGCGCCCTAGAGGGTTGGAGGATGAGGAGCAGTGACGTGATGTGGGCACGATCACATGGATGTGTGTGTGTGTGTGTGTGTGTGTGTGTGTGTGTGTGTGTGTGTGTGTGTGTGTGTGTGTGTGTGTGTGTGTGTGTGTGTGTGTGTCTGTGTCTGTGTCTGTGTCTGTGTCTGTGTCTGTGTCTGTGTCTGTGTCTGTGTCTGTGTCTGTGTCTGTGTTTTTGGGTTGGTACCTTTTTGTTGGGTAGTTTTAAGGGGAAGCCAAAAGGAAAATCGATATTCACTTTTGGGGTCCAAATCCCTTTTTTTGGCGGACACCCGCATGATTCATCATGAATCCATATCTTCCGCGCGAAGGTCCTAAAATATTGAAACCCCAGGACTTGGACAATGACATCGGCATCTAGAAATCCCCTGGTTTTCTGCAGATGTTTTTTTAAATAGTTTAGCACAAACAAGCGCACCAACATGCGCCCATTTTGCTGGATGTACAAACTCTTTCACATGTTGTACACGCTTTGCATGTACAACAGCTTCTCGCATGCGCATTCAAGTTCCTGGCGCCGCTGAGAACTAGTGGGCAATCATCCACCTTTTGGGATCCCCCATCGCCCCACTGGTCGATTTGCTTTTTAGTCTGGGGGGCATGGAGGGAACTGCTTTTTTGCCCGATCTTGAATAGAAAGAGCCGCCTTAAACACCAAAATGGAAGGTTTGAAAGTATGAAACCTATGGGTTGCCGAGCCCTTTTTTTGGCTTGCTGGCAGGATTGACTGCGTGTCTCTCAAAATACGTCCCTAAATTTGAGAAACACCCATATTATGGCTGCAAATTTCAATATGGAACCCTGACCGAATTCTGGTGTCCACCAAAGGGCCCCATTCAAATTCCCAACCATATGATATAGTTCATTCCGCCTCCCGAAGAAACAAGCCACCGAGGGCGGCGTGCTTTGAGGTCGCTGACGGCATCGAGCCGATGCGAGAGGAAGACCGCGGCGGCCGGCAAAAACCGCTCGGTGCAAGTGGGTCCACGGCATGGGGTTGGACGGAGGCGAGAGGCCAACTTCTTTATGCAGAACAAATCTTCACCTGTAGGAACCCTTACGATTTGTCTAATTGCCTTGGGGGTCCATGGCTATCGCCCTATGATTTAACATTGCCAAAGTCACAGGGTCCATAGTTGCCGTAGACACAGGCAAACGGTTCATTGGAGGAAAGAAAGGTCTGACATGTTTGTGGGTTGATGTTGATGCAATCAGGCTTTTGTCTTTTTTGAACACTATCCAGACTCCACACACTCTTTTGCTTCTGCTTGCGGCTCGCAGGATTGACCGCTTGAAAATATGTGCTGTCCCAAAGACTCACTTTCGGTCAGCTGACGATTGGCAGGAATTCGCGGCCGCTGCTCAGAATTCTCCGTCGGGTCAAATTTCCAACACCCATTCCGGCAAAAACGCTGCAGCGGCAGGGCATTCCCAAAACTTGGGCCTTGCTTTTTGTTCGCCCTTCCTCAATTTGGCCTGATATGGTCATTTTCCAACGCCGTCGGCTGCTGGAATTGCACAGGACCCTTTTGGGAGGCCCAAGCTACAATCGTCCGTACCGCATCACCGGACCACGAGGCTCAAGCAGAGGCAACCAAGACACTAGGCGGACCCGCCTTGAAAGGTATTCAAAGGGAAGCAAAAGGGACACCAACCATTTTAGGGGACCACTGCTCGGAGATTCCCCCCCTCCCCCCTCCCCCAACTGCATGACAGAGTGTGAGAAGGGCGCCTGGCTGTTCCGCTTGATAGGCGCGTTGTTGAGACTATGGATTGGCGCATATTGGCGCTTTCGTTTGGTCAGCACTGCTAACCCAGAAGAGCCCGATTGTGCTTTCACTGCCTGTAGCAGCTTCAGATGATTTTTGCCAACGGTGCTGGCTCACAGAGCATACCGGCAGCACCAAACCCTACCTACTCGAGCACCCCGGACATCCTGCAATTGTGCAGGTTGATGAAGACTCGGGTGAACCAGGCATCCAAGATCCATTTCAGTTGAAAAGGGGATCCGCCTGCCCGAGGCCACGCGGTCAGTTCTCCGCTTTCGCCGAAACCGGTTTCGCCTTCCCGGAACGGTGAAGCCCGATTCGATGCCGCCATGCTGCCGCCTTTTCGCTGCCGAACCGTGCGGGCGGTTCTGAGGCGGGACATCACCGGCAAGTTACCCAAGCAATCAACGAGGTGCGTCTCCCTTTTGGTTCGCGGGAGGGAAACCAAACCCAACCGTTTCAGGAACTACGTATTTGGAGAAACACCTGAGCACGGAACTGCTCAGGCTCCGTCCGGGAGTTGTTTCACCCCAGCTCTAGTCTAGCAAATTTGAGGTTTGTACCTGCTTCAGATTCCAAGAATCTCCGTTCAAGCTGATGAGGGCTCTGCATTTTTCGGGAACCCCTTTGATGTGTCTTATCTGGGAATCATATGATGCGAAGTTCACATTAGTAGGGCACGTTGCCAAGTACTACCAAGAACAAGCTTGATACAAGTCGGTGCTTTCGATTCGGGCAAGCCCCCTTTGTCCCGTGGGGTTGTTGTTATACAAGCAACTCTACGTGTTGATCAGAGTGGCCCTTTTCGCCCTTGCCGACCGGGACCCGGCGCAACATTCTACCTGAACATGGCGAAAGTGTTCGCCTTCCGACATCATCTTTTTCGTTAGGCACAAGTGTACAAACCCGCGTTGGCCCCGAAACAGGACGGCAGCCAGCGTGGGCAGATCACACGCCGGCCTTCATTTCTCCCCAAATGACCAGCCTCTCCCAAGCCCAAGTATGAACAGGTCAAACCGTTTTGGAGAAGTCACGAATCGCGAATCGGAGTCTGTGAGTTGCTTCCTGCCCGCCCAGACACCTCGAGGCGCTGCCACGTGCCCGCCTCTCGGGCCGCCGGAAGCGCCGCCTTGCTGAAGGCGCGCTACCAGCGCGAGGCTCGCGGAGTGGCGGAGTGGGGGGCGGCAGGGGGCGTGCGAGGGAAAGGGCGGGGGGTGGTTGGCGCTCTGACTTGGCATGGGGGCCATCCTTCTGCCTGTGGTTCGTGGGTTCGCAGTTTTCTTCCGCTGTTTTCTTTGTTCCATTCTTACTTTTTGGCTGTTCCTTTCCCTCTCCCACATCCTTCTGCACTGTCAGGTGAATGTAACACGCCTGCCTTCAAAGGAAGCTGGTTTCGATTCGTATGTTTCAGTGGCACCTGACCGGAACATAGACATTTCGGCAGATCCCTTCCTTAGGCCAATCGGCAAGGCGAATGGCAAATACATGTGTTGCTTTGTCCGCTATACCTATTGTAGCATTTGGAACAATGATGCAATGCTGCTAAATGTGGGTATTTGGAGTAGGGGGATTTCTCAGAAATCCCCTGTTATGATATAGGCGTGTGGAATTCCTTTCAGAATGCGAGCATTTTGTCAGTTTGTTTGTTGCTTTATCCCGTATCGCCTTCGTTGGATTTATTATTATCATTATTATTATCTATTAGTATTATTTAGAATTATCATTATTATTATTCTTATTATTATTATTCTTATTATTATCAGTATTATTACTGTTATTATTATTATTATTATCTATTAGTATTATTTATTATTATCATTATTATTATTCTTATTATTATTATTCTTATTATTATCAGTATTATTACTGTTATTATTATTATTATTATTATTATTATTATTATTATTATTATTATTATTATTATTATTATTATTATCTATTAGTATTATTTATTATCATTATTATATTATTCTTATTATTATTATTCTTATTATTATCATCATTATTATTATTATTATTATTATTATTATTATTATTATTATTATTATTATTATTATTATTATTATTATTATTATTATTATTATTATTATTATTATTATTATTATTATTATTATTATTATTATTATTATTATTATTATTATTATTATTATTATTATTATTATTATTATTTATTATTATTATTATTATTATTATTATTATTATTATTATTATTATTATTATTATTGTTATTATTATTAATTATTAGTATTATTATTATTATTATCATTATTACACCGGCCGTTATTCCAGTTCATCCACAAGCTTATGATCCCTGCATTTCCCCTGTGAAACGAGGCGGAACGATTAGCTATGATTGGGAGTGTTGGTGCATGGCATGTGGAAGAAATGCTTTGCTGGTCAGTTCAACTGAGACCTCTACCAATGGGTTGCTTTCGCTTCCAAAGCTCTTACACATCAGCCCCGAAACAAGCAAGTCACCAGGCCAGTTTTTGGGGTGCCACAAGGCGGCTTCTGCCTTCGCTTGAGCGCTTCTGCTCACAGCAACTGGGCCCACTAGCAACACCTGGACACAGCTACCGCACGGCATCAACCGCTCCGTTCCAAAAAGGCAGCAAGGCAGCAACCAAGCGGAGAGAGCACCCCCCTTTGTCACTGATTCGGGTCCCTTCCTTGTTTCCCTCCGTTTGGATTTTTGCCATGGAGGGAGCTTCGGCGTCTCAGAGTCTCAGGTGGAGGGCGGGCGCCTGGACACGGACCCCCTGCAGCGGCGGGTGGTGGACTTCCTGGCGCAGGTGGCTTCCCCGGCTCTCGTGGTGGGTGGGTGGGTGGGCTGGTGAGTGGGTGGGTGGGCTGGTGAGTGGGTGGGTGGGTGTTGCTGGTTTCTTGCACAAGTTGAGTTGAGAGGCATGGGCTCACTCGCAGCCGTTTTGGCTAGCAAATCTAGCAAATCGACCTGCCTTGGTCCTTGAAACGCTCGGGCTTAGCGACTTCTGACCCACAGAAGATGCAGCAAGCACCTCCGGTTCCTCCGCCAGCTCGTCCGGCCAACGATGGGAAGAAGCTCGCAGGGGAGGTGGACGAGTTCGCCTGTTGGGAGCGGGCTTCTCAGACACCTGCAGAGCTTCGGTTGGACTCCGGCGAGTGCTGGCGCGGCTACAACTTCGGGGCCAAGCGGTCCATTGCGGGCGAGGTGGTCTTTGCAACGCCCATGATGGGCTACCCCGAATCTCTCACGGACCCTTCCTTTGCAGGTCAGATCCTGGTTTTGACGTATCCCCTGGTTGGCAACTATGGCGTCCCTCCGGAGGAGGAGGATGAGAAGGGCATGCCGCGGTACTTGGAGGGCAGGAAGATCTACCCTGTGGCGGTGGTTGTTTCAGAGTACTCCTTCGTGGCCTCCCACTACGCTGCTGTGAAGAGTTTGTCTCAATGGCTGGAGGAGCACAAGGTGCCGGGGATCTTCGGCGTGGACACGCGCGCCATCACCAAGAGGCTTCGCGAGGAGGGCTCCGCACTCGGCGCCGTGGTGGTCGGGTCCGACCCCGCGCCGGAGTGGGAGAACCCGAATCTGCGGAACCTCGTGGCGGAGGTGTCGGTGTCCAGCCCGCAGATGTACGAGCCGGATGCAGGCGACGCTGAGCCGCCCCTCATCGTGGCGGTGGACTGCGGCATGAAGTTCAACATCGTGCGGTACTTTGTGTATTACTTGCGGGTCCGGCTGAGGGTGGTGCCCTGGGACTACGACTTCTCCAAGGACGAGTTCGATGGGCTCTTCATCAGCAACGGCCCGGGAGATCCGGAGAAGTGTGAGGCGACCGTGCAGTGCCTGCGGCGGGTGATGCAGGAGCGGCCGCAGGTCCCGATCTTCGGCATCTGCCTGGGCCACCAGCTGCTGGCGCTGGCGGCGGGTTGCAAGACCTACAAGATGAAGTTCGGGAACCGCGGGGTGAACCAGCCCTGCGTGGATCTGCGCACGGGCCGGTGCTACATCACCTCCCAGAACCATGGCTTCGCAGTGGACGACACCCAGCTGCCGCCTGGCTGGGAGCCTCTCTTCGTGAATGCCAACGACGGATCCAACGAGGGCATCGGCCACAAGGAGAAGCCCTGGCTGTCGGTGCAGTTCCACCCTGAGGCGTGCTGCGGGCCGGTGGACACGGCCTTTCTCTTCGACGAGTTCTTCAAGGTGCTGCGTGGCGCCTCGGGCCGGAGCCTGACCACGGTGAGCTACAAGCACCCGCAGGCCATCAGCAAGGTGCTGGTGCTGGGCTCTGGCGGCCTAACCATCGGCCAGGCGGGGGAGTTCGACTACTCGGGCAGCCAGGCCATCAAGGCGCTGCGGGAGCAGAAGGTGCAGAGCGTGCTTATCAACCCCAACATCGCCACCGTGCAGACCTCGCGGGGCCTGGCGGACCAGATCTTCTTCGTGCCCGTGACCCCCGAGTTCGTGACGAAGGTCATCGAGAAGGTGCGCCCGGACGGGCTCTTCGCGGCCTTCGGCGGCCAGACGGCGCTGAACTGCGCGGTGCAGCTGCACCGGAGCGGCGTGCTGCAGAAGTACGGCGTGCGGGTCCTGGGCACGCAGATCGAGTCCATCGTGGCCACGGAGGACCGCGAGATCTTCAAGGCGGGCGTGGAGAGCATCGGCGAGCAGTGCGCCAAGTCAGCCTGCGCCAACACCATGGAGGAGGCGCGGCAGGTGGCCAAGGAGATCGGGTTCCCGGTGCTGGTGCGGGCCGCCTTCGCACTGGGCGGGCTGGGCAGCGGCTTCGCCAGCAACGAGGAGGACCTGGACGTGCTGCTCACGCGCGCCTTCGCCACCTCCTCGCAGGTGATCATCGACGAGTGCCTGAAAGGCTGGAAGGAGTTGGAGTACGAAGTGGTGCGCGATGCTAAGGACAACTGCCTGGTGGTGTGCAACATGGAGAACCTGGACCCCATGGGCGTCCACACGGGGGAGTCCATCGTGGTGGCACCCTCCCAGACACTGAACAACTTCGAGTACCACCACCTGCGGGCGGTGGCCATCAAGGTGATCCGGCACTTCGGCATCGTGGGAGAGGCCAACATCCAGTACGCCCTGGACCCGCACTCGAGCCAGTACCGCATCGTGGAGGTGAACGCCCGGCTGTCGCGCAGCAGTGCTCTGGCCTCCAAGGCTACGGGCTATCCGCTGGCCTACGTGGCCGCCAAGCTGGCTCTGGGCCACGACCTGGTGAGCTTGCGCAACATGGTGACCCGGTCCACCACGGCCTGCTTCGAGCCGTCCCTGGACTACTGCGTGGTGAAGATGCCCCGCTGGGACATCGACAAGTTCCCCACGGTGGAGCGGACCCTGGGGACGCAGATGAAGTCCGTGGGCGAGGTGATGTCCATCGCGCGCTCCTTCCCCGAAGCCATGCAGAAGGCGCTGCGCATGGTCAACGAGGGCTCGGTGGGCTTTGACGAGAGTTGGTACCTCCGAGCGCGGGCGGGAGCGGCCGTGTCCAAGGACCCTGGGACATTGGCCGTTACTCGTAGAACTGGTTTGCCACCCCTTATGATGTTTGTGTTCCCATGTTCTTTTTTTTTCCAAGGTCCATGCTTTGCGGTGGTTTCTGCGGTGATATTCCTTGCTTGAACTCTTTCAAATGGCGCGACCACGTTTTGGGTTAGGACCTTGAATTTGAACAGTCACCTTTGGGCAACCCACCAATAAACAAGATGAGTGAGGGTTCCCAATGAAGGAGAGGACCCAGTTGCACACGAGAAAATGCGCCACCCCCCCTCTCTGCAGGATGGCAACATCGAAGAGGAGTTGCAGAAGCCTGGGCCGCTGCGGATGTGGGCCATCGCGCATGCGTTTCAGCAGGGCTTCACGGTGGAGACCGTCCACGCGCTGACCAGGATCGACCGTTGGTTCCTGGGCAAGCTCTTCTCCGTCCATCAGGCGCGGAAGCGCATGGAGTCTCTGGGTAGCCTGGAGAAGCTGACAGAGGCCGGCCCAGAGTTCCTGAGGAGGATGAAGCAGCTGGGCTTCTGCGACCGGCAGATCGGTAAGGCGATCAAGGATTCGGACTTGGCCGTCATGCAGCTGCGAGCTGGCTGGCACATCAGGCGGGTTGGTGGCGCATTGAGGAGGGTTTTGCAAGATTAATCAAGCACTTTTGCACTTTGCACGGTTTCATGGTTACCCCAAGCATCTGGCAGATTAATCTCTCCGTTTTTTTCACCCAAGACATGTCAAGAGGTTGAGAAAGAGGTAAAGGGCCTTTGGCCCAATGCAACATGACTGCTCGAGCCCATCCGCCTTGTCCCAGAATTTGGTTTGCAAGCATGTTGTCATGTACTCCCTTCGCGGGAAGCAGCTATTGACTGTTGTTTTCATGAGGTTTTTGAGTGTCTTCAAAGTGTAAGTATGAATATGTGTGTACATATACACACATATCCCAACCAGTCGCACTTGAGCAGCACGACCCTTTTTCGACCCTCTCCAGCAACCTTGTTTTGAGCTTGCAGCATGTGCATGGCCTCATTTGGCAAAGCCTGTTCGCCCTTGCCGCATGTGCATTATCTTATTTGGAAGAGCCCGTTTGATCTTGCAGCGCAGCATGTGCATTTTCCCTTGGCAGAGCCTGTTTTAGGCTTGCAGCATGTGCATTGCCGTATTTTTCGGAGTTCGGTTTGAGCTTGCATTTGCATTGCCTTTTGGCAGAGCTCGGTTTGAGCTGTGGCAGAGCCCGTTTTGGGCTTGTCTGATTTGGCAAAGCCTGCCTGAGCTTGCAACATGCGCACAAGTATTTGGCAGAGCCTGTGTGAACTTGCAGCGCGGATTTGCTTCTTTGGCGTGCTCTTTGTTTGGCAGACAGGATCCCTCTTCCCCGCCAGGCCGTGTGTGAAGCAGGTGGACACGCTGGCTGCGGAGTTCCCAGCGCAGACGAACTACCTGTACCTGACCTACGTTGGGGAGGAGAACGACGTGGTGCCGCTGGGCAACGAGCAGCTGGCGGCGCACAAGGCCGCGCTGTACGACACGGCCTTCGGCAGCCGACTGGAGGAGAGCGGGTTCCAGCTGCCGGACAAGATGCATGCCCGGGCGTCCCCGTGCCAGAAGGCGAATGCCAGCCCCATGTGGAAGGGCAAGGCCAGCAAGCAAGAGCCGCCTCCGCTGGAGCTGGTGCCAAGCCAAAAGCCGGAGGTGCCGGCGTACATCGTGCTGGGCTCCGGGTGCTACCGGATCGGGGCCTCGGTGGAGTTCGACTGGAGCGCGGTGAGCGCGGTGAGGACCATCCGGCAGACCGGACACCGGGCCTTGGTGATCAACTGCAACCCGGAGACGGTGTCCACAGACTACGACGAGAGCGACCGCCTGTACTTCGAGGAGCTCACCTTGGAGACCGTGGCGGAGATCGTCCGCTTCGAGCAGCCAGAGGGCACCGTGGTGTCCGTGGGCGGGCAGACGCCCAACAACCTGGCGCCCAAGCTGGACCAGCTGGGCATCCGCATCCTGGGGACGGCGGCGGCCAACATCGACCGCGCCGAGGACCGGTCCAAGTTCTCCGCCATGTGCGACGAGCTGGGCATCGACCAGCCGGAGTGGTCCCAATTCGTGCGGCTGGAGGAGGCCACGGACTTTGCTCGGCTGGTGGGGTACCCGGTGCTGGTCAGGCCCTCCTACGTGCTGTCCGGCGCCGCCATGCGGGTCATCGACGACGAGCAGCAGCTGAAGGGCTTCCTGGGCACTGCGGCCGTGGTGGAGCAGGAGTTCCCGGTGGTCATCTCCAAGTACGTGCAGGGTGCTCGAGAGATCGAGTTTGACGGCATCGGCCGCAACGGCCAGGTGATCAACTACGCCATCTCCGAGCATGTAGAGGATGCGGGGACCCACAGCGGCGACGCCACCCTGTTGCTGCCTGCCCAGCGTCTGCATTTGGAGACCCACCGGCGAGTGATGCACATCGCCAGCCAGCTGTGCAAGGCTCTGAACATCTCCGGCCCCTTCAACGTGCAGTTCATGGCACTTGAAGACTCTTGCTTCTCCATGAGGTCCGTGAAAGTCATCGAGTGCAACGTGCGAGCTTCTCGCACCGTGCCCTTTGTCTCCAAGACCTTCAACGTGAACTTCATCGAGCAGGCCACTCGCGTGATGCTGGGGCAGGAGGTGAGCAAGCAGAAGGTTTACGCTCACGACTTCGAGTTTGTGGCCTGCAAGGCGCCCATGTTCTCCTTCCTGCGGCTGAGCGGCGCGGACCCGCACCTGGGCGTGGAGATGCAGAGCACGGGCGAGGTGGCCTGCTTCGGGCACAACGCCCACGAGGCCTTCCTGAAGTCTTTGATCGCCAGCGGCGTGCAGATCTCCAAAATCTTCGAGCCCTGTGGCGTGCTGCTGGCGCTCAACCCCAAGGACAAGGCCGCCGTGGCGAAGTACCTGCCGCTCTTGGACGAGATGGGCTTCAAAATCTTCGCCACCCACGGCACGGCCTCCTTCTTGGAGGCCAGCAAGCCCCAGCGCAACGCCAACAACAGCGCCATCTGCGTCACGCCTCTGGCCAAAAGTGCCGACGGCGTCGTTTCCGCCATCACGGAGAAGACGGTGAAGCTGGTGATTTGCACGCCTTCCTCGCGGGATTCGGCAGGCCAGACGCCGGGCTACAAGATCCGCAGGAAAGCCCTGGAGACGGGCGCGTGCTTGATTGTGAACATGCAACAGGCCCTGATGCTCATCGATGCCCTGTACGAGAAGTTCACCCTTGAGCGGCAGGGCAAGGACTTTTGGACCTTGGATTCCTGGCAGGAGTGCCATCGAATCGGCTAAAGAGCTGACTGATTTGTGAATTAGGCGGGTTTGACGGCGTGCCTGAGCACACCTTCTTTCGGATTTCTCTGAATGGGAATTTTGTACAGTGTACAGGTTGGGGATGGATTTTGATAGATTCGTATCACCAAGCGGGTTGACAACGCTTCACCTCAGTGTGGAATCTTGTGAGTGGCTGGAGGCCGCGACTCTCTTACTCTTGGCAGCGTTCAGCTGCAGGCAACCTCGATTGCCAGACCCTTCATGCACACTTTTGCAGCCTGGGAGGCAGCAAGAAAGAGCTTGCACGAACGTTGAAGCCCTTTCCCCAAAACCACGACCTGGAAACTTCTGTACGCAATTGCGGCAAGTGAGCTTCTAAATGAGTTGTGTTGCCCCTGCAGTGCTTGCTGGTTTTTTGCACGACTTGAGAGGCATGGTTACTCGCAGCCGTTTTGGCTAGCAAATCGACCTGCCTTGGTCCTTGAAACATTGAGCTCGGGCTTAGCGACTTCTGACCCACAGAAGATGCAGCAAGCACCTCCGGTTCCTCCGCCAGCTCGTCCGGCCAACGATGGGAAGAAGCTCGCAGGGGAGGTGGACGAGTTCGCCTGTTGGGAGCGGGCTGCTCAGACACCTGCAGAGCTTCGGTTGGACTCCGGTGAGTGCTGGCGCGGCTACAACTTCGGGGCCAAGCGGTCCATTGCGGGCGAGGTGGTCTTTGCAACGCCCATGATGGGCTACCCCGAATCCCTTACGGACCCTTCCTTTGCAGGTCAGATCCTGGTTTTGACGTATCCCCTGGTTGGCAACTATGGCGTCCCTCCGGAGGAGGAGGATGAGAAGGGCATGCCGCGGTACTTGGAGGGCAGGAAGATCTACCCTGTGGCGGTGGTTGTTTCGGAGTACTCCTTCGTGGCCTCCCACTACGCTGCTGTGAAGAGTTTGTCTCAATGGCTGGAGGAGCACAAGGTGCCGGGGATCTTCGGCGTGGACACGCGAGCCATCACCAAGAGGCTTCGCGAGGAGGGCTCCGCACTCGGCGCCGTGGTGGTCGGGTCCGACCCCGCGCCGCAGTGGGAGAACCCGAATCTGCGGAACCTCGTGGCGGAGGTGTCGGTGTCCAGCCCGCAGATGTACGAGCCGGACGCAGGCGACGCTGAGCCGCCCCTCATCGTGGCGGTGGACTGCGGCATGAAGTTCAACATCGTGCGGTACTTTGTGTATTACTTGCGGGTCCGGCTGAGGGTGGTGCCCTGGGACTACGACTTCTCCAAGGACGAGTTCGATGGGCTCTTCATCAGCAACGGCCCGGGAGATCCGGAGAAGTGTGAGGCGACCGTGCAGTGCCTGCGGCGGGTGATGCAGGAGCGGCCGCAGGTCCCGATCTTCGGCATCTGCCTGGGCCACCAGCTGCTGGCGCTGGCGGCGGGTTGCAAGACCTACAAGATGAAGTTCGGGAACCGCGGGGTGAACCAGCCCTGCGTGGATCTGCGCACGGGCCGGTGCTACATCACCTCCCAGAACCATGGCTTCGCAGTGGACGACACCCAGCTGCCGCCTGGCTGGGAGCCTCTCTTCGTGAATGCCAACGACGGATCCAACGAGGGCATCGGCCACAAGGAGAAGCCCTGGCTGTCGGTGCAGTTCCACCCTGAGGCGTGCTGCGGGCCGGTGGACACGGCCTTTCTCTTCGACGAGTTCTTCAAGGTGCTGCGTGGCGCCTCGGGCCGGAGCCTGACCACGGTGAGCTACAAGCACCCGCAGGCCATCAGCAAGGTGCTGGTGCTGGGCTCTGGCGGCCTAACCATCGGCCAGGCGGGGGAGTTCGACTACTCGGGCAGCCAGGCCATCAAGGCGCTGCGGGAGCAGAAGGTGCAGAGCGTGCTTATCAACCCCAACATCGCCACCGTGCAGACCTCGCGGGGCCTGGCGGACCAGATCTTCTTCGTGCCCGTGACCCCCGAGTTCGTGACGAAGGTCATCGAGAAGGTGCGCCCGGACGGGCTCTTCGCGGCCTTCGGCGGCCAGACGGCGCTGAACTGCGCGGTGCAGCTGCACCGGAGCGGCGTGCTGCAGAAGTACGGCGTGCGGGTCCTGGGCACGCAGATCGAGTCCATCGTGGCCACGGAGGACCGCGAGATCTTCAAGGCGGGCGTGGAGAGCATCGGCGAGCAGTGCGCCAAGTCAGCCTGCGCCAACACCATGGAGGAGGCGCAGCAGGTGGCCCAGGAGATCGAGTTCCCGGTGAGGAGCTTGGCGCTTTCAGCCGATGCCTGGTAGGCAGCGGCTTCGCCCGCGCCTACCACATCTGCCGACGTGCTGCTCACGCGGCACCTTCGCCACCTCCCTCGCAGGTGATCATGCGCGAGTGCCTGAAAGGCTGGAAGGACAGATGCAGTGGTGCGCGATGCTAAGGACAACTGCCTGGTGGTGTGCAACATGGAGAACCTGGACCCCATGGGCGTCCGCACGGGAGATCCATGTTGGTGGCACCTCCCAGACACTGAACAACCGAGTACCCTGCGGGCGGTGGCCATCAAGGTGATCCGGCACTTCGGCATCGTGGGAGAGGCCAACATCCAGTACGCCCTGGACCCGCACTCGAGCCAGTACCGCATCGTGGAGGTGAACGCCCGGCTGTCGCGCAGCAGTGCTCTGGCCTCCAAGGCTACGGGCTATCCGCTGGCCTACGTGGCCGCCAAGCTGGCTCTGGGCCACGACCTGGTGAGCTTGCGCAACATGGTGACCCGGTCCACCACGGCCTGCTTCGAGCCGTCCCTGGACTACTGCGTGGTGAAGATGCCCCGCTGGGACATCGACAAGTTCCCCACGGTGGAGCGGACCCTGGGGACGCAGATGAAGTCCGTGGGCGAGGTGATGTCCATCGCGCGCTCCTTCCCCGAAGCCATGCAGAAGGCGCTGCGCATGGTCAACGAGGGCTCGGTGGGCTTTGACGAGAGTTGGTACCTCCGAGCGCGGGCGGGAGCGGCCGTGTCCAAGGACCCTGGGACATTGGCCGTTACTCGTAGAACTGGTTTGCCACCCCTTATGATGTTTGTGTTCCCATGTTCTTTTTTTTTTCCAAGGTCCATGCTTTGCGGTGGTTTCTGCGGTGATATTCCTTGCTTGAACTCTTTCAAATGGCGCGACCACGTTTTGGGTTAGGACCTTGAATTTGAACAGTCACCTTTGGGCAACCCACCAATAAACAAGATGAGTGAGGGTTCCCAATGAAGGAGAGGACCCAGTTGCACACGAGAAAATGCGCCACCCCCCCTCTCTGCAGGATGGCAACATCGAAGAGGAGTTGCAGAAGCCTGGGCCGCTGCGGATGTGGGCCATCGCGCATGCGTTTCAGCAGGGCTTCACGGTGGAGACCGTCCACGCGCTGACCAGGATCGACCGTTGGTTCCTGGGCAAGCTCTTCTCCGTCCATCAGGCGCGGAAGCGCATGGAGTCTCTGGGTAGCCTGGAGAAGCTGACAGAGGCCGGCCCAGAGTTCCTGAGGAGGATGAAGCAGCTGGGCTTCTGCGACCGGCAGATCGGTAAGGCGATCAAGGATTCGGACTTGGCCGTCATGCAGCTGCGAGCTGGCTGGCACATCAGGCGGGTTGGTGGCGCATTGAGGAGGGTTTTGCAACATTAATCAAGCACTTTTGCACTTTGCACGGTTTCATGGTCCCAAGCATCTGGCAGATTAATCTCTCTGTTTTTTTCACCCAAGACATGTCAAGAGGTTGAGAAAGAGGTAAAGGGCCTTTGGCCCAATGCAACATGACTGCTCGAGCCCATCTGCCTTGTCCCAGAATTTGGTTTGCAAGCATGTTGTCATGTACTCCCTTCGCGGGAAGCAGCTATTGACTGTTGTTTTCATGAGGTTTTTGAGTGTCTTCAAAGTGTAAGTATGAATATGTGTGTACATATACACACATATCCCAACCAGTCGCACTTGAGCAGCACGACCCTTTTTCGACCCTCTCCAGCAACCTTGTTTTGAGCTTGCAGCATGTGCATGGCCTCATTTGGCAAAGCCTGTTCGCCCTTGCCGCATGTGCATTATCTTATTTGGAAGAGCCCGTTTGATCTTGCAGCGCAGCATGTGCATTTTCCCTTGGCAGAGCCTGTTTTAGGCTTGCAGCATGTGCATTGCCGTATTTTTCGGAGTTCGGTTTGAGCTTGCATTTGCATTGCCTTTTGGCAGAGCTCGGTTTGAGCTGTGGCAGAGCCCGTTTTGGGCTTGTCTGATTTGGCAAAGCCTGCCTGAGCTTGCAACATGCGCACAAGTATTTGGCAGAGCCTGTGTGAACTTGCAGCGCGGATTTGCTTCTTTGGCGTGCTCTTTGTTTGGCAGACAGGAGGATCCCTCTTCCCCGCCAGGCCGTGTGTGAAGCAGGTGGACACGCTGGCTGCGGAGTTCCCAGCGCAGACGAACTACCTGTACCTGACCTACGTTGGGGAGGAGAACGACGTGGTGCCGCTGGGCAATGAGCAGCTGGCGGCGCACAAGGCCGCGCTGTACGACACGGCCTTCGGCAGCCGACTGGAGGAGAGCGGGTTCCAGCTGCCGGACAAGATGCATGCCCGGGCGTCCCCGTGCCAGAAGGCGAATGCCAGCCCCATGTGGAAGGGCAAGGCCAGCAAGCAAGAGCCGCCTCCGCTGGAGCTGGTGCCAAGCCAAAGCCGGAGGGTGCCGGCGTACATCGTGCTGGGCTCCGGGTGCTACCGGATCGGGGCCTCGGTGGAGTTCGACTGGACGCGGTGAGCGCGGTGAGTTTCATCCGGCAGACCGGACACGGGCCTTGGTGATCAGCTGCAACCGAACGGTGTCCACGGACTACGGCAGGCGACCGCCTGTGCCCGAGGAGCTCACCTTGGAAGCCGTGGCGGAGACGTCCGCTTCGAGCAGCCAGAGGGCACCGTGGTGTCCGTGGGCGGGCAGACGCCCAACAACCTGGCGCCCAAGCTGGACCAGCTGGGCATCCGCATCCTGGGGACGGCGGCGGCCAACATCGACCGCGCCGAGGACCGGTCCAAGTTCTCCGCCATGTGCGACGAGCTGGGCATCGACCAGCCGGAGTGGTCCCAATTCGTGCGGCTGGAGGAGGCCACGGACTTTGCTCGGCTGGTGGGGTACCCGGTGCTGGTCAGGCCCTCCTACGTGCTGTCCGGCGCCGCCATGCGGGTCATCGACGACGAGCAGCAGCTGAAGGGCTTCCTGGGCACTGCGGCCGTGGTGGAGCAGGAGTTCCCGGTGGTCATCTCCAAGTACGTGCAGGGTGCTCGAGAGATCGAGTTTGACGGCATCGGCCGCAACGGCCAGGTGATCAACTACGCCATCTCCGAGCATGTAGAGGATGCGGGGACCCACAGCGGCGACGCCACCCTGTTGCTGCCTGCCCAGCGTCTGCATTTGGAGACCCACCGGCGAGTGATGCACATCGCCAGCCAGCTGTGCAAGGCTCTGAACATCTCCGGCCCCTTCAACGTGCAGTTCATGGCACTTGAAGACTCTTGCTTCTCCATGAGGTCCGTGAAAGTCATCGAGTGCAACGTGCGAGCTTCTCGCACCGTGCCCTTTGTCTCCAAGACCTTCAACGTGAACTTCATCGAGCAGGCCACTCGCGTGATGCTGGGGCAGGAGGTGAGCAAGCAGAAGGTTTACGCCTACGACTTCGAGTTTGTGGCCTGCAAGGCGCCCATGTTTTCCTTCCTGCGGCTGAGCGGCGCGGACCCGCACCTGGGCGTGGAGATGCAGAGCACGGGCGAGGTGGCCTGCTTCGGGCACAACGCCCACGAGGCCTTCCTGAAGTCTTTGATCGCCAGCGGCGTGCAGATCTCCAAAATCTTCGAGCCCTGTGGCGTGCTGCTGGCGCTCAACCCCAAGGACAAGGCCGCCGTGGCGAAGTACCTGCCGCTCTTGGACGAGATGGGCTTCAAAATCTTCGCCACCCACGGCACGGCCTCCTTCTTGGAGGCCAGCAAGCCCCAGCGCAACGCCAACAACAGCGCCATCTGCGTCACGCCTCTGGCCAAAAGTGCCGACGGCGTCGTTTCCGCCATCACGGAGAAGACGGTGAAGCTGGTGATTTGCACGCCTTCCTCGCGGGATTCGGCAGGCCAGACGCCGGGCTACAAGATCCGCAGGAAAGCCCTGGAGACGGGCGCGTGCTTGATTGTGAACATGCAACAGGCCCTGATGCTCATCGATGCCCTGTACGAGAAGTTC